>BMAW01014263.1:0-65550 GCA_019974015.1 Nephila pilipes
AATTTTATTAAAACTTGTTCAGTTTTATTTTCCTAATGGAATTGCCCTTTACAATCACGAGTTACTTTAAGCCTCATATGAGGTATTATGGCTTTCAATAGACATAAAGTTCATTTCTCATAAGTAAAGAATTTAAATGAGATAATGTGACACATGCATACCTTATGACAGGGGGAAAACTTACTTACCTCATTTGGAAGTATATAACAGTAACAAACAAATGATGTTATTTCTGCATCCACACATTTCACACAATCAAAGACTTCAATTTTTCAATTCTGGTGCTGCCATTTATTATTATATGCTGAAACAATTTGAGGGCCCATTTGAGGCCTAAATGGCGAAGCGATGTCACTCAAGCAAAAAAAATTGAGAGAAAAATTATTTTAAATCACCGTTTCTTTGAATTATTGTAGGAGTCTCATATGAGATCCAGGTGTTCGAGAGGGTTAATGATATAGGAGCATTAAATTAAAAGAAACAAAAATATAAAGTAAGTCAAAACTGATGTGCTTTTATAACATTAATTTTCAAGTCATTCATAAAAATGTAACACATTTCTGAATTAAACGTGTAACTCCTTTCACAATATTTTAAAATGATTTTGAAAGTTAAAAACATTCTTTTATCTCAGTGTCTTACTATTCAAGATGGAAGCTACTGCGTCTTTGGAATTTAATCCAGAAGTAGCACATTGTATCCAACATAAATTTTACAAAACAACGGCCTAAAACTGTATGACTCAAGCATAGACTCAATCATAACACCAGAAAAGGCATTGGAATGACAATAACGAATCAAACATATCGCCAACTGTCTTACTTTTAACATTATACAAGGGTAGATTAAAAAGGGCTAAATTAGGAGAATTAAAAATAGGAAAAATAGGAGAATTGAAAATAGGAAAACTTACTGTAGTATTATACATTGAACGGTTTCTTCTTTTTCGAGAAAGTCCACGAATATGACGCCCTTCGCGTATCAAAATATAGTCGTCAATGCATATCTTTGAGAAACTCGCGCTTTTCTTATCAAATGTAACCCTTATGGTAATTAAATAAGATGTAAAGTATGTCAAACTCAGACGTGTTCTCAACTATTTTAACAATGAATCATATCATCACTACATAGCACTAAACGTTTTCATATACCACTAATGACTATTCTCTATTTATGCGTTGTACATTTATCCCCCATAAGAGTGTTTGAGTGGATAAGAGCTGACTCGAGCACAGAATATATAACTGTGGTGGAAGTTAGTTACTTTTTCCCAAATCCAACGACTTTCAGAGCTCTATTGGATTTTCAAATTAATTGACTGCTAAAGCTTCTTTCAATTGGTTAACCAGAGTATGTAGAATCTGTTTATGTTGGAAATGGCCGCATTTAGAAATTTATAAAGAAATAAAAAAAAGTTAAGTTAAATCATATAGAATTAAATGAGGCTCAATTCTCAATAAACTGGTTAAACATATATTTGAGTTCCTCATTTTGTTTCCAGAAGTTCGGATAATCAGTAAATCAATTTTAAAACTCAATTTGTATCGTCTTTAAACGCGACAAGAACACAAAAACGAGAAAAAATTAATTTTTATTCTAGTCACATAGTAATATCATCATGTACATAGAAAGTTGATCTTAAATAGAGATGACATCTGGATAGATAATATTGACTTACAATTTTCGACAATAAAATTGCAACTCTATACGAATAAGAGAGTATTTGTATTCGCATTATCTTAAAAAAAAATTATACACTTCTTCATCATATCATTGTTACTAATAATGGCAAATATATATAATCTATAATTTTGAAATTTAGTTCTATCGGTATAGATAATTCTCCGTAAGCATTTGAAGCTCTTATCAATTTTTTCTTTATATAAGTGTTTGTCAATGAGAAAGTTTCATAAAAACGCTTCAAGCAAAAATAAATCAAGTGGATTTCTCTTACAATTAAAAGTAAGTTTGAAACTATTAATCACTAAAATACTATTCCAAATAAACGTATAGATTTTGCTAAATATTAGTTGCTGTTATTATACGGTTTCAGACAAACTGGCAAGCCAGGCTTGAGCCTTAAGCTTTGAGGCTCAGCTCTGAGTTTACTTACAACATGCTGTTTTAATCGAAACTTTCATTATATTTTTGAATAAATTCGCATCAATATCCTTTGACAAATTGAGGTAGAAGCATTTGAACCTCATGAGACGTTTTATTAATATTAATATGTAAGGACTTTTGTATTTATTTAATTTTATTTACATTCCCCTCCGAATTTAATCAATAGTATGTTCCGTATTATCTTTGGATGAATGGGTATAAGCCAATATTCTAAAGCTGAGTCTAAAGAGGAGAAAATTTCTGTTTCAGATAATTTATCTAACAATACGTTATCCTTAAAAGATAATAGTTAAGTAACACATCGATCAATAACTCCCGAGACTAACCCAGAGATGGCGCTCGTAGTAAACCAGTAACCAGGTCTTCCTATAAGTACAACCTTGCTTGCAAACGGTCAAAATTTTAAGTCGATCGACCAGGAAAAGGTTTTGAAGTGAATGAAAAGGTTTTCCAAGTGGAAGTGATTGCTTGATGGAACAAAACAGCAAAGTCGATGATCAGAGAGCTGTTTATCACATTTTATCAAACAAAAAGATTTTTGCGGAAAAAGAAAAATTGGGAGGGAAAAAGATTTGGAAAAGCGTTGAACGATTGTATCACCCTAAAAGGTGATTAACAAAATGAGTTATGTTGATGAATAAAAAAAATTTTGCAAAAAAAATGTTGTTTTCAATGTTAGATTCGGGAGTTATTGATCGATGTGTTATCTGACTTTCATAGGATATTCAATGTCCTGAAATCTACGTATAATAGAGTCTTTCTTCCCTTGATCACTTTTAAAGCCAAATAGGTACAAAGAGACTCTCTCAACTCCACATTTAATGTTAAAGTAGTTTTAAATATTATATATATATAGTTAATATCGTATTTTTATGCTTATTCATTTTTCATTACTTGTACTGCCTTTACACTTACAATTATATATCAGCATTGTATAAATAATAATTTTAACTAATAGCTTACTACTGATTTATTTCTTTACTTTATTATTATATTATGTTTCTTACATTTTATTTTTCTTCAATTATTTTTGAATGTTTTTATTACGCGTATAATATTTTTCTTAATATTCAATATTGTGTTTCGTTATTAACTTTTATTACTTTTAGCCTATTTTTTGACTTAAAAATTAAATTTTTAACAAATGATTTTCTTTTTCTTTTTATTTATTATATATATACACATTCAAGCATGAAAAAATTAACATGAACATTAACATGAACAAATCGTATAGTTGCATGATGATTCAGGGAGAGTCGTGGTATATGTGTACATTTTTGTAGTGCTTGGGCGGGGCTCGCGTGACAGAAACCGAAAAGCGATTGAAAGCTTTTGACGGTAGTAGACAGCGTTTGTTGTAGCGAAATTGGAATGTAAAGGAATAAATTGATGGTTGTGGGGAGGGGGGGATTTGAAGCATGACCAGCAGACATTTAGATAACTTACTACGAAGAATAAATAGAAAGCTGGGAGTTTGGTGACAAATAACAGATGTTGATTGGAAATTCGAAATTACCCATAAGTGTAGCGGGAGCATGCAGGAGGTCGTCCTTGCAGTAATACAACCGTGAAAAACAAGTATATCATCTTGATCAAGGGTGTCAAACTCAAAGGCCGACATGGCCCAAATCAATAATGTAAGATTATGTGGACTGCGAAAAAGAGACCAACAACTAAAATAATTTTCAGAGAAAAATAAAGTTTGATTCGAAAAGTATTTTGAAAAAAATCAAGAAAAATTATAGATTTAATGTTTTTCCCCGACACTCGATATTTTTTCCCTGCCACTTTCTTTTCTAATTACGGAGGCATTTTGTTTGTAATGATTACTTTCAAAACTGACCAGAGGTGATTATCAGAAACTCTAAATCTGATAAAAGTCTGGTTTTTTTCTCAAAAGATAAGGAAAATGCTCACACTGATAAGTACTTCCAAACATAGACATAAGGTGCGGCTACTAAATAACGAGAATGACGCTGAAAAACATTTTGTTTTGATTTCATATATATTTACTTATTATCATCTTTAACATACATTCGTCCTCTATCCTTACAACATTGCATGCGTATCTTCTATTTTTCAAAACAGTTCTGGAAGTCTGTGAAAGTCTTGATATATCTTGTGAAAGTCTTGAAGCTCCTTCAGGATGAATGCCGCTTTCTCTTTCACGGCTTCAACGGAATCATATCTTGTTTCTCTTAATGAAGATATCACCGAAAGCCGAAAGAAAAGCTATAAAAGTCGCATGACGTAAGATTCAGCGAACAAAACGGATAATCTGACATGGGATGCTGCACTTGACAATGACAATGCGGAATAATTTGTCGATAGACACTGCGGAATAATTTGTCCTTCCACAATTCGGGTCGTTTTTACCTTATTCTTTCACGGAGTTCAACAAGAATGTAAGTAAGTAATGTTGATTATTACTTTGACCTTCAGGAACTTATACACAATTCCATGAGTATCGAAAAACAAATCCTCACTGCTTTGAATTTTGTTTTGCTCATTCCAGCCTTTTAGGCTCTCGGTGATGATGGGCTCTTTCAGAACATGGATTGGCACTTCGTTTCAAGATCATAAGTAAAAATCCACGATTCGTCACACTTCATTATCCATTCCAATAAGTTCGAGTTATTTTCAATGCCATTCAAAGTGTCAGTACAAACATTTTCCGGGCTTCTTGTTGTTCAAACGTGAGAATGTCAGGCACCATTTGGGCACAAACGCTTTGCATGTCAAAATTGTAAAGTAAAATTTGCCGTACGGTTTCTTTGTCAATTCCTACAAACTCGGCAATCGCACGAATATTTAACTATTCTATTATATTAACGAATATTCGAACCAGATTCCCTATTTTTTCGATATTCTCATCCGTTTTTGAGATACGAAAGCGAAGGCATTGAATCATTTTCAATATTTTCTCTACTATCTTGAAATTACTTAACCACTCAAAAACACGTGCATGTGGTAAAAATTCATTGCCATGCATTTCTATCAATAGTAGTCCTTTTCCCAAGTTTCAAATGACACTTAACAATTCGTTACTCTATTGTTACATTTATCATTTTTCAGGCGAAATAATAAAAAAAATAACTCTAATGCGAACGAAGGCTATTAGTGTACGAATTCGCTTGCAGAAGCGACAGGCACTGCACTCGAAAGTGAATTCTTCACGTTAAACAGCTGTCGATCGCTGGTGTTTGGCGCATGCGTACTTCTGCTGTAGCATCATTAGTCTCGTTATTCAATATCCACATTTCGTATTATCTTTTGTGTAAGTTGCTCCAGTGTTTGCAAACCTGGAAGATAAATATTTGTAAAATTTTGGTATGCCAACTTCACTGAATTTTGCCTGAATTGAATTGAATCGAGTTACATTGTATCTCAATTATCTCCATTTGTATATAATTTGATGCTTATTCTATATCTATTGAATAAATTGAAGAGTTATAATAATTTAAATATTGCAAATCTCGTTTCAGATTCATGTCTAAGGCTTATTATTTTTCCAGAGAATTTTTTAAACGATGTGATTTCACCTAAAGTGATTTAATTCCTATTGCATGTCTAAAGTGCGTTTAATTTTCATTTTTAACTGCTTTTTCCATAGCATTAGCTTCCATTTGAATGCTTAGATTTGATCGTACATTGTAATGGTTTGATGTTTTCCTTGCAGTCATAATTTAAATCATATATATATATATTTATATATATTTTTATATATAAATTTTTTAGCGGTTTTATATTATAAAAAAAAAAAAAAAAAAACAGGCTTGTATCTTGATTTTTTGAGTTCAGGATCTAGTATACTTCTCTTTTCAAATCTCAGAAATGAGAACTTACTTAAAACAGTATGACCAACGTACCTTGGTATAGTATAATGGACTGGAATAATCAATCTAGAATCTTTTATGAATGCAGAGAAAAATCGACCATTTAAATCTCAATTATTTTTATGAGGATTATTACGTGTTCCATGTTCATGATCTTCTCACATAATATTTCTTAATGCATAACGGAATGTGAGTGATGAATCTTGCCTCCACCAAAAATTTCATTTTTTTGTGACACCGTTTTTCAAAGTCATCGAAAGCAGCTGCATCTATAACAACAAAAAGAAATTTTGACAAAGAGGAGCAAAGGCCCCACCTCTTTACTTTCTTGTGTTATTGGAAAAAAGATAAATTGCTTTTTCACTCCTAGTTTCAGCTCTTTAAAATTTTCCTGTTTCATTTATCTTATGTAATTGTAATGTATTGGTTTATGTTGCACACACTAATGACTAATATCGAACAAATTAAATACATTATTAGTTTTATGCCAAATTAAGCAGTTTATTCTATTACTTATTTCATAGCATAAGAAATCTATTTTTCTCTTGAAAATTTCAAAGTTCGTCTGCAATCTCTTGCTTATTTGTACTAACACTCAGTTTTGATAAAGATATGCTGAAAGATATGCTGGATTGAAAATAATAATAATAATTATAATTTTCCATCAATTGAACATGCAGCAAATATTTAAGTTTTTCAAAAATTCTATTATCTTAGCTCTTTCGTTCATAACTTTCTTGTTTTTCTTGTTTTTCGCATTCATAAATGATCCCCAACAAAAGGATCATGAGTTAATTCCATACCTTTATCCTATTAGCTCCTTACGTAACACAAGCTGGTAAGTTTTAAGCCAGCTAGTAGTTTCTTTGTGAAACATAAATCATCTCATACAAAAAAAAATTATTTTTCCCTAAACTAGCGCAATGAAAGATTTCTATAAGGTTGGTCACTGCTATCGAATAATACGAAATTTATTGATCTCGGATAATTCATCTGAGTTATTCAGTTTATCTTTTGCGGAGACAAATTATGCATTTTAATTTTTATAACCTACATTCAGTATTCTTTATTTGATGAAACATATTCATTTCTGATTCAAGTTTAATATTCTGCTCGTTCTTTGCCGAAATGTACAAAGTACTGAGATCTAATGAGTTATACTAGTATGTCTTATCATTTTTACTATGTAATCAGTCAAAATACTAGTTATTTATACTTCCAGTTGTGAAGAATACTTTATCAGTTTACTTTACTGGCATGAAAAGTATTATATTTTAGTTCCTTTATATTAGCAGAGTGGTCCACAGAAGTGATTGTTGCTGGCCGTGTATTTAACATCCTTAACAGTGAAGAGAAGCCGTCACACTACAGTTGGTGAAGACGCAAATAAGCTTCGTGCTGCCATAGCTACTCAGATATCACAGAAAACTTCTTCCAGACGTTTATGGCTTATTGGAAGACCTGTTGATTGTGTCCCTCTGAAAAGAAAGCAACATTGAGCTTGTTTGCAATGGTGTTGAGAGTATCGAAATCCGTTTGAGAATGACTCGCCATGTGTGCTCTACTCAGATGAAAATATAATCAGTATTAAAAACGATTGTAGAGATTCTTGGTTGAGAGTGGTAGAGCACATAACACTAAAATTAAGCATGAAAGACACCAATATAGTTCTCATAATGTATGGGCCAGAATCATGGTTAATAGCCGCACACTACTACGTATAATGCCAGATGAGGCTACGAATGCTTAATGATAAATTAATGGAGTTCTGCTGCCTCAATTTGTCTTTTCTTATTACTTATGGTAATATAGTTGTTGTAGGGTAACAATGCGTCTTATCATCACACAGGCGCTGTGTAGAACTGTCTACACAGCAAGGATATTCAATGCTTTATGTCTCATCTAGACGTCACGTTCTACAATTTTAAATCATTTGAAAATATTTGGGAAACCTCAGGGACGTCTCGCTCTTCGGCACCAGCCTCCAACCAACTAGGACACCTTAAGTCTTATACCGAAAGAAAAAGGGAAACTTGTCGCTGGATAATGTTGTTAAATGCCTCAATGTGTTTATTGGTTCATCGGATATCAAGGTGCAGTATTCCATACTGATATACCTATTTAGTGTTCCTTTGGTGCACTATTTGCATGATTTGTACACCTAGACGTTTGGGTCAACATGAACATATTCCGCCAAAACGCACCTTCTTAGTTTTAAAATAAATCTTATACTTAGTTCCAAAATCTTCCAAATTAGTTCCAAATCTTAGTTAGTGCAGTAGTTCCAAACTTTTTTCGATTCACTGTACCCTCTTAAATTAAGGATTTCTCACAACACCCTACCTTAAATTAAAGCATAATTAATCATATGAATAAGAGATAAAAAGAAAACACGTATAACACCAGAAAAGGGTTGTAATGGGCATAAAATAAACCTCTCAAATAGCTGTATTGTTGATCAAATTCATTGTTAAAAAACACATTTTGCAATATATAAGCTATTGTAAAGAAATTGAGGCAACAACTCAGGACGCTGTCTCGCACGCTTTGGAACCACTGAATTAGTGTAGAATGTTCCATCTACACCATATCTGTAATTATGAGATTAAAAATCGATTACAGCAATTTCATACAGAGAAATCTTTTTAGAAAATGTGAATTAAATATTTGGAAAAAAAAATTATTTATACTGTATTTCATCGTAATATTTTCGAATATCTAGCAATGTTGTTTATAATCAGAGATAAACTTCAGCGTTTAGAATCAGCATAGCATATAATGAGTTGAAAAGGCAAATGGCTGCAGTTTATTTATTTTTGTAAAAATTATGTAACCCTGACAAGGGGAGTTTTACTAGCCCAATCTGAAAAAGTGATTTTTTTTCCCTCAAAACGTCAGTTTAGAGAGGTAAAAAAATATATAATTGTCAGGGGAGGTTTTTCTTTTAATGATTTAGATTCCTCTTAATTTTTTCTGGGAGAAAATTTTGAGATGAATACATTGGTATTTTTATTGATTAGGTATTACCAAGCACATCATAATTAGTAGGAGAAAAAAATTCCAATAAGACAACACACAAATCAAAAGTACTTGATCTAATTGAAAATTAATCTAATCTAAAATTAATCTAATTGTTTGAAGGAAAAAAATAGACGGTTAATAACAATGTCAAGTCTATTTATTTTTGATTTTCTAGCCACACATGCATATACTGTCCTAAATATTAGACAGTGTATGTATGTGTGGCTAGCTAGAAAACCTATTCTTAGTTCTGTATAGGGACAAGATAAATTTAGCACGATAGAAATTCGCCTCAAGATTTAGTAAGACAAATTTGACACGATAGAAGACATTTTTTTTTCAACTGACCACTGTAAGACCCCCCCCCCTAGCGGTTTGTGAAACAGCTTTAAACGAAGTCATCTTAACACGTAAATAATCAGGATTACATCTCTAGGTCATTTCATTCCGGGGAAGATAAATGTTGTCTACAGCATCTCTGATAAAGTAGGTTTTCCAAAAATCTATAATAAATTACTTACCTTCTTCGCGACACAGATTAGAAACTTTAAAATTTGATAGTAAGCTATAATCCATGGGTTGAACTAACTAAATTGTATTTGGTGGCTGGGAGATCGGTTCTTCTAGAATACATGTTATTAAGTCGGACAAGTTCGTCAGAGGACTTGAAGAATTATCAGTCAAAATCAAAATTTTCAGTAGAAGTTTTTAAATTAGCGGTAGCTTTCAGTATAAGATCAAAATGTTCGGTAAACTAGATCTTGAAGATTTTTATAATTATCCAAGTATTTCTTATTGGTCTCTCAAATTATTGATAAAGATTATTTTAAAATTTTCTACATTGATCTTGAGCTTTTGGAATGATAAAAAGGAAGTGGTTTTAGTTTAAAGTCTACATTATCTTTACCACTTAATAGTAGTAGTAAAGAATATTTTGCAGCTTTGAAATATGGTGTGCGCTGTCCTTCAAAGAAATGTATATTTGCCATTCTTAATTTCCCTGGAAATGCAGCAGGGGCTTTAGTATCTTCATTTATCGCTTCTTCAGTTATCTAAGTGTTATAAAGATTATTTCTATTTTTTTCTAGCTATGAAAGTTATACGTGTGTCACATCTTTCATTCAGAATATATTTATAATCTTCTTTATTTATTTATTTTTTTTTTTTTCATTATATTTGTTTGACTTAAAAGAACTTTGCGTTCAAATTCAACGTGAATCCAAAGTGAAAGTCACTTTTTCCATTTTCTCAAACACACCGCTTTTGAAAGGGATAGCTTTTGTCGCAGATGTCGCTATGGTTGTAGTTTGCTGATAATACAGTTTGATCTTTATTTTTAAAATTCTGCGTTTATTTGAAGACGACAAATTTAATACAATTTCTGATATCAGATTCCGTTCATCTTTATATAATCGTCAAAGCATCTAAATATTTAATTCCCTACCAAATGCTTTTTCCTGTCCTTTTTCTCTTTATCTTAGCAATCGCACATTGTTAAAACTAAAAATTGCCGCATCACAATAAAATATTATGATTAAATATTTATGCTTGCAATAATATTTATGACGGATCATAAATCAACTGCATTGTAGTATGTGTTCATACCATAATGGTATCACGGCGATTTCGCACCCAATTTCTGGAATTCCCTACTATCGCATATTACTGAAACCGCGATAAATAGAACAGCTCTAAGCTCACGGAGTCTTACTATAATATTAAAATAAGTTATTGAAAACGTAAGGTATACAAGTCTTACTTTTCTCTAAGAAAAAAAAAACTTTAGACTTCTGATCACCAAGAAGCTTAAGAATTTAAGTTAGTTATTGTGTGATAATGTCTCTTTTGAATTTTATTGCTCTTTCGTGTTATAATACTCACATGTAAGTTTTATATGTTTCTAGACGTATTGATAAGTTTAAAGATACCATAAAAATGTTTACTCATCGATATTATCAATGCTTGTACATGGGCATGAAAGAATTGTTTACGCATTGTACCGAGATTTTAAGCTATACGAAGGTTCGGTGTTTCGATTTATTTCTCCTTTTCTTATATAAGACTGAAAATTTTTGTTAAATTTAAACAGTAACCACAAATCGAAGTTGGAAATATGTTTATTGGAAGTATGAGCAGTTAAAAACTTCCAGTTTTGAAATCATGCCTATAATTTATTGATAATTGAAAATATGGTAATAATTAGTTGTAACCGGACTGTACAATGCGTTTAGCAAAATCATAACAATCATCACAGGGATAAGGACTATTTCAAATGATTCGTAATTGCTTCTTCGAATTTTCTTTCCTTCCTTCACAAAATAACGAGTGCTTCCTTATCGAATATTTCCCATTGCAATTTTCATTAAAACAGAGTTCTTTGGAGAGTTCTCGAAAATTAAAAAAAAAAAAGTTTATCTTACTTTTGACTCTCTAAAATTTCAGTTGCCTGGTTGGTCGTAATTTCATTTGAATAATCAAAATAAAACTTCAATTTCCTAAATATTTATTATATCTTATTCTTTTGAACATCAACCTAATCTTTCTTAATGTACTCAACATATTCATAAGTTTCTATGAGAAAAAGGTTTAGAGGAAGAAATAAAAAAAATTTAACCATATCAGAGTGCGTGAGATGGAACTTTTTAAAAACAAATTATTGCATAAATATTTTATGCTAATATGAGTAGTCTTATATGGTGAATATCTTTATTTATTTAGCTGTTGCTTATTGTATTATGATAAACATATCATATATTTCTCTCTGATCTTTCCTAAACGAATCATACAAAAAACAGAAGAAAAAAAAGAAAAAAAAAAACAAGTAGTTTAGTATAAAAAGAATAATGGCATCATTCTTTTGATATATGAGAAATATGTTTATTTTCCATTTTAGTGGTATTTTTTAACATTCAACGTGTTCTTTTCAGATTTAGAGGTCTCAAGATCATTAAACTTCGAAATCTTTTGATTTTTTTGAAAAAAAAGTTATGTTAGAATAACTTTTCTAAACATTTTAGTGCCAAGAACTCAACGATTCTACAAAACCTTCCAGAGTTATTGAGAACCCCCCAACCTTATTTAATTATTTTTTGTTACTTTTTAATATTAATTTCATTTCTCTCTGAAAAAAAAATTCATCCCGCACAGGATTTCTCAGAAACTATAAATCATATCAGTTAGAAAATTTCATACACAGATTTGAAACTTGTTTCGTTTTTACTTGTACAATGATATGCAGACAAATTACTATCAGGAAAACTGTTATATAAATTTTAATTGGACTTCTTTTTCTCAAAATGTCATAATTTTCTAAATAAGCGTATTAAAAACTTTTTTTGCTCTATAACTTTTAAAAAGAATGTATAATTTCAAAATTAGATATTTTTAAATAAAAATAAAATAATTGTTCTACTATTATTAAATAAAATTACTTTTTTTTCATTTTGATCAATGTTGTGCTTCAGAATCCTGCTGAATAAAATGTCGATTTTCGTAATTTGGAAAAAGTGTACCCCCCCCCATATATATTTCTTTACAAATTTTAAAGAGTTTTTAAAAAATTACATGAAAGTGTGAGGATTAACGTAAATATTTTTAATGTTATAGGATAAAAATGTACAGTTTCTTCTTTATTTCACCGGTAATTTATATTTGTTTGAAAAATTCAGCCCCCTCTCCCCGCATACATGGATAATAGTTGAGAATCCTGACTCTTAATACAATTAAATTTAAAATAATTTCTCCCGTTGTTATGTTAGAGCATTAAATGTTTTACACTGAAAATGGAAATTTCCGTGGACTAAAAGAAAAGTGATGTAAAAAATTGTGTATATTTTCATCTCAAAATCTACCTTACGCCAAGGTGAGAATTTTGAACCCCTCTTCAGGACGGGTCACTAGCGGAAACAAGACTTGAACAGACTGCTGAACTGAAACTTCGCCAGTCATAAGTTCGTAGGCAAAAAATAATCGGCTACCTTAGCTTCTTACCGACTATTATATTTCATGTATAGCTTACATCCTTAAATTCCTATATTGCAGTGATAGAGAGCCAAGATTCAGCAATAATCACGTTGTGCAACTTTGCTATGATCGGAAATTGACTGATTGATCATTAATGTCAAACTTAGAAGCAACACTGGGGCTATTTGCAATGAGCCTAGTAATTTTGAACCTCGATCAAGTGACAAGGGTGACACCTGAGCTGACATGTTAATCTCCAAATGTCCACACTAAGCATTGCGTGTCTTTCTTTACCGCCACCCAAAGAGCTATTGTTTTAGTTGGATCCCTTTTCGCATACCAGATCACTTTTCAATTTTAAATAGTTTGTTTCAATTATAATTACGCATAGCTAATATAATATTTATTTTAATAATTTATCATTTGCTTTAATTTTAATTATATTTAGCTTAAATATATTCAAATTAATAATTTATCGTTTCCTTTCATTTTAATATCGGAAAAGTCTACTGTTGTCAATTTCTCGATATTTCATCATTTTTTTTAGCTCTTATATATTTAATTGAGTAATTTAATGATAATTATAAAAAAAAAAAGTCACCTTAGGTGCCTAAATCTGTTCTGTGCAAAACTTTGCTTAGAACTTTTTCATTCTTATTATAATATATTGTAATATATATATTTCATTCTTATTATAATACATTATGTTTGTTTTGATTATACTCTTAAATTCTGAGGAAGAAATAACATTGGTCTTGAAATTGCAATGCAATTTTTTCTTAGGGCAGCAGGAAACTCTACAATAACCCATTTTTCTGGAGTGAAGCACCTGTCTAGTGTGCTCCCTTCTAACTAACAACCTACGAACGATTAAGTTGTCTTTTTTTAAAGCTGAGTGTACATTTTGTTGAGTGTACATTTTGTTTGGTTGTCAGTAATAAAAGCTGAATAAGTATAGTTTTACAGCGCCCCTACGCCATTTTTCTCCTTTCAGAGAAGAATACCGGAAAATTTTATTAGACATTGTAAAAACGTGGCGCCATCTATCCAGTAAAGAAGCAACAAAAGTCTAATGGAAATTAAAATTACATTTACAGCTGAGCAAGGGAGTCAAACTCAAAGGCCGAAATTGACCGAATTAACAAGGTTTAAATTTATGTGAGCTGAAAGAATTCGACGAACTACAAAAATAATTTTCAGAGAAAATAAATTTGCTTCTGAAGTATTATCGAAAAGAGAAGAACTATAATTTTTATTGTTTTTTTCCCTGACACTTGTAACCTCTTCTCTGCTATCTTCTTTTCTATACTTCGGAAGAAATTTTGTTAGCAGAGTTTGCTTTGAAAACTGACCTAAGGTGAAAGACAGAAATTCTAGATAAGATTGAACACTTATTTCTTTCTTAAGTGAAAATAACTGCTCATTTTTTGATAAGTACTTCTAAATATTGAAATTATATTATATCTAGATTCTCGAATGTTTTAAATTTAGCAGGTAAATATTTGTAGAATTCTAGTACACCAATTTTACTGAATTTTTCCAATAATTTTGAATCACTTTGAATTTCAATCACTTCTATTCGATTTTGTTAACTGCGGTGGTCAGTGCTGGGGTTGTTCTTAATGATTCGTGGGTTCGGACCCTGATGCTACTTAAGACCCACAGTCTAGGGAGGTTAATGCGAGTTGAATCCGATCGAGGTCCCGAAGTCCGCTTATTTGCGTGGTATGAAAGTTCAGAGAGGAAGGTACCTTGTGTCATCCTTGTCAATTAACTAAGGCTTAAAATTACAAGCCCTACCGCCAATAGCCCCCGTGTTGGTTCTCACTGTGACGTTAAAAACAATCAAAAATACATTTGCATCTAATTTGTTACTGATTCCAAATCTGTTGAATAAATTGAAGAGAACAAAGTAAACTTATTTTCCAATAATTTAAATTTTTCAAATATCATTTCAGATTCATTTCCAAGACTTAATATTTTTCCTGCGTATTTTTAAATGACGTGGTTTCATCTAAAGTTATTTTGTTCCTCTTGCATGCCGAAAGGTGACTTAAATTTTCATTTTTAACACTTTCCCCCCTAAAACAGACTTACATTTGAATGTTTTAACTTGATCTCCCCTGCTTGTAATGCTCCTTCCTTACGTTGTAAACTTAAAATCATATGAGATTTTGTTATATCAACCATGAAAAATAAACTTTGTTACTGTATTGTGTTAAAAACCAGCCTTGTGAATTCATTTTTATCAATTAGGAACTGTCATATTTCTTCTTTCAAATACTAGAATTTTTTAAGAACCTTTGAGTAAGATACCCATTGTATTTCGGTAAATTATGACAGACCAGAATGATCAATGTTAGATTTCCTTACGAATGCAGGTAACTGCAGCTGATTCAAACCTCGAGATTTTATGAAATTAATGGATTTTTATAGGTTTTAACGCGTGTTTGATGATGCTTATATATGCATATTACATTTCTTGATGTAAACTCCAGTGTGAATAATGAATCTTGGATCCATCTTAAATTTCACTTTTTCTTCTCTTTCACTTATTTCTATTCTTTTTCTTCTTTTTTCATTAATGTAAAGAAACCACTGTTTTTTGCAGTCATGGAAGGAGCTTCATCTGTAGCTACAAAAGTAATTTTGTATTTGTACAAGCTGTAACAATTGTTGTTGAGTTGGGGGGGTCGAGCCTTGATGCCTTAAAGACCCGCCGTGTAACCAATATTAATGCACGTTAAATCTATCCATATTCTAAGTCCTTCCGTTGCCGCGCTGCGGAAGTTAGGAGAGGGAGGTGCAGCTCAGGTGTCGTCTTCGTCAATTAACTAAGGCTCAAAATTATAAAGTCCATCGCCAATAGCCCTCGTGTGGCTTCTAATGCGATGTTAATAAGAACCAAACCAAATCAGTGCCAGTTTGAGCACTTTTAATTTTTCCTGTCTATCCCGCGTAACTATCATATATTGGTATAAGTTGCTTATGCTGACATCTAATGTTGAGCAAATTCGATACTGTTACAGCATTATGACTTATCAAGCAGATTATTCTATGACTTATTTCACAGCAACAAAACTCCACTACCCACTTTTCTTGAAAATATTGATGTTCTTTTGCAATTTTTCGTTTATTTGCAATTTTGATAAAGCCATTTCGATTATAAAAAGCTGAAAAAAATTAATAACAGTTACACTTTTGCATTAATTGAAAATATTAAATGTGTGAGTTTTGTATTTCTTAAGTGAATTTTGTTCTTCTTTTCTTTATTTCTTTTTTCTTTTCCTTCTTCATTAATCTTTACTTCATAACTTCCTTCAGTTTTTAGAATTGATAAATGATTTCCATTAATAAAATCTTGACTCAAGGTGACAGTACACATACAAAATACAATTTTTGGTTAAAATATCGATTTATTTATTTATTTATTTTTTTGTCATATATTAAAACTCGATCCTTTACCTTTAAAAATCTGTTTCGGTTTTTTATTATTAGTATTTAGAAACTTAATTTTACAGTTGTTTTAATAGTACTTGTTCATGATCTTCTCCGGCCGGAAAGGTTCCAACAGAGAGTTTTTTTAAACATTTTCCACCATAAAACACAAAACCTCAAGATGTTACCCATCAATGAACCTGAAATTATATATATATATATGGGGGGTGTAGGATTTTCCAGCTAATTATCAAAGAATTAATTTTAATTTCCAATGTACTGTAAAATCAGTTCCTCAGTTACTCGATATTTGGTACCACGATTCAGCGTCATGTGATAGCTCATACAGCGCCACACAAAACTGAGCGACATTTCGTTCTCGCTCACTTTCCTCCACTTTCCGCTTCTCTTCTCCTTCGCATTGCCAGCGTTGGAAGTATACTCCGAACGCCAGAGCGCGTTCTTCCGACCATCGCCGAGATAGGATAAAGATTAATTAGACAGTCATCTATCCGTTTCGGAAGAACTGTTTATTCCTAATAGAGATAACCTGTATATAGATCAGTGTGTAAATATTTCTCATTTTATCTCTCCAAATAATAAACAAAGTAAAATAAGTCGAGCCTTATCATTTAATTCCTACGATATCATCATAAAATCCGGTAATGGAATTACCCCCCTAGACAACCAGCCCTTTAAGTAAGATATAACCATAATAGATTCGGGATGTACAATGCTATCACCCCCCCCCGTTCTGCATAAATATATATATATGGGTTTGGGCTGATGGGGGGGGGGGCTGTTTCGAATACTTATTCATAGATTATTCTTCAGATTTTATATTGCAATGAAGTGAAAATGACGAGCGACTTCTAAAGAAAAGTTCAGTGCTCAGAACTCAAATTATCATCGCTTCCTACGTATGCGCTATATCATCAAAATAGTTGTCTATTCTCTAGGTAAAATTATATTCTGTATTATTCAATTTTTAAAATATCAATATATTAATTTTCCTTTGATGTTTTACGGAAAGTCTTAATTTTTTCTTTTATATTTTTATAAAATTCTCTTTTGACAGTAAAACTGTACACTAATAAAATTTCTTGGACCTTTTTCTAATTTTGAAACCCCGTAAGGTCATAAGATATGCATTTGAAGGCAAAATTTAAATTAATTCAAAAAAATTTCGTCGAAAGTATACTGTTACCTTTAATTCCAAAACTTCATCCCGTGAACTCTCTCAGGTAACACAAACCGGTAAGGTTTGGCCCCACAAATAATTTCTTAGTGAAAAAATAATTCATCTTGTATAAAAAAATATATATATTTTTCTCTAAAGTAGCGTCCTTGAAAAAGTTCTATAAGTTTGGGCGTTGCTATTGGATAATACAAAATTTATTGCTCTCGGAAAATTCATATAAGTTACTCTTTATATCTTTTCCAGGGACAAAGTATATAATTTAATTTTCATAACTTTTATTCACCATTCATGATTTGAGGACGCACATATTAATTTCTGATTCAAATTCAATATTGTACTCTTTCTTCCCGAAATGTATGAAGAACTTAAATTTGATAAATTATATTTTTATAGTTTGTTATTGTTACTTTGTGAACTATCAAAAGACGGATTATTAATATTTACAGTAGTGTCGTGTTAAGTAGGTGACACATGAAAGGCTCCTTACCTTCGCTCTGTCATACTCCTTTGAGCTTAGCGGGCCACAGAAAAGATCGTTGTGGTCCGAGTGTTTTACATCCATGCATTACAATCTCCTTAAGTCACACCACTTGAACTAAAAACTCCGAATTGGTTTCCACAAAGAATATTTTTTGTTTTATTTTAGAAGCCTGTTCTTACATTTATTTGCTTATTCAGTATTTTGAAAAAGATATTCTCAACCTGAAAGCTTCTAACAGCTAAGAATATGTGAAAGGGTACTATACAAATATTATGTGTTAAGAAAACCATGGTTACAACTTTTTTGACCAGTGACAAATGGATATTATCTGAATGATCAAATACGTTACATTATCTGAATGGAAAGACAGATAATGTAACGTATTTGACACTCGTTCAGTGATACATTATCTGAATGGAAAACTCAACAGGAAAATTTTGAGCACACTTTTTTTCTTTATGAATTAGACTTCTTTATCTTCTATAAATAGGATTCATATTCTTTATTTCTTCTATTTAAAGATGATTTTCCGTATGTTTTATATTATTTCATTATATCACCACTTTCCAATTAACCGAATTTCGATATTACGGACAGTCTCTGGTCCCAATTAATCTTACTTAACGAGGTGATATAAACACACACACACACACACACACACACACACATATATATATATATATATATATATATATATATATATTCCTTTTATTGCAAAATAGATACGAATATTTTTGTAGTAACTCAAAATAGAGTGCTTTCAATTCATCAGTGTGAAATATAGTCGATTTCACAAGCTTATTAACATATATTTTATGATTCATTTCTCTTTCAAATATTTATCATTTTGAGGAACATTGTAAAAGAAAGAAAGAACCGATATTCATCGATAAGATTTTTGAAAATTGGTGGAATATCTTTTAATTATATAAATAGGCATAATTAATTCAGACATCTGTGCAAAGAGATTGTACACTGAATGCAATCATGCCTACTTTTAAATTTAATCGCTAGTTGGTAGTAGTAAAATTCTGCTATTTATGCAACGCAAAACATTTTTGAAAATCTCTTTCAAACTATAATATTAATAAAAAGCGATGAAAAGTTTTGATTTTATCTCAATAATTTACATATAAAATGCTAAATATATCAAAAGAAATCGTTTTAAAACGTTGATAATTAATATTCATTATTGTTATTCAATAAATATTTTACAATCCATATTCACATTTTAGCTAAGCAACTGATAGTTTTTTACATAGATTTAATTTTTATAAAGAGGGTAAAAAAGGAAGATTAGAAGAATATGGAACTCAAAAATATAAAATAAAGACTCCTCTATAGAATCAATTGACAGGATTTCAAACTTTTAGAAAGCTAGATATTTAAAGAATGTAATGTAAAAACCTTCGAGATATTTCTATAATTTTTGTTTCTATAATTTTCAGTATAGTTATTAATTATTCGTATTTTTAAATTGTGTTGTTCTCATGTCTGTACATATTAAATAATTCGTTAATAAATGCAATAAAATATGGTATTGTTGCTTGTTAATAACGATAACAAGCGAAATAACGTCCTCGAGTACAAGCTTTTATTTATATTTTGAAATATGCTAGTTGAAATTCGAGATTTAAAAGGAAAGATAAAATTTATTGGTATCATTTGTTTTTAACAGTAGAAGAAGTTCTGAAATTTTTTTTTTATTTTTCCATTTAATTATTTATGCAGAAGAGCTGAATATTACAATACTAACTCTATTCATAGTTCTCAATCTTTATCTGATAAAGTAAAATCTCTTTATGAATCAAATTTATTTTTGCAGAAATTCGAGTGCTTTCCATTCTATCCAATATTCATCATAACCAAGATAATACGTTCTTTTCTAATGATTAATCTGGAACCATTTAGTAGAATGTATTCTTATTATACATAACAAAATTATACAGGCACAATGATTTTGCACATTTTTCATAAAATTAAGTCAAAATATAATTAAAACTTTTTATTTAAAATATATGTGTAAACAGAAGTAAATATACATAACAAAAAACGTACAGAAACATTAAAGAAAGCATACTAAACAAGACAAAATATTTATCAAAATTATAAAGACACATGTAGGTTCTCTCAGTCAAGAAAATTCTAGATTTTTATATTTAAATCAAGTGTAATTTAATTAAGTCAATTAGTTAAACAGCATATTTAGTTTTAATGTATATTTAGCACTGATTGTAAGACTTGGTAACAGACTGGGATAAACACACAATTATTGTTTCATTGACAATGCAAACATCATTGCAAGGTTACAAAAAGTTTTTTGAATGTGTCTCAAAACTTCTACCTATGATATTCTTTAAAGACTTTCATTGTAATGGTTAACGAATCACCTAATTAAGGACAAAATTTCATAGATTTTTTAAATGGAAAAATCCCTGATTTTCCAATATTTTTTTAAATATTAGATTGAAAACGAATAGTTGATTTGGAATTAAGCGTAAACATAAAAATGAGTTGGATCATTAATTTGAAATCTAAATTATAAACGTATTAAATACTCAGTCTTAATTTAACCAAATGGGTGTCATAATTGCGGAGAATTTGTTTTCCGTTTTTTATGCTGTCTTTTTGTCTATAATATTTTTCATAACTGCACAGTTATTACGATTAAATTATTTCGACCTGTATACAATAGTTACCTTATTGCATTTCCAAAATTTAGCATTCATCATCCAATTAATTAAAACAATTTTCCTCATTTATGCTAATCTAAACTCAAATTTAATTTTAGAAATATATATATATATTTAAAAAAATTCTTAAATGTTGTTTAAAACTCTGAATTTTTTTTTTAAATTTCTTTAATATTTTACGCTTAATTATTCATTTTAACACAGATTGATTTTGTTTACTTGGTAACCAGCATACAATATTATATCAATACAGCCGTTGTATAAAAACATTTTCGCAAAAATTCCACTTTGTCCTTATAATTTTGACTCTTGGAGCATTTATATAAATTTATGTTCGAAAAAAAAGAATTAAAAATGACCTAAACAACTTGCGATTACTTGCTACAATAATTTTTATCAAAAAAGTAACTCCAGATAGTAGGAATGGATGAAATTTATTGTTTTCTTTCAGTGTTCATTTCGATGGAAAATGTTCACGATCTTATTTCTATATAAAAATAACATGGGAGGAGGTTGAGGGGATGCAAATAATAAAGCCAATATATATATAATAGAAATGTCAGTCTCAGCAACAAAAGATAAACACAAAAATATAATTAAAAGTGATATCTTTTTGCATTTGTTATTAAGTATACTTATTCATGCAATTAAAACTCGTACCTTGGTCGAGTATGGAATATTAATGAATAAGTGAAAGATAAATAGTTTTTGAGGAAGAGTTGAAACAACTGACAGATATAAATCAATTTTTAGTACGTGATATTTCTTGAATATTAACTGGGATGGTACAATTATTTGGAAGATATATATAGTGTTTTAACTTTGCTTTTCAATATTTTCATAAAAATTCTTTAATTTCTACATTATGATAAAGAATATGGACTGTAAGCGAATGCTTCACGCAAAAGGAAAATACGTATGTGTCATATACGGTGTTGTATATTATTAAATTCTTCTATGATTTTTTTAGCTAAGGACTATTTCTGTCTATCATTGGCCCTCACATTGTTAATACAATAGTGTTAGTTTGCTGCAAATGAAATTATATCACAATCTTAACAGCAAATTACTTCAAAAATGGTTGATGCCTCGGCAATCAGTGTCGAAACTTCATGTGATCAAAATAATCAAGAGTACGGAATGGGCAGCGTCGAAAGATTTATTCTACAGGTCCAAAATTATTCACCATTATTTTTAGAAATAATGTCAATAATTCTACAAACATTCACTATGATAATATTCAAAATGATAGGATTTTAATAGTTTTCCTTCAGTTTTTTATCTCTTAAAATTATTGTAAAATGATATGACCTTGCGAACAAAAAATTATTTTCAATTTTCCAAAGACATTTTGAGTTAAATTAGAGAAATTCATTCCGATGTTGATAAAATAGTTTAAAATTTCTTTTGTATCTAATAACTATGAATGTAATATAATATATTTGCTTTTTATGCGAGATGTGAAAAAAGCAACCCACCGTGTCATTATATACACTTAAAACAATTCATCTGCTGCAATCATTATCGATCAATTATAATTTTCTTATATTAATATTATGTTAGAGGTATACAATGGGTTGTTAGCAATGGATATTGAATTCTATCATGATGTTACTCTTAAACTTGTATTTGATTCTCCGAAGTGTATGACTTTGATATCGTGTCAATTTCATTTTGTGGAAGCTTCCAATATATTGCATGATAGTATTTGACGTATTCGTGTCCAAAATCGCAAATTTTTGGGTTTTTATTTCTAGTTTTTGTCAAAAGTTTACTTAATTATTCAATAAATTGAGAATCTATGTATATATATTGAGCTTGTGATTAACATGAAGTAGTATTAAGAATTCAAAGTGCCTTGCTGATAAAAGGTGTCTACTTATCTCTAAATGGAGATGACTTTAAGAAGCATCTTACCGAACGTCCCTGGGATGAAAATGTGATAACTTAAATCCTTTATTTTCTTTCTCATTATTTATAATATTGACTTATTTGAATCCCTCAATCGTATGTACAGGGCATTGTATATCACCAATAAGGAGAATCAAAATTCTATTTCCATTTTCTTTCTTTTTCTCTCCCTTTTTTTAATTTTAGGTATACTTCTTTGAAAAATTGTATGATAATGTAATATCCAATTTATACATTGAATATTATAAAAACATTTCCTGAATTTTTATTTTAAAACTTTTAAAATTTAAAAATAATGGCATATGAACCTTTGTTAACTTTATTAACTTTTGATTACTATGAAAATCACGTTTTTATTATCTTTTGAAAGTAAATAATACTCGCATGTTTAAAATTACGCTTAAATTTCACAATACAATGCTAAATGACTTTTAGTCATAATTACCATTTTTTCAATAAACATTTTTTAAGCATTTAAATTTCTACAGAAATACATTAAATTTTTTATAAATTCCTGAACATATAATTAAAATAACATGTAATTATATTGAATAGTTTTTGGAAGGCATGATATTTGCAAATGTTAAGATATTTTGAAGCGAAATCAATTACCATCATTCGTTTAACAAATACTAAGCTTTGATGAAATTTAAAATCGTTTGTAATACAAGACATTCGAGTATTTGCATGTATTTTTCTATCATGGTTCTCATTAAATGGATTTCTGCATTACAGCTTAAGTCTCTAACCTACCCGAAATCTTTTGAACAGAAGAGATGCATTTTTCTTACAAAATACAAATACAGGGTAGCGCAGAAGTCGTGCATGTGTTTGAATAGTGTATAACTTTTGTTTGTTAGTAAATTCGCATAATCAATTCTGTTTCAGATACGAAGTACGTGGTTGGAAATGTGAAAACACTTGGTATGAAGAATGACTACCATACCACAGCCTTCCAAAAAGTGACTCTGCGCAGCACATTGCTCATAACTTTGCGCTGACTCAATCTTTCCTTAAATCTAAAAAAATACATTAAAACAAATAAAAAAAAAGATATTCCAACCTATGTGCGACTTCTGCAGTATCCTGTAATTTAGCATTTTACACACGAAGAATTCTTTTACATTAACAATTTCAATAAATACATGGTAAAAATATTAAAATCCGTGGCACTAAAAGCAACTGTAAGGAATTTTTAGAAAAAACAATAGTATAATTTCAAATAATTTTTCTCTAAATATTAAGCAAAGTAGAGTACTATTAGGGTGTACTATTTATTACTAGGGTAATTGCAAATATTAATCCCTTTTCTTATATCAAAATCAACTTACTAAGATATCTATCATTTTCTTTACATATATTAAGCTTACATGCCAAATGCAGTTTAAAAAATTTGGAAATTTTCCTCAAATAATGAAATGATAAGATAAATATTAACTTTCAAAAAAGTCACAGGAATTCAAAACCAACTGCATTTTTTTAGTATTTTGAAGCCATGGATAATACTAAAATACGTAACAGCTTCTGAGGTAATTGCAGTTTTCAATTGAAGGGCTGACACCAGGGCGTATTCCATTTAAACCTGTTTCTAAAATAATGAGGCTATGATTCGCTGAGGAGTACTTGGGCCATTCATCCAGAAAACTGGGCGACCTGAATAAAAAATATTAATATACAAATTACAGCATTCTAACATCATAATACTGACTCTAAGAAATATAAATATTTCTAAAACTTATTTAGTAGAAATGGCAACATATTTACATTGTGCTACATAAAAATATACATTTCCTTAGTGAAATATATTGGATAGGAATTGAGAAATAATATATCAAGTTTTAGACTTGTTACGCTCGCTCCTCGTTGTTCAGCTCTTGCGCCATTTCTCAATCTAATACGTTAGTCAATAAACACAGACCCAAATTGAAAATACGTTAGAACAAGATAAAATATTTGATTTATCAATGAAGCATAGATAAGCTCGCTCGCTCCCGAATCCAAATCAACTTAACATTCCCTAAATTATGATTTAATTATTAAACTTTAGCTTACCAAATAATTCATTCTGACTCAGTCACTTCACGAAAATGGTCGATTCTTATCTTATAACTTTTACTAGAATTCGCAAAAATCCACAAAACTTATAAAGGTACTTCAATCTAAATTATAAATTTTTATCAGCAAAAAAAAATCTTTCCTGTATCTCCCTTCATTTTCTTCAATTCTACTTCATTTATGTATCATTATCTTTAATTTGCTTCATTTCTAGCTTCATCTAATTTACTTAATCATGTTTCATTTTGGTTGGGAAAAAATCGTAATTTTGTGCAACTCAAATTATTATTCGGAACTCGAAGTTAGTGAAAAGAAAATCGCGAATAGCCCAACATTACAGGTTAAGTTAGAAAATTTCAGTGGTAAATCATACAAAATTGATAGAAAATATGTTTTAATTGAAAGAAAGTTAAAATTTATGTTTAATTTTTCAGCTTACTCCAATTGAGATTTTTTAAGAAAATATTCGCAAATTTACATATTCTTCTCTAATATAGGGTTTGTAATCATTATATTTTTTCAAAATTCAATTAAAATAGTTTCAAATCACATATGTTAAACTAATAAAGAAAATGAGTATCAGTTTTAGAAACCTGAGCAAATAATTGTGAAAATTTATGAAATTCTGTCTAACTGTGCAGTATTCAAAGTGCAGAGGTATTATACTAACTTCGTTTCCGATCTTTTTTGTTTATTTTGTTGAACAAATATTCCACAATTGATTTGAAAATATTAACACATATATATTGTTTAAAAAAAATCTTCGTTCATTAACAACTATTTTGAATTTCTAAACATATTTACTAGAATTACTTTTCAGACAAGTCTGCTACGTTGTTTTAATTGTAAAAATCGCATTTAATTCGTTATTCTGATATAGTTCGCAAGTACAGATGAACCCCTGATAATTTGGTTAGTAGATTAGATGGTATTAGATGCTATTCAATAAATAGCACAAGTTCCAGTCTTCTACTTATAAACCCCGTCGCATACAGTGGTGCTGATGCGTGTTAAATCTGCTGGAGCTCAAAGTCACCTCGGTCTGAAGTGAATATGAGTAGGATGCCAGTATAGTTGTGGTTTTCGTCATTTTACCGTGGCTCAGAATTATTAGGTTCATCTCCACTTGCCCTCGTTTTCCTTTTAGTGTGTCTTTTGATGCTTTAAAACAAACAATTAAGCAAAATAACAATTTTCTCTATTGAAATTTTAACTATTATGTATATATATATATACGTTTTATAACTTGAACAAAGGCAATGTACGAGGGCTATATTTTCAAGGTCCAATCGGTCGCTAAACGAAACCTCCCGTGAAATTCCGATGACGTAGTGCGTAAATGTGTTGCGCATTGTCCATAGTATGCCTGTCGATCGCCTCAATTCGCTTTTGTTTATTCTGAGAGTGCAGTGAGCACGTAAACTCTCCCACGTATCTCATAAAAGCAATTATCTCATAACACCCTATTCTCCAAACTCCCCCACCACGCCTTTCGTGAAGACCTACCTACTTAAACCAGTTCCTCGTCGGATCTTTAATGTAATCATGACTCGGAAACGCGTCTTGACAGTAACAACACCGCATCTGGAAGTTCTCTATCATCATTTATTTATTCAAGGAAAAAGATCGATGTCTCTTATAATAATGCGGTATACTTAATGTCACAGCAAATGCACTTACCCATATTTAGCAAAATTGGTCCAATATTGGATCATCTTTAAGCTGAGATCGACCTCTAATTCGGTGTAGAGTGAGGGCTCTTGTAAAGGTTGACCAAATACGAACTGAACTTCGTCGAAATGGGTTGTTTCCATCCAGTGTGCCCAAGGGGAAGTACTGGGTCGATGATTGAAAACGTAGAGGTAAACGTCATTGTTTCTACTAACGTACTTTTCGGCGAAGTATGTAGTAGGACATGTGAGAGTGATTTCCCCGTTAGCTTTATAGAGTTGCTGCCTTATAGTGAAATAATCATTGTCATTTACATCATCAAGGTAATGATTGGCTACATCATCGCTGGAACAGCTGGAACCAAAGAAGGAATCCTTAAGTAAATTCTTTGCGTAAGTCTTGTTGAGGATAGGATTTTTCTCTCCAAAAAATCCGAATATATCTGGAAGCCTTGTGATTTGATTCACTCCTTCGTACCGATTGTCGCCAATTAAAAGAGAGACCTGATGGAAACGATCTTCTCGGATATCCTCATATGGAGGGTTTGGAAACAGCTCGTCTCCATACTGAGGGATGTAATTCAAGTCTGAGGCTGGATCGAAAGAATTTTGCACTTGGGCTAAATACAAGGCGTCCTTTCCTGCATAATGAAATAAAGATGGAAGGTAAAATATGTCAATTACAAATGCATTGTTTTAGTTATTTATTTAATTTAATTGTTAGAATGAAATCAAAGAAAATTTTATCTGAACATAAGACCCTTAAAAAGGAAGCACAATCAAATTATTTACCAGTGTTGTTATGTAATAATGATGGATAGCTTAATGCGACGTTAATAAAACTTGATTAAACTAAGTTTCTCTAGGAGTTTATTGTAAGTCCTCATTATTTACCGATAACAACTGGATAAAATATAATTCAAATTAGGTTGTATAGTAACATATAAAAAATGCCTAAGATACCATAAAAAGAGAAACTGCTTTAGCTTTGTCTTGAATATGTAAATGAGATGGTATAATTATACTAGTCATTACTTGACTTTAGGTTTTGTCGTATTTCCTTCATTATTTCACTATACGGCCTTCTGTAAGTCTAATTGAGAAGCCAATAAACTCAAAACTTCAGTTGAAGATACGTAAGAGCACGAAAAAACAGTTAATAACCAATGATTAAGTAGCAGCATAGAATATGAAAGATCGCTCGCTCGCTCTCTCTCAAATGCTTCTTAACTCGATTGATTTTAGTTTATATTCTGATAAAGTTTTAGTTTACCGATTCCCACCTTTTAATTCAAGCACTTCTCGATTATAACAGATTCACTTCCAACATAGGCGATTAATCACGATAATTCAAAACAATTTACAGATAGCTATCAGCTTGTCATTATCTTCTGTACCCCTTATTTTTACTTTCAATTCTATTTCACATATTATACACTATTATCTCTAATATAATTTACAGCACATCTTATATTTGTCTGATTCATCCAGTCTAGTTTCATTTCGTTTGGGAAGAAATTATAATTTTATGCAATTCCAATTATCAAAAAGTCTCCAGGGTTATTGAAGAGAAAATAGTGAATAGCTAGACATTCCAAGGAAGTGCACAAAAATAGTCAGATTTCATGGATATCTGAAATGACTACTTATTTCAAGCTTTACGAGTAATTATATAAGAATTTTTACAAAATGGGGCAGTTTCTTCCAAAAAAAATTTCGGATATTCAGTTCTTTTTTTTAGCGGCTCTCTTACCAATCATGCATTGGGTACGATTAACATTTTAAGAAACGCATTCTGATACAGTAACAATATAAATTTCTTTTCCTTGAAACTCTCATTGCTTACCTCTGAGGCAATTGACAACAGTCTCCGTATCATTCTGTATAGTCTTTTCATCGGTTGCACAACCCACGGCTTTGGCGAGACGTTGGCTGTCTTTAACATTTATTTCGGCAGGATTTATTTGCAGCAAAATTGAGCTTCCGCTTTCCATGATGGCTCTATTGAAAAGACCTTTGGTCAAGGGAGAGACGCAGAACATACTGACGATAAAAGACCCAGAACTTTCTCCGTGCAGAGTGATCTGATCGGGATCTCCTCCAAAAGATTCGATATTCATACGCACCCATTTTAGGGCTTCCAGCAAGTCCCATATGCCTGAGAAAAGATTAAATTTCCAAAAAATTATTGTATAATGTTAGCTGAAATTTGACAGTACTAATTTTTGTTGTGATAAGAGAACAGGATTTTTTTTTTTTTTTTTTTTTTTTCCTTTTTTATCAGAATCATTAAAATAATTCCTAAAAAACCGTTTTAGAGCAATATTGATTGCAAACATCATTATTTTTTTTCTCTCTGAACAAAAATACTTCAATGTAAGAACAGCAAATCATAATTTTCATGAAAAGTTTTAAATAAATTAATCGCCATCCTAGATTATTACAAATGATTTCCTTCGACTTAGTCCAGTTTTTATTTTCATTTATTGCTGAGCAAAGTAATTTTCTTTTCAAAACTGACACTTTAAATATTATTCAGTTATTAAGATTAGAATTTAAGGTTAAAACTAAATTCGAAGAATCTAAATAATAAGCAATCGAACTAGATAGGATTTGCAAATGAGAAGTAGAAATATATTAAAATAAATCGTAAATTTACTATATTCTATAATGCATTTGACAGAAAAAAAGTATTAGAACGCAGTGAAAATTGGAATTTTCGAGCTAATGCAATGAAACTAATCAAATAAGAAATTTTTGTAAGATAGCATTTACAAGATAATATATGATAAGTAAAAATAAAATATTTAAGGAAAACACAAAATTTTTAAAATAAAATAATAAAATTAGCTCTGCAAAAAAGCACCAGAACAACAAAAAAGAAAGTATGCAAATCCCAACGAATTGTGACGTCATTAAACTTTCAAGATAACCTTCAGGAAGGAACTTCAAAGGAACTTCAGTTGCAAACGCTTGTTTATTTGTTTTCAATTAACTTAAATTTGATTACGAGCAAATTTTCTGTCATGACACTTGGGAAGAGAAAACAAGTCGTTCATATGCACCAGAGAGGCAAAATGTTTCGTGAAATTTCAAAAGAATTAAATATATATGTTTCATTGTGTTTAATTCATAATATTATCAAAGCGAAAAAAGAGACTGTTGTGGTGGATAATAAACCGACAGGGAGACCTAGAAAATTGACTGTGAGAGAAAGACGGCAATTGGTGAAAATTACTCTGAAAATTTCATCATCATGTCCTCAGATTCTGGCAGCAGACATTGAATCAGCATCAGAAAAGGCTAATATCTCAGACAGCCAGAAATGTCTTGCATGATGCAGACATCAAAGGAAGACTTCTGAGGAAGAAACCATACATTTCAGAAGCTAATAGAAAAAACAATTAGATTTTTCCAAACAATACAAAGACAAACCATTAGAATTCTGGAATAATGTCATTTTTTCCGACGAGAGCAAGTTTGGAATTTTCAAACCAAAACACGTCCTTTCAATTTGGAGGGGGAAATACCGCATTTGAACCTCAAAATATATTGAAAACTGTGAAACACGGAATAGGTAACATTATAGTTTGGAGATGTATGGGCTACAATGGGGTTGGAAATCTGCAAATTTTTCATAACAAAATGACAGCCTTGACAAACATTGATGTGTTACGCCATACCCTGAAAGACATTGCAAGGAAGTTAGGGTTGGAGAAGACTTTTATCTTCCAACAAGACCAACATCCTAAGCATACGGCCATCGGAATCAAAAGGTGGCTTCTCTATAATGATTCCTCAAGGACTTATAACTTTATCGTGGTCACCAGATCTTAACCCAATGGAACATATGAGGAATTTATTGGACGTACATATGATAAAAAGCTCAATAACCAGCATATTATTATTGAAAGAAGCTTTAGAGAATACATGGAACACCAAGTCTCTAAATGGGACAAAAGATTTGATTCAATCGAGGCCGATACGTTTGAATGCGGCAATTGCATCCAAAGGAAGTATTGACTTTTAATTTAAAACTATCGATATTTTATTTTATACTTGATGCAACATTCAAGTCTGATGTTCTAGTACTTTTTTGAAACACAAATTTCGTTATTTATTTTTCTGAAAATACAATTTTTTTTTTATTTTAATTAGCAATTTGTTACAAAATGTAATAGTTAAGTAAAAATGCAGTATAATTCAGATTTACAATGCCGATTTTGATATTTTATTGCCATAGAAACTACGAATTTTACATTGCTCTTACTTATTTTGTCAACTATATATATATATATAAACTTATTAATGTTTATGATCTTTAGTTCTCAAGCATTTAATTGTTTGCTTATTGAGAATTGTTAAGTCGGTATGAGAAACTCAGTATATAAAGCGTAAATAAGAGTATTAATGAATGCATGGCATTACAAATATTGCACAAATATAATATATATCTAAATAATACTTCTTTTTACTAATTATATTGCTTAAAGGCGATTTTCTTATAATATGCCATATTAAGCATGCAATGTATTTGTTACGCATTTTTTTTATATCGCGCTTTTACATCTTTTGAGAAACATTAGTAATAGATATAATGCAAATAGAGAAAATAAAGTTCTGTAATTCCGAGTTGTTACATCTTGGAGGGGGATTTCGAAATGAAGAACATCTCCGTCAGGTTGTATAAATTTAAGGTCAGAAAATGTGGCTGACAAATCCGTGCAGGAATATCTTTTCTTTCCAGGTTTCCATCGTCGACCAGCTGAGCCCTATTAGGAAAATCGTTGTCGTCCATTAACAGGAACCCATGACCAACTGCGCCTCTGAAGTTTGAACATAGGGCTCTAACATTGCCTATCTATACCTCATAGCAGTAAATAAGTCTGTCAAACACATTCCATCCAATTACGACCATCCAGCAAAGAGGGGAGGCACCAGCTCAGGTGTCGTCCTTATCATTTGCCCGATGCTCAAAATTACGAGGTCCGTCGCCTATAGCCCTAAGTATTGCTTCTAAGAGCGACGTTAATAAACAATCAATCAATTAATTAATCAAAACATCACAGAAATACGTATAAAAGTAAATTAAATATTTTCGGAGTATTTTTATTTCAAATAAAACATAATGCCTTTTGCCATTTCCCTCTCACCCCCATAATGAACTTTTCCTTGATGAGGGAAGAATAGCGTCGTATAACAAGCTCTCTCCGGGTCAGATATGCCGATAATCAGTGCCCTGAATCGTGACTCATCTGTAAGAAGCACGGTTTTCCACTGAAATTTGATCAAAGGCGCAAGTGTCTTCACCTTGCTTAACGGTTTTCATGTGTACTGCATTAAGCGGGAAGAAAATAGATCTTCAAGCATACAACCCTCTCTCACGAAACCTTCGAAAAACTAGACCTTGAATTTCTGGTTGCAGTGGCAGCATACAAATCGCATGAGATCTGTGAATCTGTAATAGTCTTGTGTTGCCTCGCTATAAGTACCAAATAACGATCCTCATTCTAGGTCATAACAAATATTTTTGATGCTATATTTTCTTTACTTTTGTATTTATTAATAAGGACAACACACTTTTTAACTTTGTAGTCCCCTGAACCCTTATACTTGGTTTCCTCACTTTCTTATTTCGAATATCATGTTTATATAATAGTTTAAAAACTTAGGAAGTAATAGAAATGTTTCATCACATATTTATCGGGGTTTACATTAATTATTCTTTATATGTTTTAGTGACAAGTAACATTTACAGTGCACATATAAATGTTCTTGGTAAAGAAAAGATAATCGTGAAGGATTCCTCTTTCGCGTTTTTCTTATCTCTCTTCGGACTGCTTTTTATAAGCCTTCCTCTCTCAGCAGCTCTAATATTGTCTGGTTTTTCCTGCTGCGGTTGCAATTTTTTCTTTGTTGTTATCGGGATATTTTTTTCTTCCCAATGGTTTTGTGGGGTTTAATCAGCTGTGTTTAAGTTCCTTTAGATAAAGCCACACTGTGCTCATCATTTTTATTGTAAGAATAATTCACGGTCTTAAAAATAACAGACATTTTATTGCAACTAGGTGAATTATACTGCGGAATAAACAAACATAACACTTTCTAGTTTACCTGTTTTCGTTACAGCTTAATTTATCACAGTATTATCTGCTGTACCTTTTGTTTCATTATAATGTAAAATTATACCTAATATTTATTCTTTCTGTATCATCTAAACCTTTGACATAAGATGCAGAGTTGAAAAGAGGATAACCAATTTATTTTTTTTATTTTTATTTTTTTTTTTTGGTGCATACAAAACAAGAATTATATCCGATTGAAAACTAAACAAAGTAGCAAATGCGTCTTTATCATGTAACATCTATCGTGTATTATTGGAAATACAAATACTCCAAAAATATTTAATTTACTTTTATATTTATTTCTATGTTTTTTAATTAATTAATTGATACTTTAATAAAGTCGCATTTAGAAGCAATATTTAGGGCTATAGACGACAGACCTCGTAATTTGAGCAGCGGGCAAATTATAAGGATGATACCTGAGATGGTATCTCCCCTCTCAGCTTCTATACTATGCAAACAGGATTACTTGGGACCTAGACAGTGACGGATCTTAAATGACATCAGGGATCGAATCACGACTCGACGTAAACATCGCCGTTCACGAGTTTCTGACAATGACCTCTAGGTTACTATGGCAACTGCGTATTTGTGATATGGATCGATTACACTTAGTCATGTGAAATTCCTTTACTTTTTTGCTAATAAAAAGCAATTCAGCAAGTCTAAAAAATTATAAGCCAAGTTTAGCCATAGTTGAGGATTACTAAGAATAAGACGTAATACCTTGAAAGCTATCATGAAATAAATTATAGAAATGGGTCGATTATACTCATTCAGGTAGGAAGGCTAATTGATCATCAATTGTAAAGAATTTACTTTGTTATTGTAAAAGAGATATTTTTTTCTGAATGACAGATATATATATGTGATTATATTAAGATATATATGTGACAAATATGTGATTATATTAAGCCTTATAATATCATAAACATAGAACATTACCATAATTTCCCGGAAGATCTTGAGTTGCAGATGTCACGAATCCAAGCAAACCCACTCGAAAATTGGGACTGACGAATATGACGTCACCCAATCCCGCCAGGGCCCTTCCATCGTATAAATGTTTCCTGTTAGATCCAAAAGGTCCTCCTCCGTATATCCAAAACATCACTGCCTTCTTACTTCCTGCTGTTGCGTCGATTGGAGTCCATACATTTAAGTATAAGCAATCTTCACTTTTATTAGGCTCGGGATCATACCATGGAAAAGGATAAGTAGCATACTGAATGCAAGCTGGAGGCATGCGGTTGGCTTCGAGAGTTTCAGTCCATGGATCTACAGGAACTGTCTTTCTAAAGCGTAGATCCCCAATCGGGGGCTTGGCGTAAGGTATCCCCAAGTAAGCTTGTACTGGTACAGAGAGCACTTGAGTAATTGTTCCTCTAACTGGTCCTGAAGATGTATGAATCAACTTATCACAAGCGATTGTAGGTTCTGAAATTTTTGCGCTTACATAGGCGATGCCACCTTGTATTCCAGAGGCTATGGCAGAACTTTCGAAGGGTGAAACCTTAGAAACCATTCCAAGTATTAAAAGTAGCAATTTAGTCTTCATCTTGTAATGTTAAACTATAGGTACAAAAGACAAAGATTATGTTCAGTGTCAGAAAAATACAACATTATCATGGCTCTATACATTCATTATATAATCCAAATAACAAAAATTGCAAACAGAGGCTACCGACATTTCCAAATGTAAAAATATAAACAGATAACGAGTAATAACAAAGAAGAAATGATATTGTATAAAAGTCTCTTTTTGTCAAGTTTTTCTGTAAAAGAAATTGAAATTTATGTCCTTTTATACAATTTCAGCCACTAGATAGACAAAAAAAAGTTTTATATTTCTAAATGATACTAAAAGCAAAAATTGTACGCCTATCATTTTTTTAAAGCAAATAATATAAAAATATGTTAAACTAAACAATTATGCGAATAATCTCAAAATGTTCAAAACTTTTATAAAGATCAAATCTTTTGGCAAAAATTTATTAGACACCCAAGGGGCTATTTTTTTTTTGCTAACCCCAAAATGTCGCACCTGACCACTTTTCAAAAATTACTCTTGTTATTGCGTATATTTTTTGGATTTCTGCTTTTGACTAGTAACGAAGTTATAATTTTCAAAAATACGTCATAATAAATTTCTTCTGAATTTCTTATTGGATTGAAATAAAATGTATGTAATATGTGTCTTATACTTGCTTTTATCACTAATGAGCTCAATTTTCGAAAATATGTCGTAATAAATCCCCTCCTTTTTTTTATTGGATTGTTGTGAAACAAATATAAAAGTTAAGTCTTTTATTTACTTATCAATTTATGTATAACCTTAAATCAGATGTAAATTGGAATCAAGATGTGACTGAAAATAAATAACATTATTCAGAATTTTAATACAGCTGTGAGGCCACCATTTTTAGCCACCAAATTGGCTGTTTTAAGTAAATCACTTTTGGAGTACCAGATCACATTTCAATTTTTTATCGGTTTTTTTTTTTTTTTTTATTTTAATTATATTTAGCTTAAATATATTCAATTTAATAATTTATCGTTTGCTTTAATTTTAACATCCGAAAAGTTTACCATTGTCCATTTCTCGATATTTCATCGTTTACTTTAATTCTTATATTTCATTAAGTAATTTAATAATAATTACTAAGAAAAGCCAAATTGGGTCTTATATCTGCTCTTTCGAAAACTTTGCATTTAACTTTTAAATTTTTTAATTGATTCTTAAAAAACATTTTCATTGTTTTATTTTATGTTTAGTAATAATAATATGTTATTAATTAATGAAGTTAATTCAAAATTAGAACAGAAAGTTCGTGCTATTTTTTCCCTTTTCAAATAGTGCGTGATTAATGGATCGATAATTAACAATTGTACGATTCATACAAACCTTCTGGGAAAGGAAGCAATTTCTTTTTCTGTATTTCTTGAATTATTATAGATCTTTTCAAGAAATTTTGGATAAAAGGCTTTCAAGATATAGAGAATCTAAACGTTTAAAAACGTTGTAACGTTGCAAATTCACTTTTTTTTTTCGCAACTCTATTTGACAGAGCTTTTATTTTTAAATAACATTACTTTTTTTTTTATTTACTATTAATATTTTAGAGATGGAAAAAAATTTCCTTGGAATAGATATTCTTAAAGTTTTGGGTAGAAAAATTCCTTTAGTGAAATGTTTGTGATAATTATTTAGTAATAGGAAGATCCTTTCTTAAGCCTTGTGAGCAGAAATTTTTCAGAATTATACCAGTTTTGAAAATTGGGCTTTATTACAATAAACCTTTAGGTCGTAAAAAAAGACATCAGTAATCAGAAATTATTTTTAAAACTTAATTGAATGTGTCAATTAAGTTAGTTAAGTTCGTTAACATGGAAATTTAGCTCCCTCCTAGTTAACTACTGTTACATAAATTTTATCCAGCGGAAATGAATATTGAAAAAGTTATTTGGGGGTCTAATTGTTTGACTACTAATTTTTATATGAATGATAACTACATGTTTGAAAGCAATGTCAGATTATCAGCTTATAAGATAAATTACTTAAAATGGAACAATAAATGATACATTAAGAGTGTCCTCTTTAGATTTGGAATTAGAAACGTACTTTTCTGCTTTAATGGTGCATTACTTTATAGAAAAAAAATAATAGCTGGAAATATATAACTAAAAGTAAATTTGTAATGAAATATCAAATTTTCATTACAAATTAAATCTCAAAGAAATAAAAATTATGGATTAATTTAATGAAAATATAAAAACAGAGGCAAGTAAAACGTTTATATATATAAGAAATAAAAGTATATTATGTGTATAATGAATTAAATGTTTTACAGAATTACAATTCCGCTCGTTTCGAAGATTTTACTAACATTCTTAATATGCATTGTGATTTCGAGTCAAGGTGGAGTCAATGCCCTTAGTTTCATATTAATCTCTCATTATAATAAGGAGGCTTATGGTATTAATTTTAATTCCATATTGTTGATTTAATTATTATTAAAAATTATTAAATTATTTTTAATTATGTAATTAAATTATCTATCTACGTTTCCAACTTCACACATTAGCTTAAAAGGAATTTTCGAATAAGTTTTGTCATTTCAGATATTAATAACGAATTTTACAGCGTGAATTATACACCTCGCTAGCATACTTACAGATTCACATTTCAATTAGAAAACTATTTGATTCCCATTTTCGAAAGGATTTTTTCACTTTAATTTCAAGCTTTTAAAAGCTGCAGTAGTGTCAATTTAGTTATATAATTGAAAACTTCTGATTCTCTTTAAGTTTTAATTTCACCCCACCCCAGTCTCCGTATAAATTCTCTTACTGAACTGAGCTTTATTTAATAAGAAATTACAGTCTTAATTTTAAACAGAGCTTCGACTTATATTTCAGATTTTTCAGTTCAAAATGACGAATTTTATATGCTTACTATATGAAGCTGTGAGGTTATATTGCAACTGGATGGTTAGAATAAAACAAAGACTTGGCTTAGATCTATCTACAAATATAAGTCTTTGTTTCGAACTATCGACCAGAAACTAGAACAGTTTTTATACTTTGACCAAAAATCCCTTTTTACAAAGATACAGTTATGTATACAGTAAAATACAGAAGATGATTTTCGTCCAACAAAAAATAATGAATAACGATTTTTGAAAAGAAAAAAATTAATTTACCAAACGACTTTTCTTTTATATTCGTTCAGAGACAACCAGTAAGAAATAAATCAATGGAGTTTACTAACATTTCATAGAAAAAAAAAACTTAGTTCATAGTTATAGTAGAGTATGAGTATGCTTGTAATTTAATTTGCAGGTAAGATGCTTGTAATTTAATTTGCACGTAAGCTCCTCACAGCATGATTGCATAAAGATTAAAAGAAATGGGATCCCGAAATAATGATGAACGTATTGTTATGGCAAAAATTAATTAAAGTTAAGGCACACCATTACACAAGCACAAAAACTCTCTCTCATACACACACACATATATATGTATAATGGAACCGAATTTAATAGACGACTAAAAATGGCCTTAGAATTCATGGGCGTAATGAGAGCATCATTTTGCAAATAAGTGTATTTATTCCTTTTGGTGAGAAATAGGCAATTTTACATACAGATAATGAATGCCGTCCCGATTTCATGCGTTACAGTGTACATTTCGAGTTCATGAGCACCTCGGATACGACCATCACGACCGAAGTGACAGAACCAAAAGAGAGGGAATTCTCCCTTACTCTTCTAACTGTAAAAGAGATTTTTCCCTTTTTCATAATAGATCACATGGCATAAGGTGTAGGGATTCTGCGGAATTTACATAGCTTTCAACAAAATAGTAGGGATTATCCCTACAGATCTTCAACCGTGTGAACTGTATATTCAGTAAATTTTTATAAGTACGTGATTGTATAAATTAAAGCTAAGAAAATTTTATCAGAAAATAAGATTAACGCTCTACTTTTAAGTGAGAGAATGAGAAAAATTATAGGAAATTAAATTATTTTTAGTGAAACTATTACAAATTAAAGTTAAATCATTATATATTATTTGCATTTTGTTTAAGTGATTTATATGGTTATATAATTAATAACTTTCAGCTGATTTGGTTGTCGCCTTTAAATAGTTTCTACACTATTTATGATAGTGTGTCGTTAGTACTTTTTACATTTTATTTTTTGCTTGCTTATTTTTGTTTAATTACTGTTTTTTAAGGTTTTTTTTTTTTTTTTTTCATTAATGTGTTTTTTATATTTTCAATTGCTTTAACAATTTTTAGATGTTTATTTATGTTTACAGTTTAATTGAATTTGCTTAATATTTGTACTATATTGAATTTCTTCTTTTTTTTCAAAATTTCCTGATTTTTTTTATTGCTAACACATATTATAGTAATGTAATTCACTGAAGTGGGATGGTTTGAACAGAAATAACGTTATAAACTTACATTATTTTATTCCACATTTAGAACAGTATTACTTACATTATTTCCACTATTACGAATTTTTGCTTTTCTTTCACTCTGCTTTCTCTTATAAGTTTCAAGTGACTTAAAACACTTTGTTTTACGTTTTAAGTTTCAATTTTACTTTGTTTAATTAATAATATTACTTTTTATATGCAAATATATATATATATATATATATATATATATATATATATATATACACAAATATATATACACAGATACATTTACATAATATCTATACATGCAACACAAACACGTATTTATTTATATATACACTTTTAATGCTTTTTCAAGTATTTTTATGACTTGAAATGATAGCAATAATTAGCAAATACAGAGAGTAATTGTTTCTTCTACATTTGAAGCTTTTGTGTTTTGTAAATATTTAAATTTATTTATAATTACTCTTTGTAATAAGAAAAATTAAAATTTCTCACTTAAATTTTTTAGGTTTAGATTTTTTCTACAAATATTTTTTAAAAAATTTTATTTTTTGTCTTTTGTTTTTTTTTTATTTTTTATTTTTTCATTGGATTTAAATTTTCAAAAAAATTCAATTTGTATTTTTTGGTGTAGTGACCATTTATTAATAGTATATTTAGGTGATGGGGACAGTGAGGCCAAAAATTTTAGACAAACCCAAATTAATAGTCTAAAGCCTGTTACAACGTTAAATAAATTATCTTCGTTTTTGCAATTTCCAAAAAAATTTTAGATCCCATAGGGGTTTTTTAAAAAGTTTCTCGCGTCTTGTTTTCTTTTCTTTTTTTTTCTATTCTTCCCTAAGGCTGATTAATTTTATTAATATATATATACATAGAGGACATGAGCATAGTATATATATTATACATTTTTAAATGATTTCATCGTGAACAAAAAAATTAAAATTTTTTTGGTTACGCATGTCATTGAAACAGATTTTAGATCTGAATTGTATATTAATGTTCTTTCTTAAATAATTTTGAAATAATTGTTGTATTCATACGGATGAATCTTGCAAATAATTTTAAACTCTTATGAAATTGTTATACATTAGGAAACTTACCTCTTTCCACAATAGTTTTCCTCCTATATTTCGAGTTTTACTTTATTTAAAGCTGTGTGTGTGTTTGCTTTAATACACAAATTCCGTCTATACCTGTGAAATTTTTTTTTGAACGGTAATGTAGTATTGTTTATATTTTGGAGTGCTTAGCAACCATTTGGAAACAAGAAAAAAAATTCGGTTCTAAGAAAAAAATAAGGTCGTTGAACGAAGAATATCGTTTTCTAGGTGACGTAATTAATTGTAATATTGATTCTATATGACGAAACTATGCCAACTGTCTAGTACTTATGATTTATTCATATTTAATATCGTCATCTAAATCGATGAACCGTATCAATTTCAAGAGAAATCTTTCAAGTCTTTTCACTTCCTTCTCCTTATAATAATTAAAATTCAAATGACTTTTGAATAAATATTTTCATTTCAAACTTTAATATTAGTTCTTTAACCTGAGCTCAACATGCCGCTGAAGCAATTATGAATACCCATTTTCTCGCGAAATAAATGAGAAAATGATCTCTCATTATTTCCATTCTATAACATTTAGAAACAAAGGTTAAATGTCCTTTTGGAAAATATAGTTTGAGCTTTAATTTCAAATTCATGAGCACTTCAATTACATGTATTTAAATACAGGATTTGAAAATGTATGGTTCTTTGCACCTTAAAGGTTAAATTTTACTAATATTTGTCTTAAATTTCTTCTAAGATCCATCCCAATGACATCCACGGTCACCGAGTGTTCATGGTCGTGAACTCGTAGCTTGAAATATTTTTAGTCCGTCTCTGGGCTCTAAAACTAACGTTGAGTTGAATAACGGTAACTTTTTCAAATTAAATAGAACTACCATCTGAAGTGTTCGCGCGATGGATCGAGGAAGTAAAGAGAGTAAGATACTATCTCAGCTGTCGGTTCTAGCTCTTAACCGTGATTCATAATACGTCTCGGATAGCCATGCAGACCGCCATGTAAGAATCTCAATGATATTAGCCTGTAATGCCGAAGGGAATAGATATGATATGCACGGGTACTTGCAGAATCGTTCCTCCTTGTCATGTTCTTCAAATCAGGAACTTGACTCTTTCGCATAACGGCTTGTGCTCACGCGTTCATTGTGACAACATCTGCAGGAACACTAAATGTCAACACTGCGACCATTGTTGCGGCTCCCTAGTGGCTCATAAACAGAAGTGCATGGAAAGAAGATCATGGACAGACTTGTATCACGATGCCGCATTTTAGACGTATTCGGGTGTAGAGACATCAAGGAGAAGGAACGTCGTTTCCAGTTTATATCCATCTTCGTCATGAGGACCCACACATGGAATAATAGTATGGGGTGTCATTGATCAGCAGTCATCTCTTGTTCAATAGCCAATGATTTGGATAACGCCATTACATATATATCGTTTGTAGTGGCCTCCTATATTCTGATGATATTTTTCATTAAACAACTGTTACCTTGACCAAAACGTTCCCCTAATTTGACACTCATACATAACTGGCATATATATATATATATATATATATGCCAGTGGTAGAGGCTCTGAGACTGAATTGCTCTCGCTGTGTATTATAAGGCGCCTGTAAATTTAATCCCCTTTTCTTCCTATTATATTGTATATGTACAATAAATAGATATGACTAACTTCTTTCTTTTGTGGTATAGAATTTTAGTAACCAGTAGTGTGTGTGTATATACGTATCGGGTAAATGTGGCTTTCAGATCCTAACGCGGTTCTTCGTTTAGAAGAGCTCTCATTAAAAATTTTAATCCAGTTTTGTTTTTTATTGTTTCAAAACTTTTATCACTGAGTCTTGTTTCACTGAATAAGCAACTAATATGCTGTTACGTATATTTATGTTATTTGAAGTTTTTTTTATTTCTGAATTGTTTTGTTATTTTGATTTTGATTTTTTAAAAATACACGGAGAGAAAATAAATACTTGAAAATGAATACCCAGACGTACTCATTTTGAAATGAGTATGTTTGTATCAGATTTGAACGTATGTTCTTATCGAATGTAATACAGTTCATGTATTCAAAAACAAAAAAGGGGAAAAAATGTAAACCAACACTCTCAAAAAAATTATTGTAGATATTAAGGACATTAAGAGTTACTTTTATATACTGACTACGTATTTTAAAAATTGGAATTCAAAAACAAATATGGTTCGATTAAATATTTCGATCTATATTTCGTATTTACCACGCAGCACGCGAAAGAACACATAAATTTTAAAATGAGTACGTATGATTTAGAGTAAAAAATTTTATCTAATCAACTTATTCACCATATCAATTATTTGCCATATCAACATTGCCATTCACCATATCAACATTGCCATTCACCATATCAACATTCACCATATAAATTATTTGCATTCGGTAGGAAATAATCTGAGTATATTTTTCTCTATAGTCTTATTCTCGTTTAATTGTGTTATTAAAATGTCGTACGCTAAGCTAAGCCTATTTCAACTTGCTTCTGGCGTTTCTTTGTATATTTCCAATATAAGCTTTAAATTATTTTTGCTTTAACAAATGTATTTTTGAACTGTTAATGGCCATTCAGCTTTTTGTTTTGATTAAGCTTATTTTGTATTTCAAATTATTTCATGTATAAATATTGTTACGTATCATTAGATCATCAGTTGATTCTAACATGTTAAAAATAAAGGCCCCAATATTTATTCTAGTTTTGTAACTATTCTTAATCCTCTGAAAAATAAATGTGAGTAGTTAAAGTGTAATTAAGCTCTTTTGAATTATAATATATTTTATTTATAAACACTTTATATTTATCAGGCTAATTCTGTTTAAAAAATAAAGCAACATTCTATTAAACTATTTTCTCTTTTAATCAAGATACATAATTAAGCTGTAACAATTATATGATAATTTATGATAAAAAACAAGTGTGATTTTGTACCTTAAATTAAAGTTTTTAAAAATGTGCTTTGCAAACAAAATTAATTAATTAAATCATAAGTTTATGGTTATGTTTTAAAAAAGGAATCAACAGTATTTAAGAAAAACATATGTGAATATGAAAATTCTATATACAATTTCAAATTTAATAATAATTTGCTAACATTATTTTTTTTTTGTTTTTCGCAAAGTAATATTTATTAATCAAATGCAATTTTTACTTATATGTTTTCAAATAAAATGAAGTTCTGAAAGTTGTAAATAAGAAGACACATACCAAAACTTATATTAGTAATAATCAGTCTGATTTTTAAAAGTGAACTCAACTTTAAGGAACATGTACAAACACTAAGAACACCATAACATTATGGCAGCGGCTGTTCCAGTGGAACATAATATAGATCATAACAAAATTTTTACCAAATTAGAAGAGAGTGATTGGTCTAACATGAACATTTTGCAAAAATATCGTATTAATACTGTTGGTAAAAATATATATATTAAGTAATTTTTATGAAGTTATTATATTTCCGTAATAAAGTATTTTTATGTTTTGGAGGTGATGAACGAAAGATACTGGGAGGCAGCTATAAGCTGAATGAAATTCATTGATATCTGTGACTTTGACAGACTGGTCAAGTTTTCTGTGTTTTATTACTGTCAAAATGTTTTTCTTTTCACCTTTTTGTAGTTAAAATTTTACAATTCAATTTTCTTTGCATTTAATTTCAACTTTTGTCAATTTTGTCATTAAATATGCACTCTTTTTATTTATTTATATTAATCAATGCTTCGCAAAATTTAAATGTGTTTTGTTTGGCTAGTTTTCAGACAACTAGCATGTATTTTGTGTTGCTGTTAAGCACCTGATATCTATGAGTAACAGTTTCAATTCTCAGTTTTGTAATTAAGACATAGTAAATTCTATTCTAATTTTGTACAAAAATTACTGAAGTTAGCATTATATAATGTATTCAGTAGACATGGGAGTATTCGAAATTACTTGTAATCTGCAACGATAGTTCATAAGATTTGTTTATACAATGTGCTTGAATTTAACTCAAATTTTGCTTCAAACAGAACAATTCAGGTAATGGGTAAATAAGCATTTTTTTAGTGCAAGTGTAGTATCCAAGACTCTGCTTAGTGTAGTATCCGAGATGGATTTTATTACTATTCTTATCCAACTTTTGCAGCAATGGATACAATAACTATTGAGCTTATATTTAGATTGGAACTAAATTACACTTTCACCAACCGTGGGATTCCAAACTGATTTATTTCTAATGCTAAATCTGTACGTTTCCTAATTTCGACATGCACAAAATTTAGCATGAAGAGCCTCTTCGCCAAAATCTTGCCAATCCTCCACCAGTGCTTCATTATAAAATTATTTGGTATTTTTCCATTTCGCACGCTCAAATCTCCCCAAATAAACTTAATTGGTGATAATACACAGAATACATATAAAAATATATATTCCGTTTGGCGTCGGTCGTATCATTTTTGGCGATAAAGTCGCCAAAATTACATAACCGACGGATAAGAGTAGATTAACGGATGAAAATTACATTTTGGATCAGACTTCCGTAAAATCCGTTCTTAGTGAGCGTCTACGTCGCAAAATGAGTAACTACACTAAATTTCAAGTCAATCGGTTGAATAGTCTTAGAGATCTCGTGATGAGTCAGTCAGTGGTATTTCGCTTATATATATATAGATGATGTTGAATTAGTTAATCTTCTGGGGACACATACTGGTATACATAAGTCAGAATTTGTCTATTTCATCTTTACACATATTAGAACTTCGTATATTTTAAATGATACCTCATTGTACATTATTTTAAAACATAAGCTATGTTGTACAAATGGGAATGGAGTTGGACTATAGCATGGATTAGATAGCAGTGTTTATGCTTTCATCTGAAGGAGTTAGAAAATTATACTTTTTTTTTAAATAATGTTTCAAAAATATGAATGTTTTATTTTTTAAATGTCTAATGTGTATGATATTCAGAATAAATTTTTCAAAAATATGATTTGGTTTGTTTTATTTTTTTCTGTTTACAGTGAATCATTAATTATAGGTAGTGGCTTTGTTATTATGTTAATTCAAAAGGATATATATATATATATATATATATATATATATATATATATATATAAGTTAGATAAAAAAAAAAGAAGAAGAAGGGATTGAAATAAAATACTTTACTCTTTTTTACAATGGAAAATCTAATATTCATCATAATGTTTCCAAGATATTTACATAGATATATTAGTTTAGTTTAGTTTTTATTAACGTCGCACTAGAATCAGCATGAGAGCTATTGAAACTTATTATTAAAAGACTGAACTGTAAATAAAAGTCAATTTTCTGCTTATATAGGATTATAGCAAAACTATATATTGCTTCTAGAAGCATTTTCACTCATATTTAGTAACTTGATAAAATGTTGTTGATTTGAAAGAAGTAAAAAATCTGTTTAATTATTTACCTTTACATATTAGAACTTCCTATATTTTAAATGATACCTTATTGTACGCTACATTAAAACTTAAGCTATGTTGTGCGAATGGGGATAGAGTTGGACTAGAAAACACTGTTTATGAGTGATTTTTAAAATGATATGCCTTCACCTGTAAGAGTGAAAAAATTTACTTTTTTTCTAACATTCTTGTCTCAAAAATGTGATTTGGTTTGTTTTATTTTTTCTGTGTACAGTGAATCATTAATTATAGGTATTAGTTTTGTTATGATGTTAATTCAAAAGGAAATATATATGTTAGATAAAAAAAATGGTGGGCATTGTGAAATAAAATACTGAACACTAAGTTTTTACGATGGAAAATCTAATATTCATCATAATGTTTACAATATATTTGAGATAACTTATTATTAAATGACTGAATTTTAAATTAATGACTGAATTCAGTTTTCTGCATGTATAGGAAACAAACTATATATTTTAACAAAACAGATAAAAAGACAGCTTCGAAACAGATGAATATAATTTTTAATGAACTTAATTGCTTCTGAAACTACTAGTTCAAATTTTTTACACATTTGTTTTGAAAAGAATTTAACTCTTGAATCGAATCTATTTTAGTTAATCAAAGATTTATTACACCACTCGAATTGATTTGAATTTGAGGTATACAGTTAATAATCACAGTTGTATTTTTGTTTCTAAAAGTAACAGTTTTGTTACATTCAGTAAATGCAAGAATTTGATTTGAAGTTTTGCAACAAAAACTTCATAAAGTGTATGTTAAATAATATGTGAGATGAAGAATATGATACTTGAGAATAAAGGAGCGCTTATTTAAGTTGATATATATTTTTCTGTTTAAAATTCATATTCGATACAACAACAGTATCGAAAATAAATGCAAAACATACTCACTTTGTTTAATACTCGTAATTGATGCAATAACAGATTCACAAATAAATACATAATACACTCATTTTTCTATTCCACACTCGTATTTGATTCACAAATATCTTCGAAAATGAGTATGTGACGTTTTCATTTTGAGTACGTACCTGTTTCTAAAAATGAGTACGTGCGAATTTTAAATTTGAATACGATGGAATCGGAGATATTTTGAGAATGTGATAATATTCATAAATGAGTACTTTGTACTCGATTTTGAACACCCGTTTTTCGCAGTGTAATCAAAGATATAAATCGGCTATTGATTTACCGATATCATTTAATCAGATCCTTATACTTCAGTAAAATAATGAGAGATTTCTTCATAAATCATTTATACATGCATCACTAGAATGATATAGTCACCAATATTAAGTCCATTTGCATCAATATGAGTGTTCATGCACAGAAAGTAGAAAAAGTTCTTTAAATTTATGTGCCATTGTCCGACTATTGCACCATTCCTTCTGAAAAATGTCACTTTTTAATACGATAGGACAGAACAACTCGTATCAATTAACTCAAAATTTTATATAAGTGAAACTTTCATGCTTCCCTGAAACTGTTTTGCAGTCCTCTTGAAGACAAAGGACTGTAACCCTTTCATGGGCCATTTATTTCTGTTTTGAATTCCTCCCAGCATTTTTACAACGTTTTTCTGAATTTCACTTGGTGTGTGTGTGTGTGTGAGTGTGTGTGTCATCAAATTTTCGATCGTTAATTTAACCAACTTCCCATCAAGCTAGAGCTTTGAAACTTTGGGAATCGTTCATTACTCGCCTAACAATGCAATATTTAGACGTTTGCGACAAGTTTAACTAATATTTCAATAAATTTAATAAGACAAATATTCTTTCTCTCGGCGCTTTTAGGATTGAGGAAAAAAATTTCTTTCCCCCTCTGGGAACACCAGGCACTCCCCACCACATGAGGCCTCGTAAAACTATTGTACTTTACAAAGGGAGATACTATCTCCCTTTACTATCTCAGGATAAAGTTTACTGACTTTTAGACAGTAATCATTCGCAAAGTTTAATATTTGGCTTTTCATGTCTTATCACAATAATTTTTTCTGAATTAAGGTTCCCATTTTTTTTTAATAGAGATGACACAAATTTTTTCAAATCATGTTTTGATTTGTAGTATTATGAATTTTTTTAATAACTCACAAATATCTCTTTTTTTAGTATAAATTTTAAGTTAAAATAATAACAGTTTTAACTAATATTTCAATAATTTTCTTTAATAAACTTTGCCACCATATAAAAACGTTGTTTTTAAAAACGTTGGTTTTTATATCGAATTATTTTTGTGTGTGTGTTTTATTATTAATTTAAAAAATCTATTTAAAGAACCATATTTTGTATTGCCGAATTTTATGTTTATATTTAAATACAAGGCGTGGGAAGTATATTTCTCACGGAACCAATTGCGATCACATAGAGAAAATTCAATTTAACGACAATTATATTTGCTAAGGAAAGACGAGAGACATGTTGCAATGCAAGAGTATTGTATGACATTCCACACGCATGTCCTCTTTTCTTGGTCGTTTGTGCTACATTTCTCAATCCCTATAGTTGGAAATCATTTTGATATATTTCCCACAATATTTTAATTTTTAATATGTTTAAATTGCACGGGATTTTCATATATGACGCAAAAGCCTTTACACATTTCACTGTTAGGCTTATTATTTAGTATTCAAATTAGATAACTAATGGCACAAAATGTGCAGAAATGGAAGAAATAAGTAAATATATAGTTGCAATAAAAATAATTTTTTCTTTATTTATTGTATATATATATTATCTAAATATTTTTCAAATATACAATTTGCACGGGACTTTTATATAAGATGCAATAGTTCTTTAACATTTCTTCCATTTCTTATCATTTAATATTAGATAGTTACTGGCACAAAATGTGCTTGAAGTATATATAAAATAAGATGTTATTACAATAAAAAATAGTGTTTTACTCACATTTTTGAATAGAATCGTTGAGCAGCACAAGTGTAGCATCTAAACAGGTGGCAGAACAGATCTCACACAACACTTTCGAACTTTCAAAACAAATGTGTTGATTCTGTTTCAATCGATTGAACATATATGGCAGCACAAAACTTAAGTGGGGATTAGAGTTCTTAACCGTATAATAGCAAGGCCAAAAATATTAACGGGATGTGCGCTTCCCACAGGTGCATTTAGTAAGATCAGGTAGGAGGAGAGTAATCTTCCCAAGGCCCATGAAAAGGTTAGGAATCAATAGGCAGTCATTTATTTACTTATTTTTTTTATTGAACACAATGATTCCATCCGTATATTACGAATATATTTTTATCTAGTATCATGAAATATTTTAATGTGCTCTCAGTAAGACTAACCTAATTTTTAAGCAGAAAAACAAAATTATGTAACATTTCTTATTCAGCGGTTAGTCAGTGCATTTTGAAAAAAATTAACTGACAATATTATAATATTTGAGTCATCATTATTTATCCTTATCTGACGTGTCATAAAGAAATCTGAAGTAACGTCTTGTGTATATCCGCGCTGTTTTCTTACACAATTTCTTTATTATGTAAGAAACTCGAGTGGCTGTTTTTTTATTCCAAGATAATTTTTATTCCTCCCTTGGTGAATTTACGTAATTTTCCTTATTTAATAATTTGATAAATCATTATTTTAAATTTCGTTTTAGACTAAAACTATTTCGAAATCGCTAATGCACATGTTCCAATCCTATTCATTCAAAATTGCTTACCCATTACGCAAACATAGCGATACATACAATTCATAGAGAGAGAAACTTTGAAAAGTAGCAAGCGGCTCGCGACACACAGTCTGCTGGCCCCTGCCTCAGCTCAACCTTCTTTTCTCTCTCCGCGGTAGCGAAGTGGTCGTGGACTCGCAGCCGGAGTTGTTTTCATTGAGTCGTGGGTTCGTTTCCTGATGCCTCCGAAGACCCGCCGCCTAAATTGGCTGATGCGTGTTAAATCTGGTAGAGGAAAAAAGTACTCTCGTTGGCGGAGTGTGGAAGTACCAGCTCAGTTGTCTTCCTCGTCACTTGACCGCGGCCCAAAATAACAAGGTCTGTCTTCAATCGCCCTCGTGCTGCGTCTTAATGCGACGTTAGTAAGTAATCACAATCCCCTCCCTACTCGGGATTCTTCAACACATGTTCCCTTTCTCTCATCCCCCTATACTAAGTAAAAGTGGTCGAGCCATTGTAAACTCAAGCAAGACTAACCTAATTTTTTGAAGCAAAAAAAAAATGAAATTGTGTAGCATTTTTTTTCAGTGATAAGTTAGTGCATTTTGTATCCTGAAATTTGAAATTTATAATTCGTTAGTATAGCTGTATGGTCGTAAAAACATTCAAGAATCAATGGTTCAAATTCGAGATAGGAACAAAGTTTATATTTTGCTACTTTCTAATACCAAAAAAAAAATCACATTGTCACTGTCTCGTGCTGTCCTCTATTAATTATTTCTACTTCTCTTATTCTTTTGTAACCAGACAGATTTGATTCAGTGAATGACATACCCATGTCTTAACTTCTTGCTCTAGATTCAGTTCCACACTTTATTTTTCGCTCACTTAAAATCGAGTTGGTTTTTGCTTATATCGAATTATTTAAAAATTTGCCTTTTTCTAAACAGTTTTTTCCTTCTAAATATTTTTATTTCTTAATAATTTTCATTAAAGTTTTTCCTACTTAGCTCCTTAACGATACGTAACAAAATTATGATTCCTGCACCACCTGAAGCGTCCTATTATTTTAAGAAAATTAAATTTACTTCGCGTGCATAAATTTATTAGCCAATTTATGGCAAATTTCAGAAAATAGAGCTAAAAAACACCGGTTTCAGATTTCTTCAGGTATTTGGGTGGCTCTATCTAAAAATCTATCGATCCAAACAATACGGAATGATCATCTGACCCTCTATTTAACAAATAATGGAGAAAAATATCTATAATAGGATTTTATTCACAAAATTTTTGCTGTACAACAGTTATCAAGCTTATAGTTTTCGTTTTTCCCTCCTCCGGTTTCGCGACGGTTTCCGCTCAGCTACGAATAATATTTCTGTATATTACGTCACATGACGTCACAGTCAGTTCTTATAGTTTATTATTCTCTAATGAATTTTTGGACATTGTTTTATTTATTAATTTGTTTACTTGAATTGCAGAAATTTATATACTAAAACGCTTCTACAAAAATTTTATTACGTATTGCTTTAAATATCCAACCGTGCGCTAAAATTGTACTCCATTTTCTTATGATTAGCATTAGCACAGTATGTTTGAAAGGATTAAATCAGCCAAAAGTCTTATAGAAAAAATAATATAGCAAACGAAATATATTTCACAGTGAGAAAAAGTCGAAAAAAATTACTCGAGTTCAGTTATTAAGAATCAATTAGAGTCAATCTAAAAAAAATTGAAAATCCCATTTCAATAACTTTCGAATTATTCAATAACATTTAGATTATTTGTGTGACTACATAATTAAAGGATTTTATTCCCTTGTTAATTAATGTTCACGAAATTCATTCTTCCCAAATGTAAAGAAAATAGATGGAGATAATTTTAATTTTGAACAAAATATGGAAAATATAACGCATGTCTTACAAATATCAATAAAATTTCATTAAAATGCTTACGTTTTAAATATGTTTTTAAGTTTCAAAAAGAAAACATAACGATAATTGAAAATGATAAATTAAAATAAGTTCTTAAAAATATTCATGTGTTCATATTTAGAGCTTTTGACCTTAGAGTCTTACACAAAGGAATTTCTTTGCTTAAAGTTTCTGATTAATTTCTTCTGATAAAATGTTTCAAACCTTTCTTAGAATCCAAGCAGGCTTAGATGCAGAAGTCTGTAGAGAAGTTTATGCTGTCTGTTCTTAGGAACTGCCGTAAAGTTATCTTAACAGACTCCCAGGAAAAGGGTTAGTTCATCCCTAGCGTTTAGTACGAGCATTTTAAACCGCTGAACAAACTACGTGATGCTGAGATCAAGAGATGGCGAGACATGTTAACCAAAGGCATCCGTCTTCTTTCCGAGAATACACCTGCTCACTCATCTCGAGGTACAGCTGAGAAATCAGAACGATGTGACTTTGAAATTTTTCCACATCCACTCTATAATTTCGATCTCACTCAACTACTTTTTATTTTAAATGTTCGTACTCCTAGAACTTAAAATCCATTAAAGAAGGGGGGGTCAGAGATTTAATAACACAAATAACATCATTCAAGAATTTGAACAATTGTTTTCGACGCATTCGCCTCAGTTCTGCAATGGTGACCTTCAAAAGATCAAAAAACACTGGAAGAAATGTATTACTTAGAAGGGTGACTATGTGCAGAATAGTTAAGAATAAGAAATAAAAATTAAATCTATATCTCGATTCTTTTAGTAGTGATTAAAATTTACGATGAACTCCTTTATTGATTTGACATAGCTGCTAGTAAAGACTACCTTTATAATTATCGCTGCAAAACATTAAAATCTAGCAAAGCCCTGAAATACATATGTTGCTTGGTTTTGAAATTCGAAAGAGATACGAATTTAACTATACTCTTCGTCATCTGAACAGGGTTGCCATTGACAAAATCAATTGAGAAGAACATTTTATGCATATCCAGAATGCTTATTGGTGAAAAATATGCAAGTCAAATTTGAACATTTACTTTGGATTTCTGTCTTCAAAGAGACTTTAAATAAGAAATACATTAACTATTATGATACTCAAAACGAAGAAATTTTTCATAAAAACATTTGCTTTATTCATTTGAATATAGTCGACTTGGTATAGAATGTTATTTACAAGAAAGACCGGAAAAATCGAGTTAGCATGAAACTTTGAAATTTAATTACGGCTACAATTTTAGAGACAATTATCATACAACTAGTCTGACTAGCTAGCTATCTTATAATTAGACATTCTTCACAGTGGAGAAATTTTACTATAAAACTGAATAAAAACTTCTTAAAAGTAATTTATGTATTTTTAATGAGATACACACAGATTAATAAATACAACGATTGCTCAAAAATTTCCGTAAAGAGTAACAAATTGTAAGGGCCATTATCCATGAGGGGTATCACGTGACATAATATACAGAAAAATTATACGCAGCGGAGTGAAAATTTTAGCTAAAGTGAAAAAGCTAAACTCTCTCTCTCTGGTTTAAAAATTAAAAATTTATGTAAGAATTTCTTTTTTGAAAGAAGTCCGAAAGATTATTCCACATATCGTTATGTTAGAACTGATAAATTTTCGGATGAAGAGATTTAAAAAATTTTAAAAATCGAAAATTGCCCTTTTCAGAGTTATCTCAAATATTCGCCAAAAATCGGCTAGTTAATTTATACACTCAAATCGAATTCAGTCTTCTTAAAAGACTTTAATCTCATAGACAGATCAGGAATCGAAATTCCAAAGTGTTTCGTTAGAAATGTAAGCCTTTAAGTATTTTAAAAAAAATCATCAATGTTTCTAATTTAAAAAAAAATTTAAAAACATGAAAAAAAAAATTATTTTAAAAAGATTTTAAAGTTTAACTTTAAAAAAATTCTACAGTAAATGGAAATTAGTAGAAAAATGTATACAAAGTGGATAAATTATCAAGTGGGGAATAGAACTCAGGTTCTGATGTTAGGAAGCTCGAATGTTTAACTCTTTATATCGAATATGACTTATTATGGAGGAATTAAAAAAATAATTCGATATAAAAACCAACGTTTTTAAAAACAACGTTTTTATATGGTGGCAAAGTTTATTAGAGAAAATTATTGAAATATTAGTTAAAACTGTTAGTTATTTTTAACTTTAAAATTCACTTAAAAAGAGACATTTGTGAGAGTATTAAAAAATTCATAATACTCATAAAATCAAAACATGCATTTGAAAGTTTGTAAGTCATTCTATTAAAAAAAGAATGGGAACCAAAATTCAGAAAAAATTATTGTGATAAGACATGGCGCCAAATATTGGAAACTTTCTTTCTTGAGAATGATTACTGACTAAAAGTTAGCAACCCTAACTATCTCGGAGATAGTAAAGGGGAGATAGTATCTCCCCTTTGTGAGTACAAAAGGTTTACGATACCGCATGCTGCGTGGGGAGTGCCCGGTGCTCCCAGAGGGGGAAAGAAATTTTTTCCTCAATTCTAAAAGTGCCGAGGGGAAAGAATATTTTGACTTATTAAAATTATTGAAATATTAGTTAAAACTTGTCGCAAACGTCTAAATATTACATTGTTAGGCGAGTACGAACGATTCCCAAAATTTCAAAGCTCTAGCTTGATGGGAAGTTGGTTAAATTAACGATCGAAAATTTGATGACACACTCACACACACACACCAAGTGAAATTCAGAAAAACGTTGTAAAAAGTAGAAACATGAGCTATTCAATGTAAGTATTGTAAAAAAATTTGTAAAAATGGACGTTTAATTTTGGTGCATGGGGAACAAGTAGGAATATTTTGAATGGAAGGATTTTCAGTGTCAGACATGCTGTGGTAAAAGGTCTGAGCACTTGGTTGATTAATAAGTAGTTCATTTGTATCCAAAATTATAAAGTAAGTTTTCAAGAGGTTTCATATTTAAATAAATTTAAATCAAAGCTGTTAACTAGTTTTCAAGAATAGAATGATTTAATAAATTTAAGTAAAACTAAATATATAAATTTCCTAGTAAATTTTTTTTAATTAAAGGTCAACTAATTAAGAAAGATTTTTGAAAAGGTGATAGCAAAATTATTTTTTTTTTAAAAAAAAGAAAGTTTTTAAATTAATTTCGAAATAAAGAAAAATAACAGATGCAGAACAACGTGAAATATGAAGCTGCGAAAGGAGCTAAAGTAAGAATGCGTATGTTTAAATAACTGTACCGATTTCGAATGCAACGAAGGAAAAGATTAGAAACATTTATTATTCGTGGTTAAAGAATTTAAAAGAATATTTCGAGATTTTGGAGAAGATTAAAAATTAAGATTAAGGTGTTTTGAGTTGGGATTATAGGTATCAGAGATATTATTATAAAAAGTTTTAATGTTTTGTTTAAACTATTTTCTAATGATAGAAAGTTCAACGGTAGGATATCATTATTAAATTACTCATTAGAAACAGAATCGTAATTCTACTGCAAAAAAATTGAAAACATGTATAAAGAATCTTAATCTCCATTTTGATACAAGAACAAATAGATGAATAAATATAAGAATGTGTAAAATTCTGCTCGAAACTAAAGTCAGTAGAAACGAAAGACTGTGATTCTTGTGACGTAAGAAGGGTTACAATTGAAAACAAAATCTGCCTAATCGAACACTTTCCATTGAAATTTACAAGATCTAAAGAAAATTTTGAAAAAATTTGCTTCCAGATGCACGCTATCAGCCCGAATATTCTTACCAAATTTCGTGCCTTTGCGTTTTTCCCTTTTTGCGTTACGCCTCCCTCCCCCACTCCACCTCACGCATGAATGCTTCCTTTTATTAACCTTTTGAGAACGGGCACTTTCGAGAAGGAATTCCTGATAAAGACGGGGGGTTTTACAACATTGCTTACCCCCTTTCTCGTCAATGATTGACATTTCTAAGTTTCGTCTGACAAAAGGACCAAATTTAGTGTTTTTCACCTGCTGTGCAGTGGGGATGTTTGAGTTCCAAGAAGTTCCTAACAACCAATGAGTCTCCCTTTTTTAGGAAAAGTTCCCTCTGAAAGCCGCTTTGCGGTTATTTGACCATTTCCAATTCAAGAAATTTTGGGAAAGATGTTCTCAAAACTGAAGCAATGTTTTTTTCCTACAATTTCCTTGCATCATTCTTAGTATCACAATTAGAATTTTCTCATGCAGTACATTATTCCATTCATATACAATAATCCGGAAAGATCTAGTATAATTTTTTTATTTAGCAATATTTATAGCAGGCAGTGAAGACAGCCCTGTTACATGACATAATTATCAAATTATATTATATACCATTTCAAATTTTAATACATAAACAATAATTAATACATAAACAATATGAATTATCTATTTATACACACAAAAATTCTCCTCTAATTATTTAGGAAGGGTGAATATGTTTTTAGCATCTAAAAATCTGAATAAATTAGTAATTATTTTTGAACAATTAAGGAAAATGTTCAAATTATTAAAATAATTTGTAATATTTTCTGTTATTCTGAATTTATAACAGAAATAAATCAGCAATGGAAAAAAAAGTCATGTATTGTTTTAACTTTTATAGAGTTTAATAATATCTGTATTAATTTGGAACATTTTAACTATTCCTGCAATATTTCTTTTGTTTGAAACTTTTACTCTGAACTTAATATAAAATACTACATTAAAAAAATAAATATTTATTTCGTTTTATTCAAAGATCAAATATTCAAAAACATGTTTAAAAGTATGTAGCATGATAACATATTTTAATTTTATAATCTTTATTAAATACATTAAAAATTTGCAAACATTATAAATTTATTTTATATATATCAAAGTCATCCATGTAATATATTCTGGAATGTTTAGTTTAAAATTACGGTTGAAGTTCTTCAAGAAATATATAATAATATAACCGTTAGGAAATTTAGATAAACATTATTCTTTATAATCAAAATGAATAATCGAAAAGAAAAGGAAAAAAAGAGAATATATCAATGTGATAGATTTTCGATTAAATTCCGATTTTCTCAAATCAACGACGATTGATTGATTAGTTTTATTAACGTCGTACTAGAAGCAACACTTAAACTAATAACTGCAAATCTCGTAATTTTGAACCTCGGTCATGTGACGAGGTTGACACCTGAGCTGGCACCTCCCTCTCCTAACTTCCACACCACGCCAACAGGAGGACTTTGAACCTTGACAGATTTTACGTGTATCAATCTCGAATACACGGTGGGTCTTTAGTGGCATCAAGGCTCGAACCCGCAACTCGACGAAAATTGCCTGCCTCGGGTTTGCGACCGTTTCCACTAGAGTACCACGGCCACCAAATCAACGATCAATTGTTTTAATAGTGTTTAATTCTCTGAAACTCGAAATAAATATCCGTGAAGGGACATTCACATTATATGCTAATGAAGAGCAAATGTACATTAAATAAATTTAAGTTTAAAATTATTTATAAGCATCGATTGTCTAAAAGTCAATTAATATTATATTTTTATGAAAATCAGTTGTGCTTTTTGACAGTTATATTACTGAGCCATTAGAAATTGTTTCTTACCGAATTATAATTAATAAAATATGTATATTATTCATAAGAAAAATCTTACCTTTTCTTCCTCAAAAAATAAATGAAATATTTTATAAATATATATTTTCTATATAAAACGTTATTCGTGATAAGCTTAACCTTTAGAACTCGGCTGATTCTAAGTCAAAATATCCTTTACACTCGGCGCTTTTAGGATTGAGGAAAAATTCCCCCACTAGGAAGTTCGAGTTCACCACGAGTGGTATGGTTAGTTTTCTAGTTACAAAGGGGAGATAATAAGGGTTGCTGATTTTTAGTCACTAATCATTGAGGAGTAAGAAAGATCCTAGTATTTGGCGCCATATCATATTATAGTAATTTTTTCTGGATTCCAGGTTCCCATTTTTAATTGAGTGGCTTACAAACTTTCAAATGTATATTTATCATAACTTAGAGTGGTGTATTACGTAAATTAAAATTTTCTAACAAAACAAATAACAAAGAAAGCGACAGCTATACCATATTACTAAGATATTTTCTAGAAGCAAGTACGTTAAAACAATATTAAATTAATAGCTTCTATAATCTCATGACTATACTCTTTAAGAATGCGATAGTTCAATCATAAACACGTAATAATTTAATCGGTTCTTGATTTTATATATATATATATATATATATATATATATATATACAATATATACATATTGGTGTGTAATCGCAAGGCTTAGTGTGCAAACTTTATCTGTGGTCTTATTATTGCAACTTGCGTGTTTAACTGTAACATTGAATCCATGTAATAAAAATAATGCCTCATATTTTCAAAATTATTCGACAAAATATGTAAAAAAAGGAAAACTTTAAGAAAAATATGTTAAACATTATTACCAAACATTTTATTTTTTAAATTATTCCCTTTTAATGCTCAAAAAAATCAATGTATGACAAATATTTTGATTTAACATTTTAATAACATCGCATTTTGAAACAATAGGAAGGTTACTGTTGACGGACTTCATACATTTTAATGACGGTCAAGCAGGGTGGACAGTATCCACTCACCAAATTTCCACACCACGCCAACATCATGACTCAGAACCTAGACAGGCTTAACCGCCTGTTTTTCATTGAACATATCTCGAACTCACAACTCAATCCCGGTTACGAGTTTGCGACCTCATTAGTCGGCTACTGTGGCCCTTTTGTGATTAAATATTATCAAAAGTGAGATTTAAAAAATAATTTTTAACTTAATTGAACACGATTCAAAGTATGCTGAGTAAATCTTAAGTTCGTCAAATTAAGGCAAAACTTTCAGTTAATTCATGCATTCGAAATGAAAATAATACGTAACACTTTTTATATCAAATATTTCTATGAATCTTTAATCTTAAAGAAAAAAAAGTATTAATTTTTTTTTTCAATATCTTTGTTTTTAAATGAAACTTATATCTTAAATTGAAAAGTTCCTGTAATAATGCTTTTGAAATGTCTGTCTTAAAAATGTAAAGTGAATTCTACTTTTTAAAATGTTTGGCTCTTAAAATAGCTTTTTTGTTTATTTTTTCCTTTTCTTTTTATTAAAAATGTATCAGTTTTAATCTTTTTTATTCTAGTCTTTTGTTTTTTTATTGGTTTATGTGTTAAGAGATTTTTAAATAAGTTTTGTGTTATTCTCGAAACAGTTATGATCAATACAAAAAGCCACATTGCATGCTTTACGGATTATAGTTGTTCTTTTTTGCATATTCTTTTTAGCACAATGTGTGGGCTTCCTACCTTTCTTTTCGTCTATTGGCCAATTAGAAATTTTATTATCATTTGTCTTCATTTTTTTTACTACTGAAGCCTCTGCAATTTTATGATTTAATTTTCCTATCAGAGATGTTATTAAATTCATTCTAAATTCTTTTAAACTGAGTTTTTAACTTAGTTTGGTACGACTTAAATATCAGAAACACAACAATATCAATGAGGCTAAAGAATAATTTTTTGTCAATTTCCTAGTTCGTCTACCAAAAGTATAGGTGGATGCCCTGCGGTCTCCTAAATCAACATATCCCATGTGCTTGTGGTAATCTGCCACAATTTTTTTCTTAGAATTGGTTAATTTTTCTTTTTCCCATTGAGCAAAGTCACATCAGATTTTTTTTGGGTGTCCATTAACACAATTTTCTTCATCTAAATCTTTCATCAAATTCTCAATCTATATTTCTGCGATAAATTTCAGATTCATTTTAAAAATTCGAAAAATAAACCAGAGAAAAGAAAATTCTATCGCTCATAGACAACGTTAAGTCATGTAATGGAGTATTTTTTCGAATTTGGTTGTTTCAAAAGGTCGCCAATAGTAAGGAATTCGCACACAACTGATAACATTGGCGAAAAATATCCCCACCCAATTATAGACAATAGAAGCAAAGTCGTAAAAAGGGCAAGGGAAAGTTGTAAAAGGGTCTGCTGAAAAAAAGGGGGAAAGAACTGTCTCTAGATAGCTTGGTACTGACGTTATACCGAAGCCGAAACTAGCGACAAAAAAATTTTTGGTACAGCATATGTACCGCCGATGTTTAAAGGTTAATATATACGAAAGAAAAAAAGATTTAATCTAAAATTATATGTTTTATACATAAAATTATTACATAAGAAATCATATTGCTTAAGGAAATACAAAACATGCATACATTTGTTACATAATTTCATAGTGTAATGATGTACCATTACATGGAAAATTAAGATATAAAAAATGATTCTTATTTTGTTGTGTGGTATTTTTACAAAAAAAAATTCTTCAATGCAAGTCCAAAGTCACATGTCTTACACACATATTTTGGCAACTTTTGACGTTTCATGCAAGATTTTGAGCAAAGAGCACATCTTCTTTGCCCTTCCCCCCAATTTAATGTCTATGTACAGATTAGGATTATTTTCGCTAACATCACTATCAGATTCATTAAGTAATTCGCAAATCAAAGTATCGAATAAATACTTTCTTTTTGTCGTGACTGTCGCTACAAATAAAAACAGACCGAATGAAACGAACAGCTGAAAGCATATGCTACCAAAAGCCCTAACCCCCCCATCTGGTAGAAGTCCCAAGTGCTCCCAAGTATTGGTGTGGAAGTTAAGAAAGGGAGGTGCAAGCTCGGGTGTCTTTGCTCGTTACTTGACCAAGGTTTAATTCTACGAGGTCCAATAGCCATTATTACAACGAAGCAGCAGACTCATTTGCATACCTTGCTGTTACTGATGTTGAGGGAATGAATGTCTATTCCCCTCTGTCTTATACAGCAGTGCTCCGCAACCGGTGTACCGTGGCCCACTGGTGTGTCATGAGCCAGATACAGGTGTGCCGCGGTCAAATATTTGACATTTTACAATTTTTCATCATATATTTAATACACAATGACAATTTTTTTTCATAATAATGTCTATTTTTCTAAATATACTATAGAATAATTATTATAACTAAATAATTATTCAATAGTCCCTGGTAAAAACAGTTGAAAACTGCACAGTGTGTTGTGTAAACACCAAGGCCCACCAAATTAATCATAGATAAAGCAAAATGACCGTTATGCGCGTCGTTGAAGACTCATGCGCATGTGTTATTTGCATTTGCGCGTGGTACATCACTTTCATTCATATGTCATTGTTGTCACTATTTTACAACACATAGTTAAATAAACACGTTCCTACCACTAACGAAAATTATTATTAATTATCTTACTGAATAATGTATGGTTAACGTTCTTCGTATAAAAATTTTTAAGTTTTATACCCCTTTAACCTTTTCCCTTCGGCTGTACATATGCTGTACCATAAAAATTTTGTCCCTTGACTTCGGCTTCGGTACATATGCTGTACCAAAAGCGATTGAGAGAATATTCCCCCCCCCCCCCCCCCTTTTCTCAGAAGAAGTTCTCCGATGCCTTTGTCACTCGGTGTCGCTTTGGGTGGGGAACTTTTTCGCCAATATTATCATTTGCGTGAGCATTTCAAATGGTTGGCGATGTTTTGGAACAACAACTTACAAGGCCAAAGATATTCTCCATTCGATAATTTTACGCTGTCCATAATAGAAGAATTTTTCTTTTCTCGGGTTTGTTTTTTTAAAATTTTTAAGAATGCCTCAGAAATATCTCACGCAAATGGAGATTGAAATTGTTATGAAGAATTTAGATGAAGAAAATTTTGATGATAGTGATTAAGAATGCGAAAAATTTGAAAACACCATTTTGGAAGATAATGTGGTTGATTTGGATATATCAGAGAATTTTGTTGAGATATCAGAAAGAGCTTATTTTCATGGAAAGAGGTCAATGGATCGGAAACGTAAAATGTATTACCATTTTTGGGAAAACTCGGGTTAAAAGTTCATACCAGCAATTATAAATGCCAGCATGAATATTGCTGTTTTAAATGCGTTTCTGATATTTAAGTCAAATCAAACTTCGTCAAATTTCAGTTTAAAAGAATTTAGAATGAATTTAATAACATCTTTGATAGGAAATATAACTCATAAAATTGCAGAGCCTTCAGTGACACAATAATTGAAAACAAAGGATACAAAATTTTCTCATTGGTCAATTAACGAAAAGAAAAAAAAGACGATGCGTATGTTGTGCTAAAAAGAATTTACAAAGAAGAACCACTATAATTTGTAAGGCATGCAACATGGCTCTTTGCACTGACCAGAACTGTTTTTGAAGAATATCACACAGTTTATTTAAAAATGACACAACACAGAAATAACTGAAAAGAAAAGATAAGAATAAAAAAAATAAATTGAACCGATGGAATTTCAATGGGCAGGGAAGTTAAATGGAGAACAAACAAACAAACAAAATGGCCTCTTTTAAGAGCCAAATATTTTTAAAAGAAGAACTCACTTTTTTACATATTTAAAAAAAGCAATGCTTATAACAAATTTTTCTTTTTTTTTTTTTAAATTTAAGATTTCAGTTAAGCTTCGGGGCAAAAATTCTTCTAAAATTAAAATATAAATTCATGTTTTTTTCTTAAGATTAAAATTCAGAAAAATATTTTTATCACAGCAAAAATGTTATAAATTATTTTTATTCGAATTTATAAAAAATTAGTTCAAAGTTTTGCCTCTGTTGCTGTACTTTCGGAGCAGGTTATCTATGTGAGTACAGAAACTTTTAATTTAAGAAATTTATTTACTAGACTTTCATAGTTATCATAAATTTCTTTATAATTACATTAATTAATTATTCTTAAATACTAAATAATTTTAAGGAACAAGAAAACATTTTGCAGTTATTTGTGGAGATTTAGAAAAAATTACGAATGAAACAAATAGAAAAACTCTTTTCTCATATATGATTATTATTAAATATCTTAATTATATAACTTTTTCTCTCTTTTACCTGAAATTCTGTTGTTAAAACTCTAGTAAAATATCTCTTTGAATTTTAGAATTTTCTTTTTAAAAAAATAAATTTTGCAAAATGAACGATACTCATAAAAACTAAATAAGTATTTCAAAGCTAAAGCTTGTAAAACCCATCCAATTAAAAGATGGAAAGGAGAATTTAGAAAAAATTATCGTGACATATGTAGCGAAATGTAGGAGCCCGTCTAACACTGTTTTGATTCCTGTCTAAAAATCGGCAACCCTTCCCCTCACCCCATTGTAAAATGAATACCTTAACAATGACTCATGGAGCATACTGAACATTCAAGTGGGGGTAAGAAATTGTCTCCTAAGTTGAATAAGAAGCCGTACGGAAAGGAAATTTTCTCTCAATTTCAGCCGATTCGTAAAGGTTAAATATGGATAAATTTTTACGTCGAAAAGATTCGTCTTCACGTACAGATGATGAAGAACCCTGCACAAGTGTTACAAAAAAACCTAGTGAAAAGAAAGTACGACGAAGACTACATTAAATATGGATTCTCGTTGTGTGGTGACGAAACGGCACCAAGACCACAGAGCATCATTTGCGGCGATCAGTTATCAAACGAGTCAATGGTACCAAGTAAATTAAAGCGGCATCTATATTCAAACCCTCCTAGCTGCGCCAACAAAGACAAACAATATTTTAAGAGGTGCTTAGAACAAAATAAGAAACAGAAGAAATTTATGAAATCGGCCGTAACAGTTTCTGAAAAGGCATTAGAAGCTAGCTATCATGTTGCAAAATTAATTGCACGTCAGAAGAAGCCACATACTGTCGGCGAAACACTTATTAAATCAGCATGCAAGGAAATTGTTAGACTTATACTTGGGCCCAATGAAGTTAAGGAAGTGAATAAAGTTTCGTTGTCTGCTGATACTGTTAAAACACGTATTCACGATATGTCAAGCGATATTTTAGGAACACTGATTAAAAAACTGTTATCGGCTGAAAAATTTGCACTTCAGATCGATGAAACAACTGATATTAAAAATAAAGCACAGCTGATAGCTATTGTACGTTTCGTTGACGAGGACTTTATTAAAAAAACATTATTTATTTTGTAAGGAGGTTCCAGAGCGAACTACCGGTGAAGAAATTTTTCGAGTAACCGATGATTTCTTCAAAATATGTAATATTCCACGGAGCAACTGCATTGCTGTTTGCACGGATGGCGCTGCGACAATGACAGGTCGTAAAAAAGGTTTTGTCTCATATGTAAAACAAAAAAAATCCGACGGTACAATTTACATACTGCTGCATACATCGAGAAGCATTGATGGTCAAGAATTTGCCGGAAGAACTTTTGAACAAAATGAATGAATGCATTAAAATCATAAACTTAATTAAATCAAGAGCCATAAATTCGCGAATTTTTGGATTACTTTGTGCAGAAAGGGGAGCCCAATATGAATCCTTATTATTTTATACAGAAATTCGTTGGCTATCCCGAGGCAAAGTTTTGGCTAGATTATTTGAAGCTGCGTCACGAGGTGCGCGAATTTCTTTTAACACAGAATATGCTCGAAATATGCCAGCACCACGATGATGATTACTGGATAGCCAAACTTGCATACATGGCTGATATATTCGAGCATTTGAATGAACTTAATAAAAAAATGCTAGGTCGAAATGAGAATATTTTGACGTGCTCCGACAAATTACAAAGATTTATTAAAAAACTCGAACTTTGGCAGAAAGAGTTACAAAAAGGTTGTTTGGAAATGTACCAAAGGACCAATCATATTACAATTGAAAACAACCAATTAATTGTGGATTTGGCCCAACAACATTTAAGTATGCTTCAGCAGAAATTTGATCAATATTTTTATTCCATTAATACGGAACAATACGATTGGATTCGAAATCCTTTTGCAACCAATGCAATAAATTCTACGGAAGCACTGCCTCTACAAATTCTAGAAGAATTTACAGATTTAAATAATGACATGACTTTAAAATTATACTTCTCCGAAGTTCCATTAGATGTTTTCTGGATTTACGTTAAAAAAAATATATCGTCACATTTCCTACAAAGCAATCTTAACATTACTTCCATTTTCGACGACATATTTATATGAGCAAAGTTTTTCAACTCTTGTATTAATTAAAAATGATAAGCGGTCATGCTTAAAAGATCTTGACCAAGAACTTCGGGTTACGTTGTCGAATATTGAGCCGAATATAAAACTTTTGTGTTCATTGAAAAAAGCGCAATTATCACATTAATAATTATTATGATTGCGTAGAAATGAATATGTTATGGTTTTATGTATGTTTACTTTTCAAATAAAAAACAAACATTTATTGTAAAATTTGTGTATCAATTAATACCTATATACTTTAGCTTTTGGTGTGCCGCGGAATTCTAGAAAGAATTTTGGTGCGTCGTAGGTGAGAAAAGGTTGCGGAGCACTGCTATAGACCTTGGTAATTTTTAAAAGATAAATTCCCTGAAAGGAGTATAACCTGATAATTTTAGAGGAGGTTAGATCACTATCCCGAATTCCCGCATCACAAATTATTACGGATTCAATAACAGATAAGTACTATTAATAATTTTTTACTTTGAAATAACCGAAAGAAAGCCCATTAAATTTTAATGAGGGATTATAATTTTTTCCTTTTAAGATAGTTGCTGTTGGGATTCCGGGAGTCAATCAGAATACCTAAATATTTATAAAATTTACAAAGTTTAATGTAGGAGTGATTTTGTCTAAAAATTGGACTGAGAACTCTGACTCGACGAACTCCCTTGTTATGGATTGACTGGCCTTTAATACAACTGAGGCGGTTTTCTCAATAGAGATACCCCAACTTAGCCACGCCAGATGTTCAGTAATAAGAATAATTAAAATACTGAAATTATACATTCGATTTTTTCTGGAATTTCCAGAAGAAATAACCACCAGATCATCTAGAAAAGCTTGAGCTACAACATTTTCGCAATTAATATCCAAAATAAAATTAAAATATAAATTCCACGTAATGGGTGTAAGCACCGAACCCTGTGCATAGCTTTTAGTAATGAAATGCTTTATCATGAAGTATGCATTAGAAAAAAATGGCATGGCGATATATAAATTAAGAATAACTACACTTTTGAAAACAGTTTAGAAAATGTGGATCTCTATAATTATTAAATAGAATAGACCACTTCATATTGTGAAGCGTACCCTTCATATCGATAAAAGTAACAGCTACATGTTCTGTAGAACTATTATGAGTGATATGCGAAAATGTAAAAATTGCGTCATCACTCGCAAAGTTTTCCTTAAACCCAAATTGAAATGGATGAAGAATTTTGTTTTGATAAATCCGGAATATATTCAATTTTCAAAAACACGTTCATAAATATTTCTACGGTTGATAACAAGCAAATATGTCTGTACGATTTAGCAGATGTCGACTATTTATCAGGTTTAACTAAAGAGGAGTTTCAGTTTAGCATCTTTTATATTATTTGGGAAATAAGAAAATTGCATACTTAAATTGATAAATTTAACTAAGAAATAAGAAAAATTGGAAAAATGTATGTTTCTAAATTCCAGATTCCAAAGATTCCAGATTCCAAAATGTATTCTTCTAAATTCTATATTCTAAATTTGACGCTGGAAGCCTTCCCAAACTGAGAGTTTTACATCTTTTCGGTGGAAACCACCAGATGCTGCAAAATTTATATTAAAAGTTTCATTGGACTTTAAGGGAAATGAAACGAATTAAAAATACATATTTCTGCTTGGACCATAAGACGAACCATGCTCTCAAGGAATCGAGTTCATATGACTACCCTAAGACAACTCTGACCAAAGTTTTCATTATTGGTGGTGCAGAAAAACTCCCAGGTCTCGTGTTTTGTCTCAAGAATTTTCTCTTATATATAAAGATTTTTCCTTTTTATAATTTAATTGAAGTTTATATATTTCTCCAGGTGGAAAATAGTTTTTAACTAAATATA
>BMAW01014272.1:0-14181 GCA_019974015.1 Nephila pilipes
GCCAGTTAATGTTTAATTTTTTCAAAGCTAATTTAAGAATATTTCTCTGTGAGACAAATTTTGAACATAGAAACAGAATGTGCTCAATGTCCTCATCACCTCCGGCACTGCAGTTGCAAATTGTACTCGAACTTAAATTGAATCTATTCAGGTATTTTTTAAAGTTACCGTGACCTGTTAGAAATTGCGTAATTTTAAAGCTAGTGAAGAAGTGATGGTAAGACATTCTTATATTGACGTCTGGAAAAAATCTTTTCGTGATGCTTGCTGTATTTGATTTAATATATATTTCGTTCCATGATTTCAGGACACTTTCCCTAGTAATCTTTTTAAAATAGGATTGAGGAATATTAACATTAAGATCAATTTCCCGCTTCGTGGCAGTCTTTGCCAGAAAGTCAGCCCTTTCGTTACCATAAATACCAGAATGTCCACGTACAAAAGAAAAACAAACAGTAATGTTCTGATCTTTGAGGTGTTTGAGATGCTGTTGAATTTCAACAACAATATCATTCGAGGAAGAAATGTTTTTTAATGTTTCCAAGGATGAGAGTGAATCAGAACAGATCAAATAGTTCGAAGCAACACAGTTTTGTTGAACAATCCACTTGATGGCGAAATTTAAGCATAAAAGTTCAGCCACATAAACAGTACACTCGTCTCTGATTCTGTATTGTAAGTACTGAACTTCAATACCTTTCCGAAAGACAACAAAACCAAAACCCACCCTACCATCAATTTTACTGCCATCAGTAAAAACCGTGATAGGGAATTCTTCCTCAGAGTTTGAACTATATTCAATCAATTGTATGGCATTTCTCTCTGAAGGGTGGGGAAGATCAGAGGGAAGCAAAACACAATCATAACCTGAAGAGGAAGAGGCTGCGAGCTTTTCTCTGAGACCAATGTCATTTAAAATAACAATGTCAATTGGCGGAAAACCAGAAATTATAAACACAGCTTCATAACTTAAAGTTCGATATCCAGAAATAGCTCGAAGGAGTATTCGTCTTTGGATCCGTCTCAAAAGTTTAGAATTAATTTTCTTCTTTAACGAAACACCCCAAACCCTTGAGCCGTACATGATGAACGGTTGAATTCCTTGTTTATAGATAAGTGAATGCACGTTAAAATTGATGCCATAAGTGTTTCGTGCAACTCTGCCCAATCCCTGTTGCAGCTTTTCACACTTCTCTGATATGTAGGTTAAATGGGGCTTCCATGAAAATTTACAGTCAATAATAACACCAAGATATTTCATTTGCTTAACGATAGTCAAAGGAATACCATTAAGACATAGCTGGTAAGAGTCATAACAAATATTTCTTTTTTCAATGAACATAACCTTTGTTTTATTAGGGTTAAATTCCAGTTTAAAAGCTTTTGACCATTCAGAGGCAAAGTTTAAAGTCTCTTGAGCGTGTAGAAAAGTTTCATGAAGATTTTTACCTTGAAAACAAATTAAAATATCATCTGCGAAAGCTATGGCATCACAACAAGCAGTAATATTGAGCTTAATTAGGAGATCGTTTATAATTATATTCCAAAACGTAGGTCCTGAAACTGAGCCTTGAGGGCAACCTCTCTCTAGTTGATGAACCGCAGAAACTGAACCAAGTTTCATTTTAGCCACTCTGTCATTTAAAAAAATCAGTAGCAAGTGCAAAAATATTTGCCGGCAGATTCGCTTCCCGAAGGAGGTGTAGAATGCCAGGCCACCAAGCATTGTCAAATGCACCTTTTATATCTAGGAATACCAGAATTGTGTGGAGATTCCTTTTCTTGCCTTTTTGGACAATCTCCCGGAGACGTAATAGAGCGTCCTCGGTGCTTCTCTGAGGAGTAAACCCATACTGATCACATGAAAGAAAGTCACCGCGTCGCAGATGCCAGCAAATTCTGCTGACGAAAAGCTTTTCCAAACACTTTCCCAAAACAGGAAGTAAGCTTATACATCTAAGATTATCCAAATGAGGAGTCTTAAAATCATTTCCTTTGGGTATTAGCACCACCTGAGCACATTTCCAACTACGTGGAAAAGTATTTACACTTAAACAGACATTGAAAAGTTTGTGAAGAAAAGAAGGGAACATTGAATGAAACTGTTTGACTATTTCACCTGAAATAGAATCAGGACCAGGAGACTTATTTGACTTAAGCATAGCAACTGCTGTGTTGACTTCATCACAAGTAAAAGGAGAATCGAGGGGGGAATTATAATCAGTTAGCATTGACTGGCGTTTCTCCTTTTGCAAAGAGTCATCATCCTCCACTGGATCCGAAGGGAAAGACTTATGCAGCCCCGCATTTATAGTTTCTTCTAAAGTGTTAGTTGTCTTACCACTTCTTAGTAGAATACCAGTTATTTCTATTTTCTTCATGAAATTTCTCTTGACACCGTATGTATAAATTTTTTTCCAAACATTGTGGACGTCAATAGTCGAAAGAAATGCCTTCCAAGAATCAGACTTAGCGGTAGTAAGCATTTGATTATATTCTTTTCTATATTTCATGTATTTACATTTATATATCTCTCTGAGGATTGGATTTCTAGACCTCTGAAATCTACGCCTGGAAGCATTAAGTCTTTTTCTCATACATCCAATTTCAATAGACCACCAAGGAACCCTATGGATACCATGGTGCTTAATAGGTATAGAAGAAGAAGATGCGTTGAATAGAATCAAACAAAATTCTTCAACAATAGAATTAAGGCAAGGGCCATCGGTGCAATTTTCAATTGCACTAAGAATATGAGCAATGCGAGGAAGACAAAACTCTCGAAAACGACACCAGTTTGCTTTCTTAGTGTTGAAAATTTTAAAAGGAGCAATTGATAGGTCACGCCAAGCAACAGAGATGCATAATTCAAATTCTATCATCATATGATCAGAAAGGGATTCGTTATCAGAAAGACCCCAACATGTTATATCCTGGAGCAGATCTGCACCCAAAACTGTGACATCAATGTAACTTGATCCCTGGGTTCCACAAAAAGTAGGGCCGCAGTCCTCATTAACAACAAATAAATTGTTTGAAGAAATAAAGTCACTTAGTTTGTTTCCACGACTGTTTGAATAAGGACTAAACCATAATTCGGATTTAGCATTTGAATCCATGCTCCAGACAAGTCGATTAATATTCTTACGCATGAAGACTTGATTAATTTTATGAAGATCTAAATCAATATTCGTTGAGGGTTCAAAATAATATGACAAAAAAGTGAACATAGACGTTCCAATAGTAACATCCAATGTAACCATGTTATAATCAGTATTTTTATAGTCTAAAAAAGTGGAAAAGTCACGTGACCGTACTATAATGGCCGCTTTAACACAGTCAGAATCAGGAACATGATAGATTCTATAGCTGCTTGGAAAACCTGGGAGAGATCCTTTGTAGCAGTGTGGTTCCTGAACTAGAGCACAGTCAATATTTTCCTTCTCCATGTTCAAGATTAACTGTTGCGTCGCAGATTTTGATTTGTGGAGATTTAATTGAACACATTTCAGATCTTGTTTAGTTGACTTAGCCATAATTAATTCGTGATTGAGTGTTCATTTTCATAAAAGCATGACTAGGACAGCTCTCTGTGAAAGGTTTGTGATCAACCTTCACTTTTTTACGTAAAGAATTCGTCTTGCGATTGAAACGGACACAATTTACGCAAACCTCAACATTTGTCTTCGAACAATCCTTTACTTTATGTTCTTCGGAACAGTTAAAACAGGCCATGGGTTTAACGCATTCAGAAGCTCGGTGATTGTACCCCAAACAGTTAAAACATCTATTAATGATTAGAAAATCATCCACTTCACACACACTCCAGTTGATTTTCAACTTATGTAGGTGAAGAATACATTTACGAACTAGGGGATGTATTTCTATAACAACGTGTCTCGTAAATTGAAAGTTCTTGAGAGTGAAACGAACTCTACACATACTCATGTTTTTATCAGATTCCGTTATTTCGGAATTTTGATCAAAGATCACTTTTAAAAGTTCCTCATTAGTGATTTCATTTGGAACATGCTTCACTAGAATGGTTGGATTTCTTCTTTTCGGCAGAGAAGTATTCAATTTCGGTGATTTTGATTTAATTTCTGTTTGAAGTCGATTCCGATCATTTTCAGATAAACATTTTACTAATATTTTATTTCCTCCAATATTTTTTAAATTACTAATACCCAATTGAGCTTCTGTAGGATTGATAGCAACTTTAATCATCTTCCTAACGTCATCAGACGAACACTTATCAGAGTCCACAACCAGACAAAAATCAGAAGGAATAGGGTTCTTCTTAATAACACTAGATGGCGCCACAATCTCAGCATAGCTAGGCTTACTTATGGCTTCCTTGAGACTTTGTTTACAACATTCCAAAAAGTTAGCACCTTTAATTCTTTCAAAATTCTTATAAATAGAAGATTTCAACTCACCCAGAGCTTGCCTGGCCTCCTCCCGAATCTGTTGATTCATATTGCATTTGGATTGAAGCGCTGATTCAATAATCCTGCACTGTTTTTCAAGAGCATCGTAAAACGCGTCATCACCTCTTTCCGCCATGTTGGCTTCCCCTTTAAAAGAGAATTGAAATATATATTTGTTGCTACAAAATATGTTCTAAGGGATATATGTTTTACTCTTGATTTATTGGACTTGTTATTGTAAAACATGATGAGATAACTCATTTTAGTTTCAAGTACTGACTCAGAGTTGTTTGAAAATTAAAAAATTAAAATTTAATTAAGACATTTCAATCCCTTTATTTAAATCATTAATTATAATTTAGTTAAATGACTTTTAGGTTGCATATAAATAATTATTTCGAGCAACAATTATATGCAAACTGTGAGAGTAGTTTAGTTATTTTTTTTTCTTCTTATCCACATCCATGTATTATTAAAGCACTCCATGACACAAGAAATGTTTAACTATGAAAATATTAATGCTAAACGGATTGGCTGAACGGAAATGTCAAATAAAATAGGATTGTTTTAAAATTATTTCTTTGAAATATTATTTTTTAAAAAATTACTTGACTGTAAGCAAATTATTAATAATACACACTCTTGATGCTTATACTTTTAAAGTTTTTAATTTTTACTCAGTATGTCTCCCTTTTAAAATCATGGCACACCTTCCATATATCTGTTGTTCAGGACAGTTGTCGTTATTTTGTGACTACTTCAGCGTTAGAATTTTTCAACCTTGTACAGGGCAAGGACAGTGCATCTTCACTGCCAGCGGCGTTTCGACCACTTGGCCACAGGGTCCAAAGAACAGTTGGCCGGTTGTTTCTTGCTGCGCTCTTATGAACTAGGCTAAAAGAGACGACCCTTAGGGATAAGTTATTATATCGTTTTAACTTCTGACGTTGTTCTTGAAGAAAACCGCCGTATACATCCCCTCCATTGTCATCTGAGGATACGAAGAGAAACATTCTGACTGATATTTGTAGAGAAATTCGTTTTTTCAGTCATTACTGCAATTAATATGTATCACTTCCCAGTACTATTAAGTTTTCGCTTTGATCAATCTCCTTTGCACGCGATTGGTTGTATGTAGTTTATTGGAACTGGAATATCATTGGTTGTGATTTCTGAGGCAAGTGTTTTGCAATATGCAAACAGTAGTTCTTGGCTGTGCTGCATTTCTAGTTTTCATGCCTTAGGTCATCATTTCATCGTTACGTGTTTTTTGATCCCATGGAAAGAAGTAGTTGTTTACCTTGGACACCGGCGGCTTTTTGAACCCTTGACCACTGGGTCCGAAAGAAAGTTGAACCGGTCTCTTTTTGCTGCGCTCTAAGCAACAAATTAAAAGAAACGTCCTTGTCAGGCTAGTGATTAAGACATTTTAACTATTGATATTGTTCTTGAAGAGAGTTGCTCTACCATTAACATGAGAAGAAAATGATTTTGCTGGGATATATCTTTCTTTCCTTAACTTCTATAATTTTTGAATCCTTTTAAAATCAGACAAATTGTATATCATACTACTCAGAAAGCAAACTAAAGTTTTACAAAATTGGCAAAATGAATTCCAGTGGTCTATGATTGCAATTTACTGAATACTCAAATTAAGTTACAGGTAACAGAGAGGCGTAAATGGTATTTGTTATCTCTCATTCTTAATTATAAAGTGATTTTTGTAGTTTCTAGGCTTTCTCCCACTGATATCTTTATTCTCGAAAAAACTATTGCTTTCAAAGATTATCGCTCTACGTCATTTGTGTCTAACTACGACCGTAGATACTACTTTCTGATCTCCCTCATCCATCATAGTGGAATACATCTACTCAATTAGCAACCACAGTAACGTTAAAGATTTTAAATCTATTTGCTTCACCAGTTTTGTAACAAAATTAATAATCATGTTGGTTTTGCATTTATAATTTTAGTTAACGACATTGAAATTGATCACCATCAATTCAGAATTTGCGATGAATATATTGTTTTTATTGCCATTCAATCATTAACCATACAATTAAATGGATCACGCAACATAAAGTTGTTTCTAAGTATTTTGTTTATTCACGCGTACCCATTCTCCCTTAGGATTCAATAAAAATAATTCATCTTGAAATAATGGCTTTGTAGAAATTTTTAAAAACAACACTTTAAGCTCTTATGGAGAGGGATATCTTTACATCTCTTCATGGCGTTACTAGAATTTCGGAAATGAAAGGGCTGATTTCTTGCTAATACTGCAACAAAACCAGATTTTGTTTTCTCTATTAAAATTCTTAAATATTTTGTATGAAAACTGTTGAAGAAAATATTGCTTCAATATGAAACACTGTGTACTTTCAAACAGCTCATTTTGTACCAAAAAATTAGTTTCTCCCCGCACTTCCACCTAGAATGTAATGACATAATTTTAAAACAGTTCTTAAAATCATCCTGTTTCATTCAAGTCAGGGTAATTCCAAAATATACTTCCCCAGACGCAACATTTGCCCTTATAAATTTGGCAAATGCAGTGCTGGTGCTGAGGAAAGTGTTAAATATCTTAATCCTTTTTTAATGTTGCAAAATTTTATATAGAATTTTCTTTTTTCATTTAGAGTTTTGCACATTCAGTGAAATATTGCTGTGTGCGAAATCATAGACATTCCTTTTCCACTTTGAGATTGTGTAATAATTTTTTTTTCTACTGCTTTCATTTGATAGAACTACGATTGTTCGGAAAGTGCGTTCAGACGAAATAGCCTTTTGGTAGTTTAAAAAACTTTGAACATCCTCTCTCTATCGACCGTGCTCAAGAAAATCACAGCCTCTCCCGAACCACAGATTTAACAGTGTCTTCTTTTTTATTCTTTGAAAATGTCAAGAATGAAACAAAAGAAGTTTTCTTTTTATTTCTCAAGCGATTCTTAAGTTTCCACTTGACATCCTGCTCTTTTCTTCTTTTTGTTGCAGCTTTGCTTTCTAATAGCCTCAGCGTGTTCCTGACTTTTTTGGAGAATTTTTTTCTTGTTTTTTTTCATAAGAATAAAGGATTCTTCCCTATACCTCAGACCTAAGAGATAGATTTATATATATATATATATATATATATAATCGCTTTGATCTAAAATTTTAAATCCAAACGTCGTTTCATATAAAAGCCATGCAGCATATAAAATGACTTTTTTCAATGTATAAATAGCAATTACTTTTTGCCACAATTTAATGAGTACACTCACAAATATGATTTTGAAACTTTTTCGTAGAATTATTCTTCTCCTTTACAAAGATTAAAAATTACAAAAGTAAGCAATAAAAATAACTAATTCTTATCACATGAAAACAATTTGATGTAATATCACATGGATCAGTAATAGAATACACATAGGAATTTTATGTGACATTAATCTTGTTTTCTAGTAAAATTATATGAATGAAACTAATTTTCTAAAACGTATATTCAAATATAATTTTTATAATTTAAGTGTATAAAAGTGATTTTAATTTAGATTAATAATATATTTCGAAATTCATATTACCTAAACTTAATCTTTAAGGGTTGCAATATCACTAAAATGATAATATGCCAATTAAATATATCGAGTATTTTTATGTATTTCTAGAAATATTAGTACTAGGAAATAGCCAAGTTGCTTCTACATCCTTCCCCCCATAATTTTGAAAGTGTTATAGGTGAAAGATTCTTACTTGAACTTACCTTTCAATCATGTCCCATAAATGCTCGATGATGTGTATGTATTTGACCATCTGAGAGGTCAAATAATTCTCTGGAAATGTTATAGAATATTCTTCAAACCAATCTCAAATAATATTAATTAGTAATGTTGCACATTACTATTCTGAAAATTTTCAATGTTGTTTGAGTCCATGATGCCCCATGAATGGTTGCGTATTGTCTCCAAGTACAAACATTTGCAATCAATAATTGGTTCCGATCCTTCCGAAGACCAAATCCATGCCATGTAAAAACAATCCAACACATCTCTATGGCCATCAGCTTGCACAATCTCTCTTGGAATTTTGGGTCTCTGGTCATGTAGAGTCTGAGCAACATTGGAACCCTATAATTAGCGTTTACCTAAAGAAATCGTGACTCATTTGTCTCTTAAAATTTTTTCAGTCATCTATGTTCCAACAGATGTGTTCATGAGCCCATCAGTGGAACTCCAGCAAATTACTTTCTGTACGTAAAAATATATGAATGGGTCTTCTGCTGTAATATTCAATCAATAACAAATTTAACTGCACTGTTTTTACGGACATGTCTATAGTGCATCACACGTTGATTTTTGTTTCCTTTGATGTAGTGTTGCCGGTCTGGCAACACAGATTACTCAACTCGGACGTTATGGTTCAGTAAATAGGCGCAGTCGGCTACTGAGTTATCTATGGTTGGAGATAATGGGGGTAATTATATATTCTCGATAGATTCTTGATATTAGGATCGATTAATGTTGAGTTTCTAAGTATTTCAGAAATGGAATGGCTTTTGCGTCTAGCTATCTCCATAGCATTTGCGTTCAATATAATGTGACAGACTTCTTTAAACTGCTTGTATCTTCTCTCTAGGTCATGAGGCGGCATGATCCACTTACATCTACTCACTACTATGATTTGGAGCGTTGGGACTGCTACTCTCTACATGCAAATTGCGTGTATTCTGGATATGAATTTGGAGTATTAATATTTATACTCGTGCAGCTATAAAAAACACGACAGATGAGTGAAAGAGTTTCTAGCCTTGACCTCCCAATTAGTGTCTTCTGCCTACAATCAAATTGAAATGCTCCTCCTGGACTTAACGAGATTTCATTTCTCTCTATTTACGACTCAAACTTGCTGAGTTCATGTTAAAGATTGAGGACACCTCACACATTTGCGATTTCCTAGATGCTCGAATTTTGCCTTGCATTCATGTCTGCGACGTTATTCGTTATATGTTCTTAACTATATCCCATGATATCTTTATGATACAAGCTGAACCTCTTTAAGTTATGATTGGCTATTATTTCTATAAATATTTGAATTAGCTTCATTATAAATTCTATTTGAACAAGTGATAATCTTATGCACAATGAGAAATCCTTAAATAACAAATAAATATTGGTGCTTTAAATATTTAATCATCCTGGATCATACTCAACTTCCTGATCTGCTTCTATTTAAGTGTGGTATATGCTTACATATCTAATTACCTTTTCAGTTACTTTATTCCCGTCATGTGGCTTTATTACGTCTGAAAACGTTTTATATGAAATAATTAGTATGTGACGGTGAACTATTCCTATTCGCCTCTTGTGCCATAGCTAAACACAAAGTACTAGCTCTAAAAGTCAATAAAATGTTCGAGAAGACGTTACACAAGTTTCAACAATATGTTTATTGGCAAATTATTAGTAAAACTACAAATATAAACGGCTCTCGCCAATTAGCGCCCTAAGTATATTAATTTGATCTACCAATAACAAACTAACAGATTCTTACTACTAGTTAAAGTTGAAGTTGTCTTATTTCTAACTTTCACTACGCTACTTATAACTTGCAACAATTCTCGACACCGTCTTTGACTCTGGAACAATTACCAAAAGCTAGAACTACTGGACCTCTTTCGTGTGTCTCAGGTTTAATTTATATAATTCCTTTCTCTCTCGTTTCACTTTATTTGTACCGGCTTGTAATTTGATTCACATTTCATTTTTGGTTGGGCAAAGGTTGTTTAGCAAAAGCAATCAATCTTAATTAAAAGTCCCCAAGGTTAGCGAAGAGAAAACCGTGAATAGCCCAACGTCACAAGTGTGCAAATGAAAATCCTTGTAATGTATGACCCCTTTATAAGTTTATTTTGTAATGTTATTGTCATTTGGAAGTTTGAATATTGTTATCCTATGCCTTTTGACTCTTTACCAGATTTGCAAAATATCGAAGCTCAAAGTCCACACGTTGATTTGACGTAAAGATTAGAAGTTTTTTCTGATAGCTCAGACATTGTTCTTGCTGCTTAACAGTGGCTAAATATTAGAAGGTGCATCCCCAATATTCCTTCTGATTCATCCAGTAGGATGTAAATATATAATATTGCGAGTTACTAAGTGAAATGTAATCCATTTACCGAATGTATTCAATCAATATAAATAACAAATTGTATGAATCGAATGCTTATTTGAAGTTGTTACTAACTTGTTTATTTATAATTAACTATACAATTGAATTAGATATTTTTTTACTTCGTAATGCACGGAAGAAGTGAAAATTGTGTTCTTTATATGGTAAAAATTCTTAACTTCTTACAGATGGATTCTTTCATATCACTTATTTTAAGCACATTTGCTGATATTCAAAATGACCGGTTTTTATGAACTAAGTTATTAAAGATTTTTGTTTCTTAATTCATCACTTCTGTAATTAGAGTAAGCAAACGAAGTTTGTTAAGTTAATTAAAGAAATTTATTCCTAGTTTCATTTCTTTAGCAGTCAGAGAAAAACTCACTGAAACATGTTAATCATTGAAAAATTATTTATAGTAACAAATATGCTCTTTATTCCCTTCTTTATTTGATATGTAGGACAATTTAATAAAGTGTTACTGCTAGAGTTTTATCTCATGCATTTCTAAACTTTTTTTTTTTTTTTTTATAAATCATAATAGCTTAATGGTTCAAAAATATCTCAGTATCAGTGACAATATTCTTCTCTCTTCAAATTTATATATCTTCATATTTAACTTATTTTCATTAAATTTCAGTAAAATATTATTAAATATCTAGAGGTCATCATACTGTAAGGAATGATAATTTTTGTTAAAATTATTGCACAGTGAAAATGAAAGTACAAGTAAAATTAAAAAATTTACAATATTGACAATTATTAATTGTTTCTTTTCAAATTGAAATACTCTTACATAAAAATGTAGCAGAAAATCACAAGATTATTCTCTAAGAATCATAGGAAATTCGTAGATACATAAAAGTAGAGACCAAGCTGAGAAAAAAAATACTATTCATATGAAAACTGAGAAATATGGATACAAATGCAGCTTTGGTTAAACTAATTATTTATAAGCAAAAACAAATTAGAGTAACATGAATAATTTCTACCAAACAAATAAAAAAATTTGACCAATTACAAGAATATTTAAATTGATTTGAATGATATGGATTACATTAATTTACTTGATGAATAAAATTAAGAATTTTCATACATCAAAGAAAAATATAAATTTAGATTTTAGAAAGAATGGGAGCGTGTAAATAGTAAGTATTTCTGAACATTACAAATCAGATTTAATCAAAGGTTTTTTTAAGAGCTTAATAAACATGAACCAGAAATATTCTTTTGAAGCAAAAAATATAACCTTAAATGATTCATTGAAAAATGATTAAATAGCAACTACATTTATTTAGAATAAACAGCTTAATACAATGTAACAGAAACAAAAATAAAGATATTACTAAATATATTTTCATTCAAACCATTATTTGAAAACCACTTTTACCGGAATACATGCATAACACATTTTCCATAAGTCATAATTTTCGTTAATGATGTTGATTCTCATTGAAATAAATGGTGACATCTATTATGAGTTTGTAATGTTTAGTTAAAATTTACAGAAACTTTTTCCACTTTATAATTAATAAAATTTAATTAATAATAGAGGCTATTTTAAATATCCTCAATTATTAGCTTTCAAGTAAAAGGTAAAATATTGAGTTACAATGGTCCATGTTTCCTTTGCATTTGCTGATGAAATCAGATGGGAAAGATCATTTGTTATTTCTTCTGAAAATTCTAGTTCTTCTGGAATACCAGATGAAAGAAAAAATCCATCATTTCAAACTGAACATTGACAATCGCGTATTGATCCAAAATGCACCAAAGAAATAATGATCTCGTTTATATAGCGAGGGTCAAAACAAAGTGACATCTTAGGAGATAGTAATGTGTGATATATATATTTACATGTGATATAAAACCAGTAATTAAGAAACCCGTTCACTTCCAGCGTTTCAAATGCGATACGCTCGCGTTTGCTCTACTGTGCCCAACGTATAAATAGAGATATGCTTGAGGAGAACGTTTTAATTGATTTTTTAAATGTTACTATATGGCGCTACAATACCGCGAAATCTATATAAATAGTTTATTTGAAGTGTTTACCATGGTGATATTGGCTTAGATTTCATTTCAGGCTATCAGGAGGGGAGGAGGGAATAATTATTAAAAACACGTGTTGCTGCGCGGTTCTTTAAATCTAATGACATAATTTAAGGGAGACACTTGCTTTCGGTTTGCTTTTTTATTTCTTGCTTGCTTCTTAGAAGTTCGAATGAGAACTTATGGATGTTTATTGGGGTTAGGCTTTTGGTAGAAGATGCTCTCAGCTGTTCGTTTCATTCGTTCGATTTTTATTTGTAGTGACATGCATGACGAAAAGAAAATATTTATCTGATACTGAGATTTGCGAACTAATGAATGAATCTGGCAGTGACGTTAGCGAAAATAATCCTACTCTGTCCATAGCCATTAAGGGAGGGGGGGAGAAAAAGATGTGCCCTTTGCTCAAAATCTTGCGTGAAGCGTCAAAAGTTGACAAAATATGTGTGTAAGACATGTGATGGGGGACTTTTCAATAAAGAATTGTTTTTATGAAAATACCATTCAGCAAAATAAGATTCATTTTTATATCTTAATATTTCATGTAATGGTACATCATCACACCATGAAATTTATGTATCAAATGTAAGTATATTTTGTATTTTTGTAAAAAATATGATCTTTATGTAATAATTTCATGTATAAAACATACAATTTTTGATTAAATCTTTTTTTTCTTTCGCATATTTTAAGTTTAATGCATTTTAATTAATAACTGTAAAAACCAAAATATTATAATAAATAGCCGATTTTAGAGGAATTTTTTTCGCGAATTAGGCTTAATATCTAAAACCGTCTGGGCACTGCGTGACACTCCACGGTAAGAAGCCGCGGGCCCAGGGAAGCACTCCTTTTTTCTCCCTCCATTAATGAAAGGGTGAAAACTCAGCACGGTAACAATCGATTTTCATTCGGCTGTAAAGAACTACCCAATGAAAAATAACTAATGAATCAATGTAAAATTTCTTTCCCTTGTGTTTAACAAATAACAACACCCACTGGTAACAACAATTTACCTGAATGATACCATCTGTCTTCAACTATATTACTTTTTGATCCACCCTCGTATCTACAGCGCTGTCAATAAATCTTATCTCAATATATATAGCTTAAAAGTCAATTCAAGAGTCGGCCTTTAATGCGTAAAACTGGTAATAAGAACGAATCACAGGCAATGTTGGAATTGATACCCATTTTAGTGTATTCGAGAATGCAGACGTATTCAAAATTGTCCCAAATATGAAAAAGGATTTCGAAGATGAATTCGATATGGTCGCAAAGACGACTCACAAATTAACCGTGAATGAATGCGTACGCATTCAATAACATCGGAAAGTCAATGTAAAATAGAACTATTTATTATTCTGTCGATTAACCTTGTATCAATATATAGTTTTTAAAAGTCAATTTACAAGTCGTTCATTAATCTGTAGCGTGGTTTTAAAAATGAGTCACAGAAGCTATGAGGGTTGCCCCCGTTTTAGTGGATTGCAATCTACATAAAAAAAAAAAAAAAAGACGCAACCAAGAAGTTGCCAGATGGTAAAAATATTTC
>BMAW01014281.1:0-21532 GCA_019974015.1 Nephila pilipes
ATATAAAATAATTCAAAGGAAATACAATTAAGACAGATGAGCATTTATTTAAAATAATTAAAAACACAAGTTACATTCATGGCAATAAAATTAAGTAACTTGAAAGAAATGACGTAATGTTAAGAAAGTAAAATAAGGAGAGGGTTGTTACATTCTATTATCTAGACTTCAAATTTAGCGGAAGTCAATATTTTAAAGGGAAATTAGTCTTAAGTATGGCATTACATTCAGGCTTATACGGTTGAGTTAAAGTTGTCTTCGCTTAATTGTTTAAGATAAAACATATACTGTTATATTTTTTTCGTATGAAAAATAAGGGACACTAATGTGACATTCTCTTCTAGAGAACAGAATTTGTGATTGAATCGAACTATTTTTTTTTCCCCTATTCATAAATTGCTTTCCATACTCATCGTCTCCTATATTATAATAATGTTAATTCATTTTTTTTTAAAAAAAAATGTTTCAATCTTTTTGTAATGTTAAATTCATTTTTTAAACTGTCAATTTTCTTCGATTCCAAAATCTTGGTATGATGTGATGTGGAAATTTGGAGAATAAGTTATCCAAGGAATTTTCATATTCGCCATTTCTAGAAGAAATTTAATTAAAAGAAGTTGATGTCGGTTATCTTACTTGGTAGACAAAGTCGCAGTTCATTTTATGTAAAATATAATTTTTTTGCTATTTCCACGCAGTTGTCTTTTAGATCAACCATAATCGAGTTTATCGGATAAATATATCGGTCTTTTCGATATTTTTAAATGCATGTTTTTGGTAAATGTTAAAAAAAAACCTATACGGGATTTCTCATTATGTAAATTTACTAGTTTCTGTTTAATATAATTATGAGGAACGTAATTTAAAGTAAAATTTACTTAGAACGACCTATGTTTATAAAACATATTATGACATGATGAGCCGATTTATTTATGAAAAATGTAGGGAATTTATAAAATAATTCAAACTTTCAAAGATATAGTAGTAGTACTGAATAGATGTACGCAACTTGTAAACCATTAACTTATTTTGATGTTAGGAATTTTTTCTGGGTGGAATTGTTTTCCATGACGTGAGGCGATGATGGTAGAGCAACTAAAAAATATAGTCTTGTAATAAGAATAACTCCAGGGCTTCATCAGTGATATGCTATCAACTTTTTGAAGTTTTTCTTTTGGGATATTTGAGGAAATTATGTATGTAGCTTCCTATTATGAATGAAAATTGAAAAATAAATGTTAGAAATCAATGATGTTATCTAGGATGGAAAATGTGTAAAAAATATCCTCCGATTTTTTTTAAATCGAATTTTAATACTTAAATGTGGCCTCGGTAGTTTAGTGGTTATGATCGCGACCGGCAGTTTTCATCAAGTCTTTGAGTTCGAGCTTTGATGCCACGAAGACACGTCGTGTAGCCGGAGCTGATGCACTTTAAATTGGTCGCGGCTCTAAGTCCTACCGTTGCTGTGGAGTTGAAGTTAGGAGAGGGAGGTGCTAGCTCTGGTGTCGTCCTCGTCACTTAACTAAGAATCAAATTACGATTTCCGTCGCCAGTAGCCCTCGTGTTGCTTCCAGTGCGACGTTAATAAAATCAAACAATTGATATTTAAATGAAGGAATTGGATGTAATATGAATAAAAACAAAAAAAATTAAAAATTGAAATTGGCTTGGCTAATTTCATTTAAAAGTGTGCATTTTTTTTTTTAAAGATTTATTTGGGTTACAAAAAGCCTTCACTTTTGGTTGCACGCTGAAAGTGTCAAGTTTTTGTGTTAGACATCCATCGTTTTACCGATTTATATTACTGGTTCACCAAAATGAATATCAATTCGAATAAAATAATCGTACTTCCAAGCCCCAGACCCCACAGAAGCAATTACTGTAAATAAAATAACAATACATTCTTCAAATTCCTATTGCATTTTTATTTTCACAAACAAAACATTCCAAAGTACAAAAAACGTTGCCAATGTTAATGACAAAAAGAATAAAAACGGACGATTCTGCCATAAAAATCAATTCATCTAATTAAATATTAAAAGAAGAGCAAACGATAAATTATTAAAAAAGAAAAAATGTTTTGTTCGGGTATTAAAATAAAAGCAAACGATAAAATATTGAATGAAATATATATCTTAGTAATGTAAATGTACCTCAAACAAGCTGTAATTATTATAAACGTAATGTATTGTAATGTCAATCTTTTGAACCTAACACCATGTATACTTTATTTTATGCCCACACATTTTTGTCGAAGCCATTTAAAATGTTTTTAAAAATTACATTATTAAAGTAGTTCACTTTCTGGAAAACAGTTTTTTTTTTGTAGTTGCTGCTGTAAAGGAGCAATTGCTTGAAATTACAAATTATTCTGAATAGTCAAAGAATTTCATTATTTTTTAGAAAGACCAAAATCCGTCAGAAAAAGTAAAATACCGAGTAATTATTTAATTTGAAATTAAATTTCGACACTCTTCCATAATAATTATCTGACCAAGTCCTTTTTTTTTTATTATTATTAATACTGTAGCATCTTTCATATTTTTAAACTTAATGTTTCAATCGCGGTGGCTATAGGTTCATTGACGAAACAATATAAAAAAACTTATATTTATAGCTATTTTTAAAATTAATACTAGGAATCAAGACAAAAACAATTCAACACTTTTGTTCTAGAAAAACGGATAATATTAAAATAAATAAACGAAAACTATTCGAACATTTTGCTCTGACAGTTTTCATTAACGATGCACCTCACGCCTTGTAAGAATGATGATACCAATCGGACTTTTTAAATACCTATCAGGAATTTTAATGCTACCCGAAAACCTGTTTTCTTTTTCAGTAATTATTATTTTTTCTCTCGAAAGTACGGTGAAAAAAAGCAAAAAAATTCATCCACACATCTTTCCTCATACTTTTTAGAATCTCGCAAAATCAATTCTTCGATATATGATACAATTCATTTAAATTTCACTATCAAAAGTTTTTACAAATTATAGACAACTGAATCCACTATTTATTTCTTTTTCTGAAAGCCAAACTGGCAATAAACTGATGGCCAACAGGTTTTCTTATATGCATGGTAATCTTAGCAGGAAATTACTCCAATGCAAAGTAGCTATCTCTTTTTTTGTTATTATTGTTATTCTGTCGTCGCTAAAAGCAGCAGCGAAAGAGAATTTCTTGCAAAGATGGTTGCAATCGTCGAATTTACCGCCACTTTAAGCTCACGTTGCTCGTAGCGGAAAGAACAGAAACTGAATTCGGCACTTCACTCCTACTACTCAGCATGATGCTGTCCTTGTTTGTGACTTTGCTCGCAAAAAGGACATTTCAAGGCTGCCGCTATTTCATGACGTCATTCAGATGACCTTGAATCTTCGGGAACACGCGACGGAATGGGTTTTTATTGGTCGACGGAGTTTTGAGATATTCATTTTCAATTTTGATGTTTTCGCTTATTCCGAAAATGAAAAAAAAAAACTTAAATATTTTGTGCGCCTTCTTTTTTTTTTAAAAAAAATTTTTTTTCGTTTTGAATGGATTGTTTTTGTTAGTGAACCACATAAAGGATTTTTTTTTTTGTTACTTGTAATAATTTTTTTTTTTATTTATGAATAATAATTTATTCCGATAATGAAAAACTTGCGTTCTACGTAGTGTTTGCGCAAACGAAAACATCCATTCGATCGAAAAATGTTCTGGAATTAATGAAGTTTCTGTTCGCTGATCGTTCAAATATATTGTTTCTTGTTGCAAATAAATATTTTTTTAAAAAAATGTTTTATTTAGAGATTGCGAACGTGGGAACAAAAATGATTCTTTGTTAATAAATAGAACATGATATCGCCGAAATTCTTTAATTAGAAATTGAATTTTTTTTCCTCGCAGTTCCACCACAGTGTTTAATAAATGCAATTCAATTTGAAAATAGTCAAATATATCATATTTTCATATTTTTAAAATAATTTAGTAAGTCACTATCAAAACAGAGTAATACTTCTTAACTAAAAACCCACACAAAAGAATAGAAATAAAGCCTGATCAGCCAAAATTACATGAAAATACGCATTAATTTAATTAGATAGTTTTTATTTATACACACTCACATACACACACACATATATATATATTAAAAAACGAATTTTTTTAAAAAAAGACATAAAAATGGAAGGTAATATATTTGCACTGTGATGTCGTACGAAATTGGACAACAAATTTGTTAAAAAGGTAAAAGTTTAACCTTTTCGGTCTTTAAAAAATACTTTTGTAAGTGTGTATTGATGTGTAATTATTATTTTTAAGTTTAATTTTATTTACTCTGGTTGAAATGTACATTATTTTCTTTGCTTTATTTTTCTATTTTTGAATTTCTGTTCGTTTATTATTATTTTTATTATTCTTATTTTTGGGCTATATCTTTAATGATAATGTAATTACTGAAGATGTGATGATTGGATCCCTGAAACTAGTTTAAACACACTTTTCCCATTCCAAAATATGGGACAGTATTTAAATTACATTATCTGCATTTTCATTTTTTCTTGATTTTTGCTGTGTTATATAAGATGGTTTTGCTTGAAAATTGGTTGTAATTTTTAATACATATTATATATATTTTAATATGTATATTTTCTGAATTTAATGGACGAGTAAACAAGGGCATTAAAAAAAAGAAGTCATAGCTGTAATGAAAACTCCATTTTTGAAGAAAGTCTGTTTCTTCCTTTTGATGATAGAGGCAATAAATAACAGAGAGAGAATTACTTGGTGAAAATGGAGAATGCCAGAGACGTTGCTTCGCCGTCTTGCAGAAGCGGAACAAAGAGAATTTTATCTTGCTTCGAATTTATATATAGGGTTTTCTTCAGACCATGTGGTAGTCATGTGGTATTTCTTTCAGATTTCTTCATGAGATGAAGAGATTTTTCAAGGGCTTTGGCTGCTAACACAGATTTTAGCAGAGGTTATCCCTACAGTCTGCGATCGTGGGAAAAGTTGATTCAGAAGATTTTACGAGTGCTTGATTGCATACATTAAAGGATAAATTATATCAAAAAACAAGAATGTACTCTTTACTGTGAGTTAACAAAATGAGAAAAATTAAATTATTTTTAAGTGAGTCGTTTACACACACATATACATAACAGCATTTCGATAAATTTACGACTTTTTTTCATTATAATATTTTTTAACTTAGGATATTATTTTTAATTTGAAACTTAGGTAATTTTGATAATTTACTGATTTTTTTTTTAATAAATTCTGTAGTATTTTAGTTTTAATATATTTTTTAAATAAGATTTTAGTCGTTATAACTTCAAATTTAATATGATTTTGTTTACACACACACACACACACACACATATATATATATATACATATAATACATATATATATATTTCGTCGAAAATATAATTGCTTTACATGCTATAATAATAATAATTCAATAGGCAATCATTTATTTTTTCCCCTTTCTTTAACATGTATTCTGGTTTTACGTGGTCAGCTGTTGGTATAAGAATTAATCCTCTTCTAGGAATATTAAATATTAAATCAAATGACGATACAGTAGACGTGTCTTAATCGGCTTTAGTTTCACAGGTCGTTGGCTTAAAAATCTTTACTGGAGTGAAAAAATGACAAATTCTGAATGCTGATGTTTCATCTAGTGTAATACAATATTCTTTCTTTCATAAATAAGTCCTTTTTTTAATGCACATTAAAATTTTTTCTCAAAAATACATTGAAACAATGACTATCCATGTCTTGTTGGGTTGGCCAGTTCGAAAGTGTGAAAAAAAAAGGCAGTTAAAATAAATATAATTAAGAGATTTCATCATTTTTATTTAGTCTAAGAAATGTTTGGAATATTTCCTTCGGTATTTTATTACTGAATCACATGTTTACTCTCCTTTCAATTTGCGAAATTCAATTAAAATGCCATTCTGTTAAGGGATTAATCATTTTGCAAGTTATTCTTGATTGCACATAATTCTCTAACTTGCTTCGTGGCAACGACGCTCGAATCGATTGTTTCCAGTCCTGTCTCCACGGAAGATCGTCACATACAATACAATGAAGACTGCTGAACATTTAAGCTAGATTGAATTTTTGGATTGAATTCATGTTCTGGTTCTTGTTCTGGAATTCTTGTTCTTGGATTGAATTCATGTTCTGGTTCTTTTTGCTGAATTCTTGTTCTTGGATTGAATTCATGTTCTGGTTCTTTTTCTGGAATTCTTGTTCTTGGATTGAATTCATGTTCTGGTTCTTTTTCTGGAATTCTTGTTCTTGGATTGAATTATTGTTACTGAATAATGAAACAGGATTGCTTCAACTGGATTGAATTCATGTTCGGTCTTGGGAATAAATTCTTGTTACTGAACATTGAAACTGGATTGTGTTTCGACTGGTTAATTTGTTTAAAATCTATGTGGCATTGTTTGTAAATTAGGACAAGCAAATAAAATATTGCAACGACTCTCATCAGCAACAATGCAGAGATTAAAATGTACTAACAGCCAAATGAGGCGTCTCTTTCATCAGTTGTTAAAACACTGCAAAAAGCCGGTCAGCGTTCTTCAGGATCCACTGGTCCAGGGTTCGAAATGCCGCCGACACACAAGTCCTACTTCCCCCACGGGTAAAAATATCCCCGAAGTTTCGATATTAATTGACCAATGGGGAAGGTGGAAATTTGCATTTATAACATTCGTCTGCATAATTTGAATTTTTTAATGAGATCCATCATATATGTGTGAAATGATCATTCCTAGACCTATTAACTGTCAATCTCTTTCATAGTGGAATACACACGCACACACACACACACACACACACACACACACACACACACACACATATATGATATAGGAGAATTCGAACGAAAATAAAGAGAACTTATTTCAAACCCGAAATGTAATTGAATAACCTCAGAGTGCAATTTGAATTTAAATGGATCAGAATAATTCCTAGATGATTTCGAAATAATACGATTTCGTTCACTTTAAAAAACAAATTAATTAAAAAGAGTCATTCCATCATTATTAACAATACAAACCATTAATTTTCTCACACGCTCGATTACGGGTTCATGAATCACGGTCGTTGTAATGAGTTCTTGTTGGAGAATTTCTTATCTCATACTGATATAGTGAATTCATCAAAAGAGTCTTTATAAGGTATGGACTATTTACCATTTACAAGGTATGTGGATTTTGTTTTCCCTCAACTGAACAAATTTTAATTCAAAAGTTCTAAATTTTTTTGTCTATTGATTTTTATTTATGTAAAATGTGATTATTTGCATTTGCCGTAATATTTACTTTTATTAATGTTATAATAATAATTTACCCCTAATAAATCATACGACGAACTAAAAATGCAGGACAACATATATATATATAAATACATGTCGAAATATTTTTAAATTTATATTTAAAGACACACACACAATAATGATACTTCGGACATTGTTATTACTGATGATAATGTTCAGCAAAATAAGACATCGTTATGGAAGTTTGATTTCACTGAAAGATTCTGAGAATTTTATAGCATTTATAATTCCAAAACATGACGAAATAAAGACTGAAGTTGCGTACAGTGTCAGCAGAGAGAGAGAGAGCGTTAAATTGAAATAAAGATTACGTACTGAGGAGAACAAAGGGTTCTAAAATAAATCAGCTAATTCAACACAGAAAGACTCATAATATTACTACAACACGACTCCAGAAAATCAGTATATAAAGTGTAAGAAAAGGTTTGGCGTTGAGAATAAATATAGAATATGTGTCGATTACGGATGTATAATATATGTAATATAAGACTTTTTAGCATTAAACAATTTCCTATAAATGTGTCGGATTTTACCCATATTTTTTTTATTTTGTAAATCTTTCTGGGAATCAATTAAAATATCTCTGAATATAAATCTCTCTGAACATTAAAATATCTCTGAATATATCAGAATATCTCTGAGGTGATTAAAATTTTAATGACGCAAATAAATGCAAAATGCATATTTAGAAATGAGCTAGCTGAAAAGAAGTTCTAATGTCTTATATTATTATATTTATACTGATAATTACATTACTTTTTAATTCGTGTATTCAATTACTTTCATTAAATTAGTAAAAGCTTTTTAGACATGTTATTAAAAAGTTAAATTTTCGAGGTAAAATAAATAAATAAAATGGATCGAAGTTTCTTTAAAATGGCAAAATAATTAGGTTCTAAATTCTGTTTCACTTACTAAAAATTCTCTCTCTCTTTCTCTGTTGTTTGGATGATTTTCCCTCATTATAGTGTTATTGTAAGACTTTAGATTGAATGACTTTTACTATCATAAATTGGCTATTTTTTCTTCTTCCTTCTAAACCGTTGCAAAAATCCATTTCAAGGTTCCTAGAAATTAAAAATGCGCAAATTGTAAAACAAACTTTACTTGCTCGAAATCTCAACCCTGCAATTGTTTTTTCACTATCTCGGTTTCCTTCTTCTAAACAGATGTGGCATTTCGTTAGCAGGAAACAGATAAATTGGATGATAGTGGACATACATCTCTCTTTTGGTTTCATCATTCCTTGTTTTTCGTTCTGTAACAATTTAGCTGACAGCCACGCCGAATTTAGCTTTCCTTCTCAGTGACAATTTACGAGACAACCAGGGCAGGGAAATGTCTGGTTGAAACGCAAACCAGATCCTTTCTTCGGTTGGAGAAAGAATTTCCACCTCCATATACTGCAAGATGCATTACTGGGTTCTCAGCTCGACACACGCGTCTTTCTGCGATAAAGAAAGATCAGATACTACTGGTAATTATGTGAAGGATTGTTGTATATCAATCAAAAATATTAACCATTTAGCAAGGTATCAATCCTTTAATAGGATGTCCTCCAATATTTTTCAGGAAAATATTCTATAGGTTAAGATCATCTTCTATTATCAGAGAAAGAAAAAAAAAATAATATCGATGTAAAACCAACGTTTTTATAAGATTAGTAAAAGTTTAAGAAAATTATTGAAATATGTAGTTAAACTGTTAGGTTATTTTTTATTTTAAAGATTCACTTAAAGAGACATTTTTTGTGAGAGTAATAAGAATAAATATCATAAAATCAAAAGCAATCATTTAAAAGTTTGTAAGTCATTCTATTAAAAGAATGGAACCAGGATTCAGAAAAATTATTGTGATAGGACACGGCGCCAAATATTGAAACTTTCTTTCTTGCACTAATGATTACTTGACTAAGAGATCAACAACCCTTACTATCTCGGAGATGATCAAGGAGTCTATCTCCCTTGAGTACAAAGGTTTGATAACCTCATGCGGTGTGGGGAGTGCCCGGTGCTCCCAGAGAGGAAAAGAATTTTCCTCGTCCTAAGACGCCTGAGGAAAGAATATTTTGACTTATTAAAATTTTGAAATATTAGTTAAAACTTGTCGAAACGTCTAAATATTGTATTGTTAGGCCAATTACGAGACGAGGTCCCAAGATTTCAAAAGCTCTAGCTGATGGAAGAGTTGGTTAAAGGTAACGATCGAAGGTGATTGACCCACGCGCATCACACAGCTCCCACATCACACAAAGTGAAGGATTCAAAAACGTTGTACCAAAAGAGACACGTAATTAAAACTTCTTTTCGAATATGAATGAATTGTTTATTAACATTGCATGTGAGAAACAAACATGATCTATTGAGCGTACTCGTAATTTGATCCACGGTCAAGTGATGGGACTTAATCTGAGCTAGCCATACCTCCCACAAACTTCCCACGCTATTATAGGATTTGGACTTAACTCATTGAAATTTATTGTGCATCAGCCTCAGTGCACGACAAGTTTCTTTAAGAAAAGGTTTCGAGACCCTACCTGCCTTCCTCATTGATTATAACCACTGGGCTAGCCACACTACGATTTTGGAAGAAAATGGTGTAATGAGAGATTCAGATGGATAGTGGCCTTTTCGCTTCATATTGACATCACGCTACACGGAGTCTGTGTGAAATCTCGACGGAAATAACGCAGCTCGAGACCATATTCCATGTGCTTATCATTGTCGACCGGAGAAAAAGGAAATGAAAAACTATGCAGAAATCCTTATAATATGAACAGCTTTGTGATTAACGTTACTTTGTGAGCAGATTGAAGTATGCGTTTAAAATTGTTCTATGCATTTTCCTGCAGGATCAGCTTTCGTGCATCTACTACCGCTAACAGATCCTTAGTGGCATCCTTGAGTCCTCGGCTCGATTACAAACAACATGACCACCCAGTGAGCTAATGATATGAGCATTCAGCGTGATGAGCTACTACTACGTTAATAATTAAAGAATGCTCCAAAGATGATAATCATTCGGAATAAATCACCATTATGGATTCAGGGTTGAAATGAACACCTTTGCAATTAAGACTGTTGCTTCATTTAATAAGAGAGAGGCAATAAGTATACATCATTAAAATGGATAAGGCAAAGAGACGTACCTCCACCATCTCAACGCGGAAGAGATTACATTCAATTTTCTAGGTAAGTTTTCCCGTCACTTGTGTCAGATGTTTGGATGAGTTGTGATGGCATCTATCGGAGTCCTAGTAGGGGATTATTTCCGAACTTAGATTCCCAACTATGTAAAAGCATATTTTATGAGCGCAGTCCAATAAACTGAAAGGATAATGTGGAATTGTATCAGCAGAGAAAGACGCACTCTTTACTGATGGTTATAGAGTGGAAAAAAAATTAGAAAAATTAAGATTATTTTCATGAGAGATCATTATATATATATATATATATAATATATATTATTATTATAAATTTAGTAGGAGTGACTTTTTGGGTGTCTAGGAGTGTTTAGGAGTGTAAAGGATGACAAGTGATTATTCCCAAGATTAGCGTTTATCGAAGGAAAGCATTTACAAATTGGACAAAGACAAACTCAAATGAGAAGATCTACAATAAAGTGCTTGCGCCCTTGCGCTTAAAGATATCTCTGATTGCAGGAATCACTCTATATGATATAACTTCTCAAAACTCTCCCGCTTAAGAAATCTCGAATCTTTTTTCCGATTGGGCTTCCATTATTCCTCTCTAGAGATTCGCAGTCCTCTTCTTTCGACTTCCCAGCCGACTTTCCCTATCAAGCTCTCACTGTTTCCAGTTAGGCTTCAAGCCATGTCTTCCAATTCTTCCTCCCGGCACTTTCCTCGTCTGTTTCCCTTACATTGTCGGCACACTTCCTCACACAATATATCATATCGTAAATTTATATAAGTACCTCTTAACCCTTTGATGACCCTGCGACAGTCTGAGATTACTGTACTTTACTGAGCCTCTTTGGCTTTTGCTCAGTATCAGCTTGAAACCACCTCATTTTGAAGGTCATAGGTGACCGTCGCTGTACCCTAAAACAGTTAAATAAGAAGATAATCTCTTCCTCCCGTTTCTAAGACGCTAATTTCTTGCTAAAGAGGGCAGATGCGTATTTTCTTCGTTGTCGTGATACCGCAATGAGATGCTAGGTACTAATAATTTTTAGGACAATCGAGGGCAGAAACGACAGCTGAGTTTAAAGTCAGCTCGATCCAATCGCGTCACGCATACACACTTGATACACGTTAAATATTCGGGTTTTAAAACAATCAGTTTGGCGTGGCATGTTGACAGTGATGCCAATTCAAGTGCCTACCTCGTCACCTGACCGTGGTTGGAAATTATGAGGCGTTCTGTGTGCAGTCTCTGTTGCCCTTACAAGGTCTTTGTTTGGAAAGAGAAGAAACACAATACTTAACATATAAATGAAAGGACGTGTTATGGATATGGAGATTGAGGTTGCCACGATGATCACCTCGTCATCGACCGTAATTTAAAATTACGAAGAGACTTAGGCTGGATTAGTCTTGGATTTTGCGTCGGACAGAACATAAACAGCAAAACTTCGATGAATTAAATGCATATTTGAATGCTGAGTTTTTGCTATCGAGGCTATCTGCTCTATTGATTTAGTAATGATTAGAGAATTGGTCGTTTAGCCTGATTTCAATGCACTATAAGTCATTCTAATCAAAACTTCTTGCCCATGATGCATCATGGAGAGAACTCTAGTTATTCATAGTTTCTAGCGTAATGGAATCTTAAGAAAATTGTGCGTTTTCAAGTAGAACAAAAAAATTCACAGATATTGATTGTAGCTAAAGCATTTATGTTGAAATATTGAAAAATTATAGATAAACATAAAATATGTTATAGGTTCTATTACAACACATAGGGTCAATTCATGTCATATTTATACAGCTGTAAATCATGTCACATTATTTCAATCTGTGTTATAATAATTAAGAGATTTCGTTCTTCCATTATAGATATTTTGACATTTAATGTGTAATTATGTGTGGAAGGGCAGCAAGAGAGTCGCAATTTTCTCTGCCTCATTTTCAACAATTTAACTTTTTTGAAACATAATCCACAGCTTTAGACATTTCAATCCCCGAAAAATATTTTTCAACATTGTAAGGGATGCAGTACTCAAAATGAACAAATATATAAAAAATTCATTACCTTCACATGTTTGTATAATTTTTCAAAATTAACATATAACAAAATTCCATAGCTTTAACGTATTTTTAGATGGTTTATTTAACAACTTAAGTATTGCATATTTCTTTGACTCGTGCCATCTCCTTTTATTGACCTTTAAAACTTTTAAAGTCACTTTTCCTCAGTTTGTTTGTTTTTTGTTCTTAATTTCATGACGAGTCATATTTAAAATGCTCTAAGAACTTTTTTTTTAATTATCAGCATAAGGTTTTGAAATTTTTCTGGATATTATGTATAATATGTTTTAAATTCTGTGATGGCCGTGGCCTAGTGCGGTTAAGTCGGAATGAGAGGTGTCCCCTAGGCGATTAGCGTGAAACTTGGCGACTTCCTAAACAGGTCGCAAATTGCGTGACTTTGAGTATGCTTAGGGTTATATAGCACCTAAATCACATGCTTAAATCAGTTATCGCTCCCAAAAGTCATAATTGCCTAGGGGCGCCTTATTCCAACTTAATTGTCATGTTTTAGTTTGCAGCCAACATTGTTTTCGTCAGTCGTGGATTCAAGTCGGTGCCACTGCAGACTCGCCTTCTTGGGGGATGCACGTTAAAATCTGTAGAGTTAAAGATCCTCTCGTTTGCATGGCGTGGAGTTTGGAGACTGAGGAACCAACTCAGCTTGACTGAGGCTCAAATTGCGGGTCTATCCAATAGCTCTGGTGTTGCTTCTCAGTGCGACGTTAATAAAAAAATCCACTCACTCGATAATTGTGTGCTGGAATAAGAATTCAAAAATAGTTTTTTAAAAATCCACAAAATTAAAATAACTTTTTTTAAAAAAAACTATTTTCGTTGTGACGACAAAAGAATTAGTAAAACTATACATAACATTTAGAAAAAACTCATGTAAAAAGTTGCAAACACTTCAGAACTAGAAAACAAATTGTTTAAAATATTTAGAAGTCGTAACGTCAAACAGAGATAGTCTATGTGTTAAAATAGAAAAATCGTAGAATTTTAAAATTAAATATTTTGAAAACATTTAAAACATTAAGTAATTGTCGATTTCAATACGAGTTTTTTTTCTTCTTCTGAATGCATATTTGATGAAGTGTTCATATAAGGTGTATATAAATATTTTTCATACCAGTATCTAATTTTAAACATTTGCTCAGGGGCTATGGCAGTATCATTTAAAATATTTTTAGTACTTTAACCCTCCAAAACTTTATTCAAAATGAATAACAAAAATCCTAATTAAATGTTTTGATTTCTTTTGCTTAGTCCATACTACGGATGTTTCTGTCATTTTTCCCTCTCTGAAGATAAACGTATAAAATACTTCATTTATAATTTTTTTCTGAATGACGATAGTTTATTACCGCGAGTAATGAGATTCAGTACGTGACTAGACCTTTTGCTAAATACAGATTCGATAACTCTATAAAAACCAGATTCTATAGGATTGTAAATCACACGAAACACTGTGTATGCATGTTACTGTTTGAAGTGCGACAACTATGTCAGCTTGAGACTTCTATATAGCGTTGCAGCGATCGATAATTTCTCCATTTTCATATGTCCTGAAAAATTATTTGTGAAGAGTGTAATAATTTTTATATAGATATCTATAAGATCGAACATGATTGGAGATATGGTACTCGTTTGTTTGTTACTCGTTTGAAACAAAATTATACGGTAGATCAGGTGACCGAGAAAAAAGTCAAAAGTTTTCTATCAAAGTATTTGATTGTATTAAAACTATTTATAAATATTTTTGTGAGTGGGTGTTCACTATTTAAGCTTATGAAATTAATGAATCGTAAGCTTCAATCTGAACATCTACACAAGGCAGTGGTGGTGATGGGGAAGGAGAGACTGTACTTGTTTTTCGGGAAGAATTTTAATTCCATTTTTAGCCACGAAAAAAAATAGGAATTATAAACAAAACATTTGCATAAACCATGTTGTTTTATCGCATTATCTTTCCCTCACATTTCTTAAATTATTTTAAAATATTTAGAAATATACACGAAATGCAATTACATGCATTCGTCACACAGTTGTTAAGATGTGCAGTAGAATATCCTGGAAGCTCTTGAGACAAAGTACTACACAAAACTCTCCAAACATTTTGGCAAATTAAAAATAGCAGTCAATTCACTCACAAACATTTTGAAACATTTTATGTATTTCACTTGGTGTTCAGTGTGTCATCAAATTTTCGATCGTTAATTTATTACTTCCCATCAAGCTAGAACTGACAATGGAATCGTTCTTACTACCCTAACAATGCAATATTTAGACATTTGCGACAAGCTTTACTAATATTTTCTTTAATAATGCAGTACAACCATGGTGCGATCAAAAATTAACACCAAACTTGGCGATTTTTTTTTAGCTGAAGCGTTAAAGTCCGTGGAATCGGACCAGGTAAGTACTTGTAAATACAATAAATAATTCTTGTCATGGTGGTTAGGTTAATGTCCAACCATTCAATTTACTGGATGAACTAATTAATATTAGTTTTTAACATTTTTATGTATTTCACTTGGTGTATCTGTCTGTGGCCTATATCAATGTGTCATCAATTTTCTGTCGTTAATTTAACCAATTTCCCATCAAGCTGAGACAAATTTTGAGGAACCGTTCTTACTTGCCTAAATGCAATATTTGATATTTGTGACCAGTTTAACTAATATTTGAATAATTTTTTAATAAACTTTGCACCATATGAAAAACGTTGGTTTTATTCAATTATTGATTTACTCATATACTTGTACACGTGCACAAAAGCCTTTATCATTTTCTTCTCTAACAATGCTCTAGACTGACTGATTTCAAACGTTAATTTTAAACACTTTTGAGTATTCACTTTATAATGAAAAGAAATCGCATTTGTTTTCTTTTAAAACTACGTGTTCTCCTACTTTAAATTTATCTATAATATATATATAAAGTTAAAATTCAACAGTGTGCATGTCTGGAGAATAAATCTTCTTCCCACTTTATGAATATCTTTCTTTGATTCTTAAAAAATACGTTTTATTCTGAATGTTCCGCTTCTTATTTTATAGAATTATTTTAACGATGGCCTTTGCGTTTATACAATTTGATTCTTTTCAATGTAAAATAGTGGCGCGGTAGTCTAGTGGTTATGGTTGCAGACCTCGCGCTGCCAGGTTTCGTCGAGTCGTGGGGCTGATGCCGTTAAATCGTGTTGAGATACCAAAGTCCTCCGTTGGCGTGGTGTGGAAGTTTGGGTTAGGTTCTAGCTAAGGTGTTCGTCCGACGTGATCAAGATTTCAAAATTACGGCCTTCGTAATGGCACTCAATGTTGCTTCTCAGTGTGATGTTTACAACCAACTTTTCAGTTTAAAGTCAGCTTATTTTGACGACTTTACCATAAAGCAATTTTTCTTCGATCTCAATATCAGTTTCTAATCAAAATTTGTCCATTGTATAAAGGGGAACCAGCATGACAACAAGTACGTGCCGTCGATGTTTAGGTCAAGCCGCAGTTCAGTCTGTTTCAATAAAGATGGGTCATATAGAAGGGCTGATGCAATAAAATCTGTATGGGATCAAAATCCTCATACATTGCGTTAGCGTGGATGTATGGGGAGCACCCAGCTCAGGTATCTGACACTTGGTCGACGGCAAAAGCAACCTTAACATTCACCGTATCAAACATAAGGTCTGAGACTAAATTATCGGCATTTTAAAGTACATTCGATTATGATTTGTACATTCGGATCACAATAAGAATGAATAATTATGTTACGGATAACCAATTACCATTTTGGAGGCCACATTTCAGAAAAGAATAATTTAAAGAGACGTTTATTCGTTTATTCAATATCACCGGATATAAATCGCATAAAATATTTCCCTAGATTACACTTCATTCACCCCTCCCGAAATTGCATTATTTTTTGAAATTTTCCACAACACAGTTTGTTTCGATTTCGGGATAATTGCCTTAGCTACGGCCATGTTAACCACGCATGCATTTCATTTTGCCCCTTAAAAATAACACAATTTCATAAACTTTTCCCTAAACAGAACTTATTCGATTACGTGATCACGGATATGCTTCGTGAGAGAGGTCGATAAAAATAAACTACAGAAGGAGATGCTTCGGGTTTTTCTCCCGAAAAATTTCCCCATAACTGTTTTTTATCCCCACTCTAAATTCCAGATTAAGCATGAGCATCGGTCTATTTTAACTAATATGTATTCAATTGAGCGTGTCTGAACTGCTCTATCCAGTTATCAACCAAACTTTCGGCAGCTAACTCCTTAAAGCAGTCGTAAGAAAATCTATTTTTTTAAAAGATTTTCGCTACAAAAATGTCTGATTGAAACAGTGCAATATTTTTTTTTTTTTTTGAATTACATTTATAAGTTTCTTAAATAACAAGAAACGAATTAAAATAATTAATTTTAGACATTGATCAGTTCAAATTTACTAATAATTTTGAAAAAGAAAAAACAAACTTATTTTTGGACATTGAGTAATTGTTGTTAACCAGGCTTCATACGTATATTTTAATTGCATAAGACCCGCACGCGATTCTCAAACCTCGAAATGAACACCCCCTGTTATTTAGCGAAAACCACGTTATTTTATACGAGGTGTGTTTCTCAAATAACGAGACTGACGCTGCTACAGAAGAAGTACGCATGCGCCAAAAACCAGCGACAGGCAGCTGTTTAACGTGAAGCTTTCTCTTTCGAATGCAGTGCCTTTCGTTTCTGTAATAAATCGATATCGCAGCAGCCTTCGTTCGAATTAGAGTTCTTTTTTTGTTTCGCCGGAAAAATGATAAGTGAGCAATGATTTATTGTGAAATTTCACATGAAACTTGGGAAAATCGATACTAATACTTATAATTTATTGAAAGAAGTGTATGGCAATGAATGTTTATCGCGTGCGCGTATTTTCGAGTGGTTTTAGGGTTTTCAAGATGGCCGAGAAGACGTTGAAGATGATTCCCTCTGGGTCGGCCATCCATATTAAAAACGGATGACAGTATCGAAAAAATAGGTGATCTGGTTCGATTTGATCGTCGGTTAAATATTCGTGTAATTGGTGAGATTGTAGGAATTCACAAAGAATCCATACGGTAAATTTTTCCACCAAGAAAATGCACCGGCTCATTCCACACTGTCTGTCAAGACGTTTCTAGCCAAGTACAGCATCCTAGTGTTAGACCATCCACCGTATTCGCCGGATCTTGAGCCATGCGTGTCTTCTATCTGTTTTCCAAGGTGAAATCTGTATTAAATAGAACAAGATTTTAGTCGTTGAAGCTGTGAAAGCGAAAGCGGTATGCGTCTTGAAGGAACTGACAGAAGACTTCCAGTACTGTTCCGAACGACGGAAGATTCGCATGGAACGTTGTAGGGATATAGGAGGGGAGAGTATACAGAAAGTGACTATAAGTAAATATGTATGATATCAAAATAAAAATTAAATTTTAAGGAGAGAATTTATAGTAAAAATTAAAGACAATTTTCACCTAGAAGATTTGATACTATTCTATGAATCCTGATGTCACTAAAGACTCTTCCTGTAACGCGAGTGATGCACGTTAAATCTATCGGGGCTGAAAGTTCCCATGTTGAGATGGTGAGAAAGTTAGAAGAGTGGATGTCAACTCAGGTGTAGTTCTCGTCATTTGACCGTAGTTCAAAATTACGAGGTTCATCGCCAATAGCTCTCATGTTGCTTCTGAGTGCGATGTTACAAAACAATCGATTTGTTAAATGATATTAAATTGCGTAATGAAACTCAATAATGAAAATAAATATATTTTAAATGCAGAAGCATGCAATAGCACTACAAGAATTGTATGAAACAAGTCATCATGAACTAAATATGTAAATAACTATATGGAAGAGACGTGTTTTAAAAAGTATAATGGAAAAAAAATCATAACTTGGTTTAAAATGGAAAGGAGGTGATATTTTAAAGATTTTATGGGGCCCAGAAATCATTCTTTTTATCATTACAGAAGTTGTGGTCCCTGTCCTGTCATTATTTTGTTCTACAGAAATCTCTTTCTCTTTTTCAGTCTAATTAAATAGTTAATAATTACTTGACTCCAATTGAGGATACGTAAGAACAATATAAAATACTTTATTTATCACTGAACTATAGATAAGGTCGATCTCTCTCAATTCCCAATTAACTCGCCAATCCTGGTTTGGCGTAATTTTATGGATTGTGATTTAAAAATGTAATCTTAACTTACCACTTAGAAGATCAGAACAAATCCCTTGAACTGATTCCAACGATTCTCACCAATAGTAGCTACATATCTTTCTACTTAAACACAGAATCACTTCAATCCAAAAGATTAATTACGATATTTCAATCAAAGTTTCTAATAACTATCCTGTATCTCTCTTCATTCTCCGTATTCGTTTTGTTTGGGAAGAAATCGTAATTTTATGCAATTCATACACACACACAATTTACTATAAAGTCATAGAGGTTAATAAAGAGAAAATCACGAACAGCCTAACGTCATAAAGTTACTCGTCTTTTAATAATAATAATAATAATAATAAAAATCCTTATAGGCATATTTCTCTGCATTCCAATTATTAAAAAATTAAAGCTAATATTTTTAAATATATATTCTCACTGTACATTTTTAATTGATAGTAAATACGCATTTTTATAAAAGTAGTTTAAGATTCCAAAATACATAAAGTTTAAATTTTTTATTAAATTAATCGTATTCCACCCATCAAAAGTAAACATCGAAGCAATAATCACAATATTCTGATTTCATGAAGGAAGTAGAAAAATCTCACGCCTTTGTCATCTGAATTCGATTGCAATATGGCGTGCAATAATTTGTATGCAAGGTGTTTAACTTTTTGTAAGGAAAGTCCCGACTTAGAAATGATTATGAGTTCATTAAATGTACACCCTCTGTTAATGTATTTTTTGTTTTTGTTTAACATTCGATTTCTGCAAAACCGGAAATGAACGATGTATATCAGTATTTTTGTGCAGGAAACGTTAAAACCCGAGTTAAACGATGATTGCAATTTTCTTGTGCATTAATCATATTTTGTCTTTTCGAGGAAAATGCCATGGCATTAATTAACCTTCAGCAAATTTCTGCCTACTGTTTTTTAAAAAAAATCTCTTTGTTTTAAATCAGTAGTGGAAAATACACGAGAAGAATCGTGTTACCAAAGAAAATTTCCCAATCGGATAAAAATAGTTTCCAAAATCATTAATCAAAATTCAGCCATGTATCGACATGTCAGAAAGCGTGACGTGAATTGACAAAGAATTGAAAACCCAAGCAAATGAAGTAAATCAGAAGAGAAAATAAGTTTGGTTGTTAAATATAATACAAAATTAAATATTCTAAGTATTCGGAAATATATTCTTTCATTTCTATTTGGATGAAGAACATGGAACTCAGACGATAGTTTTTGAACTCCATAGCTTACTAAGAAAGTTCTGTTAATAATTTTTTGGCGATACATTTAATTTTCAGCGTTTGTCTGCTTGTCCTTAATGCAAGTACCCTCTATTGATCGTATTTCTACAAAAAATTTTAGGACGTTTTGTTGATGTTTGGAAGAAGACGCAAGCATATTCCCGCCAAAAAAAATTTATCATATATATTTTTGGTGAATTACTTTTCAACTCCCCCATCCGCTCTTTTACAACAGTTTTCTCTACCAACAGATAGCAGCAATATAGATTTACTTACAAACTTTTCTTTTTGAATTTATTTTACTTGAAATTAATTTAATTTCCTTTTTTATTATTTTCTCCCCTGTTTTTAAAGTTTTTCTTAATACTATTAAAGCGATATTATTGTATAATTTGCGGAGTAGCTCTCGAACGAAACGTTGCAAAATTACGATTCTTGCACCATCTGAGAGATGTGAATTAGTAGAATTTTAGCAAATTTTTTGAAAATAGCTTTGAGTAATGTCGATTTAAGACTTTTTCAAATTTTGAAAATCGTTTCACTCAGAAATATATCGATACAAAGGAAACTGTATTCATATGGTATACGGAATGAACATTTGGCTCTCTTTTAAAATAAGAACAGAGCGATTCGAATAATCTCTTAACTGTTCTGATCACTTGTAGTTCCCAAACATTTGCTAAAAATAATATTTAAATGTTGGTCTTCGTTAAAAAAATTTTATGCTTCGAGCTGGCTCGCTATATTTTTCAGTTCATCCGTACGAAGAATGGGTGTAACAGCTAGTATTGAATTAAAAAAAAAAATGTTTTGAATTTTTATGACGTAGAAGTAGCTATGAATCATATAACAGTGCATATTTTATGGATATTAATTTTCACTGTCTTGAGCTTCATCTCGGCATAAATTTCGAGTTATGAGTTCATGAATCATCCTTTCATTATATGAGATTAATAATTTTACATTAGAAAGAAAAGAGAAGTATTATCCTATTTATAATATTTCTGTTCAAATGTGACGAGAAAAACTGCGTTATTATTTTGATCCAAAGTTGTTGATTGGAATTTTTCTGTGGCATCAAGAACACAGATATTTATCTGAAGATTCAATAATGGAGTAGCATCAGAATTTTTTTTTTTTACTTATTATGACAACTAATCAGATTATACTTTTCTTTTCTATAAATATACGCAATAACGTAATGAGGTTGCAGTTTTTTCTCTTATAGGTAATACCACATTGCAGTTTAATGTTTTTTATTTAAAATAAACAACAGCTTTCTTTCGCTCAGATATGTCTTTAATATATAAAATTTTACCTATAATTTTTTACTTATTCAAATTATTTAGCCATTATAATTTAAAAATACAGTAGTACCTTCATAAAGGGACACCCTCCTGGCCAAACATTTTGTTCCTTAAATTCAGATGCTCCTTAAAACGAGATAAATACATTAATGTCCATATTCAAAGGGATCAACAAAAATGACTCTTAAATAGAAGTGTCCTTTATTT
>BMAW01014284.1:0-25939 GCA_019974015.1 Nephila pilipes
TTGTGTTCTTGTTATATTTTCATAATCGTAATTGCAAACAGAAAATTGCTTACAACTTATTCATGCTTTTTGTTTGTTTGAGGTGACTACTATAATATAAAGACAGACTTGAAATTTATGTGTCAAGGTGTCTGGCTTTTAATTTCATCGTAGATAAGAGGAGCTGTGGCACTTTTTAAATATGGCCAAAGTCAAAGTTCTTATTTACGTAGTGTGATACGAGAGTAGTTCAAAATGTACTTGTATTCCAAGGCAGATGGCATCAGTAAGGTAAAATGTTGTTTCCATTGGATGCTGCAATTTGCTATATGGAGCCGAAACAAATTTGACATTGATTCATAGGTTAGTTTTAATTTGGTAGTCATTTGCTTCCCAAAATTTGTTTGCTGCCGTGTTGAGTTGTCCCTGTCGATGATAAATGGATTCGTTGTTATCTACCGGAAACCAAACAAAAATTAGAACAATAAATTGCTTCCCTTAGATCTGCTCCAAAGATTGCGAAGTGGGTTTCATCGGTCAATAAAAGTTATGACGAAGAATTTTTGAGGTGCGAAAGGCGTCATGATCACGAATACGAGTAACTGAGACTTACACAGCTGTCTGGAGAGTCATGAAGATAACTAAAAACATACGATTTTCTAAGCTACTAGCACCATTTCTTGGAATTTCTAAGGTCTTATTGAGAGACTAGCGTATGATTGGTTTACATTACCTTCACTCTGAAGCAACATGAAAACTGTAAATGACGGATTTTGTAATTTTGCGTCATAGTTCATTGAAAGGAATAATATTTAGTGGTTCTATTAGTATTAGTCCATTGAAATGAACAATATTTACCAAACTTTCTTAAGTATTAAATAACACTACGTAAATACTTTGAGATTCAGTTTCCTTTATTGTGTATAAGTTTTGAATGTTTCACGTGATACATTTTTGTTAAAATAAAACTCGAACCAGAATTTCGATTCGTACATCGTCTACCACGAAGATCACGATCACAACTATTGGGAATTCTTTCCAATAATAACATTGCATAGAAATTTGGAAATATCAATACTTTATCTGAAGTTGGTGTTTCTCATCTATTTATCATTTATGATAACTATATAATCCTGTAATAGCCAGTGTAATCCTCTAGAATTAGTTGGGAAATATTTTTACTTCTGGAAAGTCGCGTTATGTGTAGTCTGATAATAACTCATTCTTGTTTTCTATATTGTACTAATAACATTTGCAATTGTGAAAACTTTTAATTAAATACACTTTAGAATGAATGTTAATTAAGTAGAATAATTCTACTGCACATAATAAATTAAAAGTTCATCAGTTTTAATCAATCTTAGACAAATGTGAAGATTTTCTGGCTAGGAACCGTTTTAATCTAGTTAGAGATATATCCCGAACCTTCAAGGTTCTTCAATAAGATTTTGAACATATACGAAACATTTCAAGAGATTTCGAAGGGATATGTACATTTTGAACTACAGCGTACGTTCACGTAATATTAATAAATCAATGATTAGAAATATGTTAGTCGAACTATGTAAAATACTTTATTAAAAGTATTTAAAAAGCTACGGTAGAAATCTAATAACCTCCTAAAGTCGTAATCTCTGTTCTCGTACAATGTTAGTTTGTCATAAAAGCAAAATAAATTTGAACGCCTATGAAGCTAATTTCTTGAAGCTTTGAGAAACTTCAAAAATTACTTCTGTACAAACAATTTGAGCGAAACTCAAAATATTGATTAAAAATCGATATGATCAGCATTTTTTCAATATTTAATATCAAAAGAATCAAATCTTGATTATGAAATAAATATTACTAGAAATAATAATGAATGGATGTATTACCTTTCATTGGAGATATAGTGGAATGTAGTAGTAAGTAATTCAAATATATTTTGGAGCATCTAATTTGTTTTTAACAGAAGCCATATTCAAATTGTTACGATCTGTTAGAAGGGGCATTTATAACAACAACTAATTTTTAAATAGTTATTTAAGATCCAAGCACCTTAACCAGGTCACATGAGAGAATTTTGACACTTCATTAAATTTAACATGAAGAGCTCAAATTATTTTTTCGACTCTCTTACGAGGCTGACTATGGTTCAGAATTATGAGGGACATTTACGGTATCTCTCGTGTTGCTTCTAAGTGCGACGCAAATGACCGATTAATCAATCAAATTACTGTTGTAGGAGAAATCTAAATCCGGTTCAGATTTCGATCGAAATATCCTGGTTCTCGATCTCCCAGCTTCTGGTAACTCCATTTTCAATTTACTTTTCCACTGTAATCAATGGTCACGATGGCGATGATTAACGATCTGGAGTTTATGAAGCGATTTGTGGCGGAGATGTTTAAGTTGAGATGTTGTTTGATTACTGATTCCTCTAAAGATTCATTCTGTGGAGGATACTGAGAATTCAATGTATTTGTACCTTCAACTCTTCATATGGTATGTTACCGTAAAGAGGTTAAAACAGTGGAATATGTGGCGTTTTACGATCCTTTTACGCTTATCAATGGGAATATGAACCAGAAGTCACGAAAAAGAAAATAAGCTGAAAAGGAATGAGAAGTTCTGAAGAAATAAGTCAACAGAAGGAAAATCAAATCTTTCAGCTACAACTGCTTAACGAGGAATTTTATTTTTACAGAACAGCTTCAATCTCGACTTCTTCTGATGTCAGGTATTCCACTACGGCCTTCCTTCAGCTTTTCTTTAGAACCTCAAGTGTTTGTTGTTTTTTCATAAATAAAATTTCTTTTATGTATTTTAATTAAATTGTTATTGTTAAAATGCGTGGTTACTGAATTTTAAGCCATCTGACTTGATAGAGTAAATTGATTCACCAGACAGTCAGTTAGAGGACATTTACAATTATTAGATCACATATTTTCCTCATTCACTTCCCGTGATTCAAAATTATGAGGTCAGTTTCCAATTGCCTAGTGTTGCTCTGAAACGACGTTACTAAAATCAATAAGAACGACTGAAATTTTCTGATGTTTCCCTTTCAATATTTTACAACTATTAAAAATGAAAAAAAGAAATCAAAGAAGAATTTATCATTCTATTATTATTATATGTATATATGTAGTATAAACAAATACTACTCGAATTTACAAAAATAACTGAATATTTATTTCAAAAGTTTTACCTGAGCCTCTGGCTCTCCAGATAAATCATTTTTACTACAATACTAACTGAAAAATAATAAAACGAAAAATAACAACTATAAAAGGAAAAGAACGTTAGTATTTTTCATTTCACATAAGCAAACGCACGCAAAAGAAGATGTTGCCATTTTGAAAAAGAGAAATTACTTAAATTAACTAAATATTATTCATGATAAATCGTTTGCAACAATATAGATCTTCATCATGTTTACTTATTAATAAGACTACGCAAAAAAATTGTCTTTTTGATCCAACATTTGCTAATGGAAGGATAAAAGAAAAATAGCTAATGGTATAAGCGTATTAGCTCTTATCCGAAATGTTAGGATAATTTCTACAATGTATGTACGTGACAGGAAATATTTTCTAATGTCGTCAATATTGATTAGTTGAAGAATATATAGTTTTAGATAATTTTATTTACCGGATCAAATAGACGCGAAAAATAATAATAAAACCGTCTCTAAATCAGAAACATTTAGAGTATTTCTTAATATGATACATAATTATTTTAAGCCAAATTCTGTTACGGAAATAAATTTCCAAGATTTTACAGAAAAGCGTAATAGAAATCACTTTCGGCAGTTCCACATACTTTAATAACAAAGACTCATTTTACAATGGATTGAAATGAATAGTTATATTCGTAAGAGGAATCCAAGCAACTGACATCTGTTCACTGTATTATTGAAAACTCTTTGGTGAAATTCTTTTCTGTCTGCCAAGGAAGCCAAGTTAAGGAGAAATATTTTGAATTTCAGCTTTGAAAAAAAGGTATTTTCAAAATTCTTTATGACAATTCGTACTCAAATTGCTAAATATCTAATTTTTTATTAGATCGTATCTTTTTTTACTGGATCTTCAGTATCAAATGGTGTTTAATATACGCTAATTTTGAACTGAAAATTTGTTTGAAAATGGTTTTAATTCCGCGAATTACTAAACAGTTTAACCAAATTTTCGTATGTTTAAACTGCTCTTTGTGATTTAGAAATAATAAAATCTTTTTTGATAAAAGTTCTGGTTTTTTTCAGAAATAAAATAAATGATTTGACTCAATGGTTTTTAAGCTGAATTGCGAAAAATGGAAACGGAAAAACATTCAAATTCTCCAGCGCATTTTTTTTTTGAAAAGTACATCAAATACTTTTTTCGGTTGTTTTTTAAAAATAATTATTAAAATAATAAAAAACACATTTGAATTCTTTTGTTATAAGCAAGTAGTATCATTTAAAACTGTATTGGAACTAGAGAAAAATTTCATTAAAAAAAAAACGTTTTGAACAGTAAAATATGCAAAAAAAATTCAGTATGAGAAAAATAAATATAATCAAAGCAAAAAGTCCTCATAAAATTCCTCACCAAAAAATACTTAATTGTTACAGTTTTCCATTGATAGTTATAAATAACCGAACCCCAAAATTGTTTTTTCCCCAAACAAAACATTTTTTTTTTCATTTGAGGAATTTTTTCCAATATTTATATCACCCTAAAACCCTATTAAGTATTATCTTATTTTTTTACGTATGTTTTTAAATATCTATAAGAAATTATATAATGGATTAATTAATAGGTTTAGTAAATGTTCATTTCTTATAACAATTTATTTAAATTCATAACAAACATTTTAAAAAATCCTGTTTTAAAAGCAAAACATTTATTTTAAAATATAACAATACAAACAGATCACCTCATATTTTATCTCATTGGTCTCAATAAGAATGCAATCTTTATCAAAAGCATTTTTTTCGTGGGTAAATAATTTTTTATTGAGTATTATGATTAATTTAATAAATTTCTAAAGCATGGAAGATATCGGTTTAGTGACAACGGAAGTTTTGGCATATTTATCACGATACAAATTCTTATTCACATTACCATACAGTTTCAATGACCGGTAAATAAAATTACTCACCGGTTTCGAGAGTTTTAAATTACTTATTTTGCTTCATTTACACATTTATAAATGCGTCATGAATTTTGCTGACGTCAGTGATTTAAAAGATCGAATGAGATGCACCATTTTTATCTTCTAAATTTCAAGCTTATTGGACAGTTTTGAAGAGGTTTTGAGAAGGTAAAAATGCATAAGTGCAGAAAATATGAGTACTTTCGAACGTATAGAAATCGAGTTCTGCGTGGAATTAAATACTTCGATAAATAATTTGTCAGAGAGTGAATTTGAGCTTGTTCCGAAGATGAAATTTAATACTTAAACCGATTATTTTTAAAAATACTAATACTCTATGTATTTGAAATGAACAGATTAATGCGGAGTTCAGAATGAATTGTATAGAAGAGGATTAGAATTTCATATATATATATATGTTCGAAATCGATTAATAACTTAAAAATTTTAAAAACATTATAAATGGAAATAGGAAGTGGACAGATTTGAATGAGGCAATAAAACATAATGGACTTAATGTACTTAAATAGAAAATAGTAAGAACGAATAGAAGTTTACCGTAATCCATTCAATCGCATGAATTCTAATACATTTGAAGTGAATTTAAGATTTAGTAAAAAAATGATCTTAAGTGATGAACTGGATTTCCAATCTAACTTCATTAAGTATTCATGAAATCTAAATAAACAATCAAAAATTTGAAACTATGACGTAATCCATTTAAACATCTTGTTTGTCATCTTAAATATTAATCAAATCACAAACCTAAATTTCAACTTAAGTTTAAGCACAATTAAAGTAATTAAAGCAGTCAATTATAATTCCGAATAGAGTTTGTTATTTTTCTAATAAAGGTTATACTCTCAATCAAGTCCCTTGCCGCTAGTACAATTAACTACTATAGTACAGCTAAGAATACGCTAACCGGAACACCATGCGAGGAAATCCTCCAAATAGCAAATCAATCACACAGTGTCGGGTCTTAATCTTAACAAATCATATAGACAAGCAAGAAAATTCTTCAACTTCACGTGAGCATCATCTTATAACAGTAACTTTAATTATTTCAAAACAATTCTCTGTCTCATTTGTACAACTTGTTATATGCATTCACTCTACTTCTAAATTTTACAAATAATACAGTCAAAAACACCAAATATTAGTTAAGGGAAATTTCTCGAGTTGCCCATGTTACAAAACAATCAATTCAACTCATCTCTCACACTACAGTTGCCATTTCTGTCTTTAGAAATTTTTAATAAGTATGAATTATGATTTAAATTCGTGAACAATACAGTATTATTTGGAGTAGATATCGCTCGTTTGATAAAACAACGATCTGATGACCATTGGGTCTCGAGTTCAATTAATTTCCTCTGAAGTCCAGAGGAGAATAATAAGATATACTCTGTATTAAATGCTTCTGAGGCTCAAATTTATCACTATGTCTGTTATTGAAAAGTTACGCAGAAAATTCTGAGTACCCATTGTTCAAATGTTATCTTCATGTTTTGACTATGTTTCAATACTAGGAATTCTGTCTAATACTCATTGAAAGGTTTTATTCAGTAGAATTATACAGTTTTATGAAGAGAAGACGCTGCTAGGGAATTCAAATTCGAAATTTATTGAAAAAAAACCTGAAAATATGATTTTTAATCCTGATGTATTTTGAAAAATATTAATATTCATTTACAAGAAATTTTTCAATAATAATAAAAGTATGACCACGATAGCCTAATGGTTTCAGATCCATGGCCGGCGGTTTTCGTTCAGTCGCGGGTTCTATCCGTGGTCGCTAAAGACCCGCCGTGTAGCCGAGACTGATGCACGTTAAATCTGTCGAAGCCCAAAGTCTTCCCGTTGGCGTGGTGGGGAAGTTAGGAGAGGGGGTGCCAGCTCAGGTGTCATCCTTATCACTTGACCAAGGTTCAAAGTTACCAGGTCCATCGCAAATAGCCCTCGCGTTGCTCCTAGTGTGACGTAAAAAATTAAACTAAAATAATGAAAGTATTTTGTGTTTTAAACCAGTACCATATACATTTTGTAATTTTTGTTGAAATATTTATTTCTGTTAAATGTTTCAAGTAAACCATCTTAATTGATTTTTTTATTTCACATATTTTTTTAAAAACAGTGGATTAAGCATTTATGTAATAAAATACTTTTTTTAAAAAAAAATTACGGAAAAATATCTGTAAAGAAATTTTTTTCTGAATTTTAAGTACATTACGGGAAGTGTATTTTATGCAAGACATTTCACTCATAATGCGTAGAACAAATGTTAAAGCTTCCTAAATCCTTTAAAACAAAGTAAAACAAGAGACAAATTAAAAACCTCGATTAAATAAATTTCTATAGCACCGTTGCGTTTTCTCGAGTTAAAGTAGACTATGTTAATATCTCAATTGCATTTTTTAAATTGCAGAACTGCTTTTTTCTTACAGAGATTTCCTAATATCTTGTATATTCTTTAGTTGTGATCTTCTCTGAATATATATATATATATATATATATATATATATATATATATATAATAAATTCCCTATACTAGAAAAAATTTAAATTGCAAGAAAATATTTTGACATGCTTTGAGTAGTTGGGCGATATACTGATTTAATTGTCTAGATTTCATTAAAACTAACACAGTACCTATTGCAAGATCCTTCTTCACCAGGGAATTATACGAATGTTTTAACTGTATTAACTTGCTAATGCTATTCACTTAATGACTAGGAAGTCTTTGATTTACGAAGGTAAGTGAACAGTAGTGTTGGTATCATTAAATTTTTTCTGCATTGGTGTGCTTGTAATAAACGAAGGTGTTAAGTAAGAGTTATTGTAATTCAGATAAATTCCGTGTGTGAGCCAAATTCAGCATTTATTATCGGATTGAATACTTTCTTCTATAAATTCTGAATTATTTCAGATTTACTTTAATATAGTGAAAAACATGAAATATATATATATATATATATATATATAACACATCGATCAATAACTCCCGAGACTAACCCAGAGATGACGCTCGTAGTAAACCAGTAACCAGGTCTTTCTAGAGTACTAACCTTTGCTTGAAACGTGTCAAAATTTTAAGTCGATCGGACCAGGAAAAAGGTTTTTTGAAGTGAAGTGAAAAAGGTTTTTCCGGGTGCCGCGATTGTTGATGGATCAAAAAGCAACGAGTCGATGATTCAGGAAATGTTTTATCACATTTACCGGAACAAAAGATTTTATGGGAAAAATGGGGTGGGGTGGGGTGGAAAAAGATTTGGAAAAGCGTTGGAACGATTGTATCACCCTAAAAGGTGATTAACAAAAGGTGTTATGTTGATGAATAAAAAAAAAATTTTGCAAAAAAAATGTTGTTTTCAATTTTAGACTCGGGAGTTATTGATCGATGTGTTATATATATATATATATATATATATATAATGATTTAAATTAATATTAATTCCTTTTAATTTCTCACCATAATATTTTAATTTCCTAAATTTTCCCATTCTCTCCTTTAAAAGATAATGTACATTCTTATTTTCTAATACGATTCCTTTTCCTTTTTTATTTATTCCATCACACGATCTTAAAATCTGCAAAATCAGCATTCTCCCACGGTACAGATCCGTAGGGATGTTCCACCAGACTTAATGTCTACATTTATATTCCTTTGAAGTCCCTCCATCCAGACCATGAGGTCTCTGACGTTTAAAGTGAATTTTCCCTCATATAAAAAGCAAAACACAGCGAAAAACACTCTCTTCTTACTGTTCTCTCTTGCTCAGACACCCCTCTCTGATGATCATCTGAAATTTTATGGCAATTTCGCTTCGGCCTCTGTGGCCGAAGCCCTACTAAAGTCTTCTACAATCAAATAAAAAATTATTTCGGCCATGTATTGAATGTTTCATTAATGTTGAACTAACACTTTATATCATTCGTGATATAAACTGCTGTTTGTAGAAAATGCAACACCATGAAGGAATCATCAGAATCAAATGAAATTCGCAGCAAATGTCAATTATAGGATATTATGCAAATTAATAAAGTTTCAGAGCCATCGCGTGTGCGCGGCGCGCGCAGCGCCCTCTGAATTGATGCTGAAAGCGTATAAATAAAGTGCTGTAGCGGGACGTTGAAAAAAGTCTATGATTATTTGTTAGTGGCAAACGTTTAGTGAGACCTGAGTATGCCTCCACGACGGAAGAATAAGAAATTCAAGCAACTTACGGAGTTTGAACGAGGGAGGATAATCGGCCTTCGAGAAGGAGGATTTTCCTATCGCGCAATAGCAGCTCGTATGCAGCGGAACTGTTCCACAGTGATGCGAGTTTGGAAGCAGTGGACCGACGAGCACCGAACAATTCGAAAAACAGGCACTGGACGACAGAAGGTGACGTCAGAGCGCGATGATCGACACCTGCTCCGCATGGCGGTGAATGATCGCACAGCTTCCTCCAGGCAGCTGGCAGCACGTTGGTCTACTGCTACAGGTGTACAATTGTCGGCTTCGTCAATTCGTCGTCGTCTGCTGCGCCGTGGATTGCGTGCAAGGGTGCCTTTATACAGGATTCCCCTCACGGCGAATCATCGACGGCTGCGTCGGCAGTGGGCTCTTGAGCACAGAGACAGGCGAGCTGATTGGCACCAAGTTGTCTTTTCAGATGAATCACGCTTCAATTTGTGGACCCATGATGGCCGTGTTCGTGTTAGACGTTATGCCGGTCAACGCTGCCTTCCTGAGTGTATTATTGAACGACATAGTGGTCGAACACCCGGAGTTATGGTCTGGGGTGCGATTTCGTATCATGGACGATCCAATTTGATACGAATTGAGGGTAATCTCAATAGCAACAGGTACGTCCGTGAAGTGCTACAGCCCGAAGTCGTTCCTTTCCTTCAAGGCATCCCTGGAGCTATCTTTCAGCAGGATAATGCACGCCCACATGTTGCGCGGACTGTTCGAGACTTCTGTTCAGCACAACGCATGCAACTTCTTCCTTGGCCTGCTTATTCACCGGATATGTCGCCTATTGAGCACGTGTGGGATATGGTTGGTCGGCGTCTCGCTCGTGATCCGCGTCCTGCAGTTTCCAAAGACGAACTTTGGTTGCGCATACAAGCGATATGGAATTCTCTTCCTCAAGCAGATATTCAACATCTGTTTGACTCCATGCCACGTCGTATAGCAGCACTTATTGCAGCGCATGATGGCTGCACCAAATACTGATTTCGGACGCTTAATTTGTTTCTTTTGTTTTGAAAATTTCATTATTTATTTGTATCAGTACAAGTCGTTTCTGCATTAAATTTCATTTGATTCTGATGATTCTTTCATGGTGTTGCATTTTATACAAACAGCAGTATATATATATATAAATATATTCACACATTTTAATAGCATTATATTCGATAAGGTATTTTTAGATTTAAAAACAAGCACAACATTCATATTTATAATTATATTATGAGTGTTTAATGTTCAAGTAAGATTTTAAGTATTGCTTCATTTTCATTTATGAGTTTACATTACAACGCCCTTTCCTTATTTCTTTCACATTTCATTATATAAATCTGATTTATATAGTCGATAAATAATAGCTAAATAAATAGAAATTCATGCAGTAATAATAAAAAGTGGTTTTATTCAGATTAGAGATTATTCAATACTGATCCCTTATGTACTTTACCTGAGGTAGTTATTTCTATACGCGTCTGATTTAATAATTAAAATAGTATATTAACCTTTCTCCTACCAACCCACTCGGATTCGAGGTCTTAGATGCATTACAGTTGAGGGTGTGATTCACTAATCCTATGTTAATGTATCTGAAATTGTTACAAAGGCTTCAATAGCAATATTTCACTTGATAACTTCCACTCACTATTCTTAACACACACTAACCTAACACACTCTGTATGAAATTATTCGCTAGTTAAATTTGCATTTTATCATTTCCACTCATTACATTTCGCTAAATCTAATGCAATTTACACAATTCACGTTTCTCTCATAGAGAGATATTTTGAATTCAAACATTATAAAAAGACCCCAAAGTTGTTGAATGAAGGTTAGATGTATGATTTAATGTTTCTTTAACAAGATAGATTGACTAACAAATAAATAATAATATATATAATTAAAATTTTATTTGGTACTGTTAAGTCTAATGAAGGCTTATACAATAAATGATACAAAGTAATTTTGAAGAATTTTAAAGAAATTCCGAAAATCCTAAATATAGGTTACAAAATATATTCATAAATATTTAAATTTAGAAACCCTTTAGAAATTTTTGAAGTGTAGTACCACATTCTACGTATTTTGTTGAAAGAGAAGAAGAACTGTGTTTCTATTTGGATATTAGAATTGTTATAAATTTTAAAGATTTTATTATGCACAATTCCAATTCAAAATATTCTATTAATGAAAAATAAAACACAAAAAGAGGTATGAGATTTGCATTTATTTCGGTAGGAATTAATGTTGAAGATGTTTGAAGTATAGCATCATATTCTATATATTTTGTAGATAAACCTTTTTTTAAAAATTATTTTTCTAAAATTTCAAAAAACTCAGAATAATTACTACAGTAGTTCAAAAAATTACAACAAATACAAAATGCAATGGAGTTGATTTAAATGAAACACATTGTGTTCAATCAATATTTAGTGGTACCTTCCATGGCCTTAATATCATCACATACACTATCTGGCATACTATGCATTAAGTTTTTGCAATCATTTATGCTAATAGTTGCCCAAATGCATTTTAAGTTTTCCAAGTGCTTGGATCAATTTACATTATTATTGTTTATTTGCGTTTCATCTATATGTTTTTGTTTTATTTCTTTCATTTTCATCGATATGCATTTTGAGTGAAATAATTATACTGTCATGTCACACGCTAACATGTATTTATAAGTAACGTGATGGCAGCTTCTTTGTTATGTTTTTGAATACTTCAGTGGAAACGATTTTAGCCAGGAGATGCTCACGAATATACTGTATTTATCTCACTAAGCCACTGGCTGTTGATAAACGAAAACATTTCTTTGTTTCTGTAACAAAAGTTTCTTTAGTTCTGTGACGACTACCACGAGTTCATTTTTATTTTTTGGAGCTAAATCCTGAATATATTTCTTCATTTAATTCAACATATTTATTCATAAGGTTTAAATCGGACATATTGGGCAACCTATGTTATAGTTTTACTGTAATGTTCTTAAACCAAGCAGTGGTGACACTTGTTGTAAGATAAAATCATACTCAGATAGATCTTCCGATGATGGAATAAATTGTTCAAGTACCTTCGTTTATACTTCGGAAAATTCGCCTTATCTATAAAAATGCACAGCTTTCCTAAGCCTCCAGTACTAATACACCTCGAAATCATCATGACAGAGATGTTACACTTCTCCGATAATTTCAAGAAATCTGTAATAAGACTTCTTAAACGCTTTTACAATTTAGAATTCATTCATATTGAAGAAATGAGCTGTGGGGTGGTTGGATTGATTGATTGTTTATAGCGTAGCATTTAGAAGCATTGCTAGAGCGGTCTGCGACGAGATGAGTCGCAGACCGCTCAAGCAAATTTGAGCCACGGTCAATTGACGAGAACGACGACTGGCATCCAGACCACGCCCAATGGAAGAACATTGAATCTGGACAGGGTGGTTGTAGCAGCTGTGGGATATTTGTGGCTTAGTCGTGAGCTTCATGGTTTGAGATAATATAGCCATGTCATTAGTTCACTAAAGTCACATTTAAATTAAACTAGGACTCAAAGTTTTCTAACGTGGCGTGATCTGGAAGTTTCTGACTCCCTGATTTCTCTTCTATTAGTAATATGTTGCATCGAAAGTCACTAAAATACACACAAAGATTTATTACTGAAATCAACTGATATCTTTTATTTGTAAAGAACGATCCATGTAACAATATTTGCATTAAATATGTGGAGCCCTTAGCATCCACTACGAACGATTATTAGAAATATATTCTTATCTAACTGATTTTAAAGGTGGGTCCGAGTTAAACAAGTATCCGAATTCAAATTATCTTTTTTCTCAGCGTTAGTACAAGAACTAATCTCGTACTGTCAAAAAAACTTTCAGATCAATCTTTCTTTTCTACTTCTTTTTCTGTTAAATGGATGCTGTCTGATCAATCTTATTCTCTACGCATCAATATTTTCATTCCTATTTACTTAAGTCATAGTTGATTCACAAGATGAGATTCTCAAATCATATAACGTCATATAAAATCGCCAAAAGGTTAGTTGAAGGGAATCCATTACAATTTAAAAGAGAGGGCGCCAATTTAGGTATCTGGGTCGTGACTTGATAGTGGTTGAAAATTACTTAGTCCGTCGTCAATAGGTTACAAGCAGATCTAGAGCGACGTTAATTCAATTAAAACGAAGAGAAACATATAAAATACACGCAGTGTTCAGATGTGTGAAATGCTTGAAAACATCCATTTTATACTCTGTCAAAGCTTACCCTTTACTTCTTCCATAAACGATTACGATACAATCTCAAGAAGCCAAATTGCAAAATAAATTCCAGCGTTTGCTTACATTTAGAATGTGTTTTCGGAATTCTTCAAGTGAAGCGTGCAACATGTGATGTTATTGGAGTTGTTTTCCGTTTTCTTGGCACGTACATGTATCTTCCAGCCAAGAATTTGGATAAAATCCAGATATTCATTTATTACTTTTTCTGTCCGACAACGAAAAAAGAAAAAAGGTTGGGCTCTGTCAGCAAAAGTGGGAGCAGGTGGTCGAATTTCAAATCCTTTTCCCTTTCTGTATTTTACATCTCCGATAAAATGTCAGGTACGAGATCATTTTCACCTTTAATACTTCCTTTGCATATTTTATAAGATGATCTGTAACATTCCTTCCCGAAGTTCTTAGAAACGCATTTTTTAAGGAACGATGTCAAGACTTTTACTATAAAAGTATGGGAAAGGTCTTGGAATTATTCCTCTCGAACGTGCTGTTTAAATTAAAAATCGCAAAATTCTATTCGTTTTAGGGCATCTTAAGAGATTTGATATTTTTTAAAATATATATATAATATAAATTTATTTGATTTCTTATTAATTTTCATAGTAGTGGGGGATAGTTGTAATCGCAATAAAGATTAGAACAATACTAATTAATAATTAATTTATTAAAAAGTTACCGCTGAATTTATGCATTTGATTCGCAGAATAACTATCAATATATTGTACTATCTCGCTATTCCGGTAGATGTCGGGCCAGTGCACACCTGGATTAGAGAAAAGTCGTTTTACTGAAAAATCATCAAAAGTAATGAATTTAAACTGCAAAAAAGCTTTGCGTTATTGCATGAATTTAAATGTAGTGCTCTTTAATAAATTGTCAAACACACAAAATAATTAAAACTACAAAAAATGTAGTTTTCTGTATTGACAACGTAAACTATTCCTATCAAATAAAAGGGAAAATTTTTTTGACAGCATCAGCGTCTGCCTATTAAAAACTGTTTGATTAGTGGAAGGACCGGAATGGATTGATTGATTATTAACATCGGCCTTAGAAGCAACATAACGACAACTGAGCCTCTGTCAAGTGACGAAAACCATACCTGAGCTGGTATCTTCTTCTTCAAACTTCTACTCCTCGTCAAAGGTAGAATTTAGAGCCCAACAGATTTAACGTGTATCAACTTCGCTACTTGGAGGATCTTTAATGTCAGCAGGACTCGAACTCGCAACTCGACAAAAACAACACCGGTGGCGAGTCTGCTGCCAGACAGGGCAGGAAAGGTAAAGTGCCGAAATATTGAGGAATTACAAAATAATATTTTTTATCTTCTTAATGGTAGTTTTTTTTAACCGTATAAAAATGCCACTAACAATTCAATTTAAGAGAAAATCATTCATGCCACTGCTTTTGGTTTTAAATAATTACAATTATCTGATTGTTTCTGTTATTTGTACGACTTATGAGTGAAATGATGAAAGTGCAAGTTTATATTCATTTATGTAGAAAAAGATTGTAGAAATTGAATTCTTATTTGAGAGTGTTGTTACAATGTATTAAGAATAATGTAAATAACGAAGAGACCTATCTGTATGCATGCACATTATAATATCTTGCATGACTTTTGCCATTCAGATTTAGGAAGCTGTTGATATCAAATTATTTTCTTAAGATATTATAAAAAGAAAATGGTAATATCGTGAATGACGAATTATCACATCACATTTTCTCTCTTATATTGAAACCTATTTTTATATTTGAAAATAACTATTTTAAAACGTTTTTCTGAATTTCACTTGGTGTGTGAATGTGTGTGTGTCATCAAATTTTCGATCGTTAATTTAACCAACTTCCCATCAAGCTAGAGCTTTGAAATTTTGGGAATCGTTCGTACTCGCCTAACAATGCAATATTTAGACATTTGCGACAAGTTTTAACTAATATTTCAATAATTTTAATGTCAAAATATTCTTTCCTCTCGGCGCTTTTAGGATTGAGGAAAAAATTTCTTTCCCCCTCTGGGAACACCGGGCACTCCCCACGCCACATGAGGTATCGTAAAACTAACAAAGGGGAGATAGTAAGGGTTGCTGACTTTCAGTCAGTAATCATTCGCAAGAAAGAAAGATTCCAATATTTGGCGCCATGTCATATCACAATAATTTTTTCTGAATTCTGGTTCTCATTTTCAATAGAATGACTTTAAACTTTCAAATGCATGTTTTGATTTTATGAGTATTATGAATTTTTTAATACGCTCACAAATGTCTCTTTTTAAGTAAATTTTAAAGTTAAAAATAACTAACAGTTTTAACTAATATTTCAATAATTTTCTTTAATAAACTTTGCCACCATATAAAAACGTTGTTTTTAAAAACGGTGGTTTTTATACCGAATTGTTTAGTGATAAATATGCATTATACGTTGTGTTAGAACAATAGTAAAAGATGAAAATAGTGTTACATTTTGAATCTGCCTTACATAACCATAAGTGAAGGTATGTGACTGAGATGTATGTTGAAGAATTAAAGCAGAGTTTATTACAGCAACGTAATATGAAATGAATAGTATTGAAATGGCTTAATCTCGCAATAAATATTAAAAGAATTTGAGACGAATTGTACATATTTCTAATTACTCCCTTAAAATAAAAGGATACTTTCATTGAAGGCATATTAAAAGAATTTGAGATGAATTGTAGATATTTCTAATTACTCCCTTAAAATAAAAGGATACTTTTATTGAAGGCATATGAAAGGAATCTTTGATAAGTTTCCGTACATAAATAGAATTCATTCTGAGGATTTTAATGAATGAGATTTCCATAACACACGATTATTAGTTGGCTTCACATAATATCAATAGAGAAGCCTACCATAGAAATAATACTTTCAGATTGTATTAAACAATTAATGCAACGAAAAGTATCAATAATTCAGATTTTTTCAAATTAAAAGGCAATTGATTTAATGAACTTAATTTACAATACAAGTTTTCCTACAAATACAATTGTGCATTAACACAAAATTTATTAAGTGCAAATGTAGAGTGCGCGGTTTTTATTATACAAATGAAAAACAATATTCCGCTTCAAATATGTTTTTTCTAACTAACATTTATTTTTAAAATTATATATATCATATTAAAACAAGTATATTTAGTAACTGTTATTCATTATTAATATTTATTATTCATTAGTAAGTATAATTCATTGTTACAAGTATCTTGAGTAAGAAGTAAAAGATTTAAATTTCGAAATAAATTATTGAGCTTTTGTTTTTGAAAATGAGAAATTTTGAATACTATAATTGAAACTTCGTTTTTCATTGTTTTGTTTTATCATATCAGTTACGAAGGTAATTCAATAAGTCCTTAGAAATTCCGAGAGATAGTGCTCGAAGTATCGAAATTGGTTTAACTTTTAGTAAGCATCAAGGCTCACTGAACAACTTCATCTCAGTTACTCGTATTCGTGATCATGACGTCTATCGTTCCTCAAAAATTTTTCGTCATAACTTTGCGTGCCAATGAGATCATCTTCGCCTTCTTTGGAGCAGATTCACCGGAAGCAACCTATTGTTCTTATTTTTGTTTAGCTTCCGGTGGATAACGACGAATCTACTTATCATTGACGAAACAACTCGATGCGGCAGCAATTAGATTTTGATTTGGCAGCAAATGACTACCAAATCAAAGTTAACTTATGAATCAATATCAAATTGATTCATAAGTTAACTTTGAATCAGTTTGTTTTTCATAAGTTTTTCAGAATTTTTATAGTACCCTCGTACTATAAAAATTCTGAATGTAAGTATTACCTAATAAAAAATTGAGAAAGCTAAATTTGTGTAAATTACATCAGTAACATCTGGAGTTTATGGAAAAGAAAATTCATATTTATATTCATATTTATCATTTCATAACATGGCTGAGTTAGAAAAACAGTTTGACAACATAAAAAGTCAAATATTAACTCACATAAAGTCTTCGTGTTAAGTTTAAAACTTATTACTTCTTTTATTCAACCTGTCACGCACGCTATGGTCAGAACTTTTGTTTCTTTTTTTTTTTTTTTATGAAAATGAAAGAATAAATTATGTACAATTACGCAAAATTATGGATGGTTATTCATTCTGATTATTTACTTCACTTAATCATATTCATTTATTTTGTCACGAGATGTTCTTAGTTCTGACTGGTTTTTAAAGACTAGTATCAACAATACTAACTACCAGTTTTAACAATCCTAAATTTTAACTACAATATTTGTTTAATAATTATTAACTTTCTTTCTCTTGAGTTAGAAGTGTCTGAAGTCTTGTGTTTTATGGCATTATTCCAACATTGTAACTCATGATATCTAATTCTAATATTATTCGTACCGAATGTATAATTAAAGTCTGGGATGAAATATTACAATGTGAAAAATGACCCACAAAATGATAAAGTACGGAGAAGTTCACAGACACTGTTTTTTCATTATATTGATTACAACTTAGACGATGGTGCAATATGAAGGTTAATTAATGGTAGAAATATCTAAGTTATATCTAAACACCAAAATTCTAATTAATGTTACTTTCAAGCTCTAAGTATGAATTAAAAGAAATTTTTTGTTTCACCTTATAGGTTTCAAACGAAGAAGTTTATCGATAAATCTTATAGAATACAAGGATTATTCAGAAAATAAGTTCCATTGCTAAGTAAAAAAAGACAGCTGTCTATAAAGATTCATACTTAATAACGATTTAGAAACATTATAATACTTTTCGGCATAGATACCCAGCACGTTAGGGCATTTGTCATTTATATGTACAAGGATTTGAATGTCAGCATAAGGCCCAACGTGAAGCGAAGCTGATGCACGTTAAATCTGGTCAAAATCCCAAGTCCTGTTGACGTATGTGGAAGTTTAGAAATGGAGGTTCCAGCTCAGGTATCGTCCTTGTAACTTAACTGAGGTTTAAAATTACGAGGTCCGTCACCAATAGCCATCGTATTACTTCTGAATGCAACGTTAATGTACAATCATAATCACTCTAAATGCCAACATCATAGAAGGTGGCTGCATGTGAGTTTAGCCGTAACGTTAATGCATCTTTTTCTTCTTCATCGTCATCATTTCTCTGGTCATTCAGAAATCACTTCAAGCGCAAAAATATATAAAAGTAACTTGGATCCAGGTCAGGATTATACGGCGGATGATTCAAAAGCTCCCAATGGAAGAATTTCATGGCGCAAGCTCGTTTTTTTATGTTTTGAAAATTGGAACTTATCATTCCTTCACTCATATAACTATGCCGCCGTACCTCTCGCAGATTTTCCTCTATGCATTTTTCGAATCAAATTTTGATTGTTGTCTCATCAAGTTATCGCTGTCCATGAGACTTGGATTCCTTATTGTACAATAGATATTAAACAGCAATCAAAACAAAGGACCGCTCTCGGTGAATTTGCTCCAAAGAAGGCGAGGATGATCTCATTGGCCGGAAAAGTTATGGTAACAAATTTTTAGTATGATAAGAGAGTCGTTTACAGACTTCTTCAAAAAGGGAGAAACAACAAATTGACAGTACTGCAGAGAATAACTGCATTCCCATTTACCATTCATAGCACGGGTACTTTTTAAAATGGCTTCAAATGTCGGAATTTTGTTTTATACTTTTACAAAAATACACATTTCTTTGAAGTCGTATAGTCTTAAAACTGGAACATAATTCTACATTTTTTGACGTAAAAACATTTGAAAATTGTTAAATGGAAAGCATTTAAACGTTAACGTTTGAAACATACATTTAACAGGGGAAGATTCGTTCTAAAGCTTTCATTACTCATCTAAGCTACCTTGAGAAGAATCTAACGAAATTCGAAAATAAGACTAATTTTATGACCAGAAATCAGTTGCTCAAAAATACTAAATTTTCAACGAAGGAAGTTCCATTTTTTAGAAATTAATTAAATGATCTATTGAAATTACAATTTAGTTTTTAATAAATTATTAAAGATGTTATCAATTTATGCATCTCCATTACGAATGACGAAATTTTTGAAGTTGTTCTTTCGTCAATTGTACTTACAAAAATATTTTTATAATATTAGTTTATCAAAGTTATGTCGAATTCATGAAACGTTATGTAAGTCTAACACATATAACTAAATTAAAATTTTCTTTATAATAGAGAAATTTTCTTAATAATTCTAAATGAAATATATAAAGTGTGTAGAATATATATTAAAAATGCCTATATAGTTCTGCTTTAATGCTGTCACTCTACAAAAACTTCAATGAAAAGTACAAATAACATCACTAAATGCTGTTTATCTACTTTTTATTTTAAAAAAGTTTAATTTCACGATATTATTTTAGTTTTATTTACCTAAATAATTATTCGTTTTTAAAAATGATTACATGTTATTTCTAAAGCACACTCAGTAACTTTTCTATCACGACTATTCATTCTGAAATTATTTACCATTATAACATTCATGCTGCGTTTACTAGAATAGAAATAGTATGTGCCATCGAATGCCTTTCATTTTGAAACGAAGGATTTTCAGTATGAAATGAATAAATCTATCTTTCTACAAAACGAATGAGGTATTTATTAATCATGAATAAATGAAATGATTTGCAAGACCACCGCAGTGACTCCATTTTGAAATTAACCATAGTCACGAAATCTTTCCGCTTTGAAAAGTCATTAAATCCCCACTTGAATAGTTTTAGAATTATTCCTATCGAGTTAATTCATCGATTAAAGTCGTCACACCATCACTTTGCATCTGATAAATGAAATAGTCTCAAGCTGTTTACTCCAGGTAATTTGTTTTGATTCCCAACGCTTAGTTCATTTGTGCATTAGAAATATGCAGTTTACCAGAAGTCACAATAGACGCTTCTAAATATCTTTCTAGTTCCAGAATTTCTCTCGGACGCATTAAAGACTGTTGTTCAAAAAGTATCTTTGTTAGGAATGGGGTATTTCAGCGCAATATTATCCACTGATTGTTTTTTCCTTTTTCTAAGAGTTCTATAAGAATGACGTACTTCTCATCCTAAAAAATCGTCGCCATTACTTTTCAGACCGACGAGACCGCCTTTGACTTTTTTCGAGTAGATTCACTGGGAGTAACTCTTCATAATGATTGTTGCTTGATTTCCAGTGAATAATAAGGAAACCAGGTTTCATTACGGTGACAACTAGATGCAAAATGACGACGACACAATGAGGCAGAAATCAAATTTTGATTTGACTTCTGCCTCAGTCTGAAATCAGTCATTTACTGCCAAATCAAAACTAACCTGTGAATAAGTGTCATATTTGTTTTGGTCCTGTTTAACAGATTGTAGTACCCAATGACAACACCAACTGGCCTCAGCAACGCCATCTGATGTCAAAAACGGGTACCATTTGTACCCTCATACTTCTAGACTGGCAAGCAGGTCCCCAATTTCGAAACCGGTAGTTTTATGAATTGAAATCCAGATTCAAGTAAAAACTATTATGTAACTGCATATTTAACTGGAACTGAGCAACAAAATTTTCTCGTGGTGTGGATGTTTGGTGCGTAAAATGCTAATCTCCGGCATCCACAAATTTTAACTACAGTAAAAGAAAGTAAATCGGTTTAAAACAATTACTCTTTATCTAATTGAAGAGTTCCTATCAATCGAGAAAAATGCTCCTGGTGTCGAATTCCTTCATTGTGTAAGGAAACTGCAATCTGGGGTAAGTTAATTTAAGAGTGATTTTAATTGTCATATTTTGGTTAAAATTTTCAAATGTTTGCGATGTATCAAATTGAGGTAAATTATTATCCGAAAATAAATATTTAATATAATAAAATTAATGGTGAAAAATTCAAAGTAAAAAAAAATCTACAGGTAACCCTCCCATAACGTAGTAGAGAGATTCCTAGAAAATGTCATGTCGTGTTATATGAGACCCAGAACCATTACAAAAAGGGGGTTACGTTCCCAAACTGTGCATCGTTTTCCGCTATGACTTCGGAAAAGTTATAATTAATAAATTATAATTCGTTCACACATTTTCATGTGAAGTCACTGTCATACCCTTTCATAAATGTTTGACTCATACGAATGTAATCCAAGAATAAATATTTATTTATTGGCTCGTGTTTCACCATCTTAGTTTGCATTTTTGATTTCATTTTTTAATGATGAAGTAAAAAAAAATTATATACCAATTTGAGATATATTTTGTCTGAGTTGTATAAAACACATCAAAACAAACGTCACAGGATGTGTCCTGTGACAACCACTATAATTCACTATCCCTTCCCGAAATTATTTTAAGGTAATGCAGTTTTTAAAAGTGTTAAACAAACCTGCTTAGAAGTACAGTATTCTCTAAAAATGGTTTCGTAATTCTCTAATCGTTTTAGAGCGAAACCTTGTTTCATGTTGCAATGTTATACGATGATTTTCTCTCAGTTAATTCCATCACGTTAGAGCGAAATTGTGTTGTAAGATGTCGTGATGTAGGATGATACCTATATTAGGTTTCAATATACAATGGGTCAAAGTTTTCTATTTTTGAGTAATAATAGAAATTTTTTAAAACATGTTCGCTGTTTTTAAAATATGATATGAAGTTTTGGTAATGCATTATAAGGTAAATGTCATCATCATCATCTGATCATGATTTAAGAACGTTTATATTCTTAATATTCCTGTATGAATGTTTACATAATAGGATATTGACATATCTTATGCATATAATTCAATGAAAAACTTTTATTATGTTAAATAGGTGTGTATGTAAGTTCGCGATAAAATGCCAAATTTATTGTTGTAAATTTCAGGGAGCTTGGAAGTTTGCGCTGTTAGTGATTATGTTTCATACGAAGATGTACATAAAGAAAAACAATAAATGCCCTCATACCTTTTCAAAGTTGTAAAAAGTGGCTCATTATCAAATTGAGAAGAGTATTTAGAATGAAAAGGAGACTACAGGGTCAATGTAGTATGTTTAAAAAAGGAAAAGTGGAAGGGTACACTACACATTCTACGTTCTATATAAAAAATACTGTTGAGTATGTTCCAATAGACACACCATTGGAGGAGGTAAACAAGCGTCGACTTATTGTTCGACATGTGTCCCTCGAACCTTTAATAATAAAGTGTTTTAACTTAAATTTTAAAATGTAAGTTCACATGTATTTTTCTCATTTTATTACTATACACTTTCTGTAATGATTTATCATATCTCCACGATATTTTGGGACATATTATAATAATCAATGTCGAGGGTTAAGAGGGTTTATTTGACGTTCTCAATTTACTATTGAAATATATATACTATCTTGGTTCTAACAAAAACCTAAACTTAACCTAAGAAATACTTTGATTAACTATGGAAAGTAATTCTTGTATCCTTATTGTCCAAATGGCGTTTTTCAGAAGAGAACAAAAATACTGTATCAAAATTAATGATTTAGAAATTAAAATACTGCATCTTATTTAATAAAAATTATTTTATGTTAATTTCTGATTAAAATCATAACGCAATTTTTTATAACGATACATTAAAAAAATACTACTTTGGTGAATCTTAACATTATGCTTCTAACATCAACTACAAAATATTATCCCATCGAATATCAGAGCAGATTTCGAAGTGAAAAATAGGAAATCAATATATAATTCGAAAACTGAAAAAATATTGATCCAATCCAATGGCAAACTGTATAATGTGTTAAGATTACGACAAAAAATTATTTCAAAAATTTCACTTAGATTATATTTTTCCTATAAAAACGTAAAAAAAATTAAAACTTTCTCAGGAAAGGAATTGATACTATGATTAACTGCATTCTTTTGGCCTGGAGCAAAAATATCGAAAAGGAATCCCACAAAGATGTAAACTGAATCATGAAGGATCAACAGATCCTTGTTATTAAAATTTAAACTAAAGGCTTACAAAGAAATTCAAAAACATTTTTATAATTGATACTCTCTAACATTCGTTTATAGTGACCCAGAATTTCGAGTTCTGAAAACACCCGAGTTTGACCCTTGTAGAACAACTACAGTTGCTATACCATAAATTCATTGCAATATAGTAGTATGATTACCTAATGTAAGAAATTGGAGATTTATAAGTAGCGAGCTTGATCCATGTGTATATGGCCTTTAGAGCGTTGTATGTAATATCCGTAACTGCTGCACCTAAAACTTATTTAAACATGAGAAAACTAGTAACATCTGCAATTCGCAATTTATTTCTCTTCAACATACATCTGGAGTTTCTTTCTGATTTTACTCGTATATTTAAGTCTCAATTTCTTCCCAATCTAATGGAATGCCACGCAAAATTAATGAATTTCGGACGGTGAGTGAATAGATATAATCAAGTTGTATCAAAACAACAGAGAATGGTTTTGAAATAATTATGGTTGCAAGAATAAGAATGGTAGTGTAATGCCTCACGGAAGTGTTCTGGTTTGTATAGCAGATGTGGGAATATTAGGACTCAACGCTGCAACGCAATTGCAGAAAGTACTGCATATTATTCCGGTAAGTGTATTAGAGTTTTGATATCACCAAGTTTGACCATTTTGTAAGATAACTAAGTTTTCTGTTTGTTGATTCCATAGAAGGCTACGGTAACATAATATAAGAAACTTAAGATTCATAAGTAATAGGCTGCGATTTAGAGTCTACAACGTCGTGTATAATTCAGGAAGCTGTTGTATTTCAAATCTCTTTATTCATGACAAACCTAATTACATAAGAGAATTTAAGAGAAAAACTAACTCATAATTTATTAAAATCCTTTTATATTAATCGTACTGTTAAATTTTACAACAAATAAATATGACCATAATATAGCCGAAAACATATGTACATGAGTAAAACATATGTTTAATGATAATTATTTCTTTACCTATAATGGTAACTATTATCTCAAAATTTAACTATCTTCTCTTTTTATTGAACTTTGATTATAACATTTTTACTTCATATCATATTAAATGCTTTGATTGTTTTAATAAATAAATAACAAAGAATCAATTTTCCGTTTCATTCTTTTTTAAACCATTACATTTCAAACGTGCTGAGGAAGTGTGACGTAAGACTAATCATAGTACTTTGTGATTGGGATTGCTTGTTATTAACGTCGCACTGAGAAGCAACACAAGGGCTACTGGTGATGGACCTCGTAATTTTGAACCCCGGCCAAGTGACGAGGATTACACCTGAGCTGGCATCTCCCTCTCCATATTTCCACTCCCCGCCATCGGAGGATTTTGGACCTCGACAGATTTAACGTGCATCAGCCCCACTACTTCGCAAGGCTGGAACTCAAATTCGAAGAGCTAACTGAGTGAGAAAAACTGGAAAACAATATACAAGATCGACGTTAACTTAATTGAGTCACTTTAATGTAAGATATTTTACTAAGTTAAAGTTTAAGTTCATGAAATATTACTTTTATTATAGTTATGCAAGTTACAATTATAACTTTAAAACGTTCTAAGAACACAAAAGTGTACTAAAATAGTTTTAGTGCTTAAAAGTATACATTACTTTGTATAATGTCACACACTTTTACATCACTCTCCCGAAATTATGTATTTTTACGAGTTTACTCATTAACTCTCTCATTTTACAACTTTCATGTAAAACGAAAATACGAAGTATATAAAATAGAACGTTGGAATTTGATGTAAAATTAGTTAAGTACATTAGTCGCATGTGTAACAAATTGTATAAAATATTTCTCGAAAAAATCAATATACTTCCTTCTCATTCCCTAGCATTTGTGTTTAATGACTGTAATTCGATCACTAAGAGCTAATCACGCCCAATTGTCGAATAACTGTTATTAGTTTTGGTGCATTATTTTTCACCCTTTGAGAATGCATCAATTTACACTGCGCGTGCTCGTTTTATTAGGAGCAAATTAAACTCCTCTCTTCAGTAGAACACGAAGAACATTCTATTTAACTAATTAGATGTTTCAGAAACTGAAGCATCCACTAAAACGTTTTTCGCAAGTAATTGCCTGGAAAATTTGTGTGAATACTTGGGCTTAAAGATTAAAATTGAACATTGTTGTCTGTAAAGATTTTGTCTCTCACTGAAGTCTTAGGAAAGAAATCGAGTCTCTACGTCAGTTAATTGCAAATGAATTTTAATTATAGTGAGCAAAATGAAGAAATAAAGCTGTGGTTTTATTTAAGGGGATGCAGTACCCTGCGAGTAATTTTTTTTTTAAAACTAGATTTTAGAAAATATTTTTATTCTATTTATTTTAATATACATAAAATGTGCATTTCAGGGAAAAAAATTCATTTTCA
>BMAW01014284.1:25949-49860 GCA_019974015.1 Nephila pilipes
TTCAAACAAACAATTATTTAACTCTTAAATTTCATTTTTTTTTTCAATTTTTTTTCAATATTTTAAAATTTCTACTACTTCTACAAACTTTAATACTTTTACATAACACTTTTTGCTCAATTTCTTAGAAGTGTTTCTCATAATAATATGCATGGGTTTTGTCGTACTAGTGTTAGTTATAGTTTCATAATTTTTTTTCCTAACAGACACAATGGAAAACAGAAATAAGAAACAACTGTACCTAAATTTATAGATATTTTTAAAACTAATTATTTATATGAATCCCTATTCTATGCTCTTTATTATTTAACATATTACACCAAAGCATTCGAAAAAAAATTCAAAATCTTGTATCAATCATACAAATAAACCTTAGCCTTTTAAAAATATTACCGTCATAAAAATCAAAAAGTTGGGAATTTAGTTTGTTTTTAATAAAGTCGCTCTGAGAAGCAACACGAAGGCTATTGAAGACGAAGATTATAATTCTGAGTCTCGGTCAAGTGACGGGGGCGATACCTGAGCTACCACTTGCCTCACCAAACTTCCTCACCACGTCATCGGTAGGACTTGGAGCATCGATCAGATCTAACATGCATCAATGCCGCTACACGGTGGGTCTAAAGTGGCATCAAGACTCGAAACCATGACTCTACGAAATGTTTCCCTCAAGTCCGCGACCATACCACTAGGCTACGGCGGCCACAAAAAGCTGGAAAAAGCAGTTTAAAACTTTGATGGTCAATGAAGTGATTTAGCCCTTCATTTAAGAAAATTCAATTAACTCTTCAATTAATGTAGCTGAACCTATGAATTTTTGTACATATATTTAAAAAAATCAAAAAATTAAATTGTTAATTTTTTTTCAATATTTTGCTCATTTTAGGGGGCTCCTGTGTACCCTTAAAATCTCTTTGGACTGATAAAAAATGTTACCATTTGGTCGAATAGTTAGTGGTTGGACACTTCTACGAAAATATCATATTATTTTTGTTTAATTGCTTACTAGGGAGATTCAAAAAAGTATCCGTGCTAGAAATACTAAATAGGACTGAACTCACTCATTGTAATATTATCCACTAACCACTTTCCCTTTTTTAAAGAAGCTCACATGTACGACGCCCTTCGCATCCCAGAAACTCGCCATCGCAATTTTACCGGCCGATGAGACATTCTTTTTCGGTCATAGAAATAAATCTATTGTTTTGATTGTTGCAGGCTTTCTAGCTTATAATTTTGAATTCAAGTCTCATCGAAAGTGACAACTCGACGAAAAATGATGGCGACTACTTAAAGCGAGAGTGACTAAATTCTGACTGGGCAGCAAATGGCTACCAAATCAAAACTAATCTATAAATCAGTGGCGAAATTGATTTCGTTCCGGTTTTCGAACAGCAACACACAAAGGTAATACCAACTATCCATAGAAAGCAATATGCATCTTCAGTGTGTAAGAACTCAAAATGGTTTATTCTGAAGTATCATTTGGAAGAATTTGTGATATGGTGAATTATCGGTCGCTTGAAAGCAAGGCAAGCAATCATGAAAGCAACGAGATGAGTGAATATTTTAAGACAAGCAGTCTCTAAATTTTTATTCTAATTTCTTAAGGTATGTGTTTCCCTGTCTTCAAAACAAGAGAGAGATAGCTTCAATTGGTGAATAGAACATCAAAACTGGAGTGAACTCCAATGAACCTGTGTTCTATTTACTGATGTGTTTGAATTGAGGTTTAATTTGGAGGGAGTGAGAAATGCAAAATTTTTCTTCGAGCATTACGGTATGTGGCTATTTTGATTGGGCAGTTGTGATGATATTGGGTGGAATAATGATTGATGGCCATGAAGAGGATCTGTGATCAGCTAGAGATGAGATCTTAGACCCATATTTAAGACATTTCAGAGGAGCATGTAGATCTGAATTTGTATTCATTGATAATAATGCTACAAAACATTGAGCGAAAACTATATCTGTCAAATTTTCCTAATCTATATCCGATTGGGGATTACCGGAGCATTACTTGGGGAATGAAACTTAATTCCCCTAACTGTAGTTAGCAACCCCCACAAAATGTGTATATAAGTCAGGGTCGATCACATACTCGTACCACATTAAATTCATAAGCGTTAATTCCCCTCCGAATGCCCCCCTCACATATTATTGTCATTTGTATAGTTTTATGTTCCAATGTTCTATCATATGCAGCCTTCTTAATTTTTTTTTCTTTTGTATTCATGTGTTGGTATTTATGTATCATTTCACACAAATCCGTAAGATTATTGACCACAATTTCCGAGAAATCCGGAATTTTATGCATGTAAAGATAATTTTGGACATAAATATATTTTCGTTTTCCTGAAAAATAGAAAAATATCATTTTTGACTTGAAAAAGCAATCTAGTTATGATTATATGAATCATAATTTTTTTTGGCTGGATTTTTTTATTCAATTATTTACATTTCTTAACAGATAAAGAGAGAAAAAATAAACTTGTCAAGTAGTATTCTACAATGATTTTTAATTTTTTTTTATATCTATTGAATTACAGAATGAAAATATACTTATTTTATTTATTTATCAGGATTTTTGGATTCAATAAAATTACAATACTCTTCTTTTTGAGAGGCGTCCCCTCAAAATTTAAGTTTCGTTTCAGTTACATTTTATTTTTTAAACATAAACCCCTATCCTTTTTATTTATTTATTCGATTCAGCTTATAGTTCATGAATGCATATTTCGATACTTATTTCATTTAAGTCTTACATTCTTGATGGATTGTCCTCATCTTGAGTTCATTGAATTTTAATAACAAGTGTTTTTATACATGATTTTGAATTAAAATGCAATATATAATTGCAAAATTATGTTATTACTTTTACTATAGCTAAAGTCTCAAGGATAAATTTAGTTAAATCATTAATTTTTACATCTTTCTATTAAATTCTAAATTTTTTAGAAGGGAGAAAGAAGGCGAATTTTATATTTTAACGCATTCTCCTTACAGTTATAGCTTTTAATGCAAATTTGTCTTAAAAATATCGATTGTGTTATACCATCTTAAAGTTTCAAAAGTTTTTCAGTTCTAGAGATATAATTGTAAGCATTGTAAATATGGTTTACATGTTTGAGAACAAAAATGTGCCAACCTGAAAAGATTAAAACTCACTGAACTGTAATTCAAAAAATAAAGCAGGTATTTTATAATACACATAATAATTGTTCCTATCTTTCCGTTTTGCGAAAACAAAAGAAAGTACAATCCATAAACAATAAACAACCTGGAAAAACACAACATGGTATGAATAAATATTTGTTGTTTACCTTTCGCCATAATCACTACCATATCTGATAGTGCTAGGGAGGCAAGTAATTAAGATCTTAAATAGCCTACCCAGCAGAATTCCTTTAGGTTCAATAATGTCTAGATCAGACTCATTAGAGAATGCCAACTCAGCAGTTTCAACACAATAGATTGTTCTTTAAGCTAAGTACGGAAGGAAAAATAAAATCTACGCTACCGGAATAGAGGTGTTATGATGCGTTAGAAAATAGACAAGTGTTTGGGGATATTATTTGAATCTCCTGAAGGACGTGATCCTGGGAAATTTCGATGAGTGTTAAGGACTTCTCTGGGAATCACTTTTCAGAGAGATTGCATAATTTAAGAGATGCTTCAGGATGTAGGGAAAACTGCTGCTTCAGACAAATTATGCATCTACAGCTGTTGCGGTTACTCTTTTGCTTTCTGCATATTTCATTTACTGGGATAAGTTTCTCTTGTATGGCAGTTTCGCGAAATTTCTGTTGATTTTTTTTCTCTTGACTGTTTTATGACAAGGATTACCTCCCGTCGATATTTATATGTGATCATTAAAATAATATGTATCACATATGAATATAGACGGTGTTTATAATGCCCCGGTTGTATTTCTGTCCACTGATTTATCTTTCACAAGTGAATAACTAATCTTTAATTTAATAGTCAAATTAATAAAAAAATTAGTTAGGAAGGAAACTAAATAATTTTATTCGAATCTATGTATATTCGAAATTCAGTATCTAAATTATTACGTCTGTGCATCCCTACACGTGTTCGAAATTCGGGTTAATATAAATTATTACTTAACTGATAGTTCTTAAACGTATCAGAGTCAATGCTAAACGTCTACCCTGAATCTTAGTACAGATCCGTTCAAAATTGTGCACTTACATCCAGTCAGCTAATCTTGCCTTTTATCAGCATAACAGTAAGTTGTTTTTCGATGATGTATTACTTTTACCACTAACCCGCTAATAAAGCTTCCGTTGCATATGAATGCTAAGACATCACTCTTATTCACTACATTACAATATTTCTATTCTAATTTACATAAGGCATGTTTCATTTATTGGAAAAGTTTATCAATTCAAATAAAGTCCCATGGAAGTCTCCAAGGTTTCATTAAAGGGGGAAACGCGAGAGAGCTCCGTTATAGGTTTTAAAATAAGAACTACATGATAGAATTTTACTTTTGATGAATATTATCAATTTGAAAGCATTTTTTCTTTTATCAAATCATTTTACGGTGTCGCGATAATGTGAAGGTTCATGACGTCATGAAATGTGCATTCATATCTAGGTAGGAAGGTATCCGTCTTGCAAGACACCTCCTAGAGCTTCGGTGTCTGGGGAGGGGTGTCGGCATTTACCAGTGGTGATGAGACTTCAAATTGTTTTTCTTCGTTTATTAGAAGGAGAGATGAAAGAAAAATATCTACAAAAGCTGCCATGTACAAGTTGACATAGTTTGAATAACTGGTTCCTTCGAGAAAGAAAGGTGGCTACCCAATTTTATCGTTGGAACGCGCGCTGGTGTTCGGAGTTCAGATACATTGGAAGAAGGAGGGAAAAGAGCAGAGGCGAAGAGAGTGCAAGAACTAAACGTTTCTCAGCTTTGTTCAGGAATAGGGGGTGCTGCATGAGCTATCACATGGCGCTGATTCGTGGAGCCCTCTATCGAGTAACTTAGGAACTGGTTTCACAGTATGTTCGAAAATACAGTTAATAATTTCATAATTAGCTGGAAAATCCTACATCTAGCTAAATTTACACCAATAATTTTCTGCCAAATTACACTAATTAAATCACTGTCTGGCGACATTTTTCTTATGTGGATAAAATGGCGGTTTTACATCTGGCATTTCTTTTTTTTATGTCTATAATTATTTACTGTAAAAAGAAAATAATTTGACAATAATGACATTTGATTTTAAGTCATATGACATAAAAATACAAAACGTATTCTTCCGAATGACATTGAAATAAAATATATAATCTCATCCTTTAACAAACTAAATACTAAAAGAAACTTTTGAATTTTAAATCCATCCTTCTATTATATATCTCTTTTTTGCCATCTCGATGAACCAATTGAAGTATTTTTTAATTCAGAAAAAACTTTTGGCTTTTTATTTTCTTAAAAATTTGAGGCTAATATTTCTATTTCATGCTCTCTTGAATACATAAAAATGTAAATAGAAATTTTAAAGTTGGTTCTTATTTTTGTTTAATGAAGGGCGTGTTTTTATAAGTCAGTGCAATATCAGCTTGGGAGATTGTGTTACAAACGTTACATTTATCTACAGTATACTTTGACACATTTTACACAACTGAACACAATTTAAATACATTAGTACCTGTTTTTGCACTTATATGGCTGTTCGATATCTTCTCTCTTGATGAACCAACAGTATTCAACAAGCATTGGCATTCCGCTGTGATCAATAACAAGACTTCGTAATAGATATCGGTCAATGAAATTATTCATTATACTTAATACTGATTGCTTTCATATAACTTGGAGAAAAAATCCAACATAAAATATTAAAATTAATAAGTTTGAAACTGATCTTACGAAGGTAGAAAAAAGCACTAACTTCATAAATCTTTTTTCTACCTTCGTAAGATCGGTTTCAAACTTGTTATTTTTCATAAGTTTCCGAATGCCAGGACTTATAAATATACCTTCTTTAATTTTAACATCCATTATCGACATTTACAATTATCGCATAAGCCTATAAGTCTAATCGTCCCTATCAAGAGATTTTACGAAATAACATCAATGCTAGTTTGATGTGGTGTGATAGGAATAATATCTCTTCATTATTCATAATAGAGGCCATTTAAATATTTTTTTATCACCATGTTCCATAGATTTCGAGGAAGTCCACTTTTGTATCTGTCAGTGTTTATCTTTTGCACGACTGTCTCATTCGAACATAAAGCATGAATATTTTGTGAAACTTGTTCCATTCTCAGAAGAATAGAAATGATGTTTAATTCAGTAGAAATTTTTTCTTAAAAAAATCATCGTACTTCAACATAAGTAATAGCTTCTTCATGACATCATAACTTCCTTTTCCCTCTGAAATATAGCCTATAGGAATGGAGTTTCACGTTTATTTCTATTGTGAAGAAATATTCTCTTTTAAACTCACCTTAGGAACATCAATGAAAAGTTACCATTCCTCCAGTTTAGAACCTTGGAAACATATTATGTTTGCCATAAAAATGCTATGATGCTTGGAATGTCATTGTAAATGCATATTTTACCAACTGCTTCATAAAAATTAATAAAGTTTTTACGTCTCTTTCGAGATTTCAAGATGACATACAATCTAAATAATTTTAAAGATAGTTAGCAGGTTGTTGTGGCTCACGAAGCACATAGCGATGACTTACCGGCCTTATAGCAGAATAGCTGTTGGGATTCTAAATAAGTTTTTACCTCTTAAAAATAATTCCTTTTTGTGTTGGAGTTATACAAAAATAGCAATCCTCTAAATAATCGTTTGCGTTTTTTCCAAAACATTAGTGTGACGAAAGATAGTGAAATCCCTTTTCTTTTAATCCCTTCTCGAAGTCTTATAGAACAAAGTAAACAGCAAAAGTTAGGAGTCCATGGGCAATTTCACATCCAAAATAATGTTTAATGTTTTAATTAATAAATCGGGCTTTCTGTGCTTCCGGGTTGTGCTTACAAATCAGCCATAAATATAGCAAAAAATATCAACATAATTAACACGCTTATGAGACATTTTAAGTGTCCGTTTGTCAGCCTATGAAATGTTTCACTGATCAAATATTTATTCCAAATGAACGAAAAAATTCTCATCGCATCATAACATTTGACAAAACTTATCTCAGTGGCACCCAGATGTATTATACTTGTATCACTCCCTTCCAGATCCATTGAAACAAAACACTTTAAAAGGTAATAAAATAAAGTTAGGTCATATACTTGTATTTAAATACAGATATCTCAGAAATGAGAACTAATTTCAATTTTGAAGAATGTTTTCCAAATTATCAAAGGTATGGTTAATTAACACTTTGACTATCAACAGAACGCCTATATCCCATGAAGGAGACTACTATTACTACTAAAGGGTCAAAAGTGAATCTAGGATCTTACAGGGCGCTGTCCCATTGGCTCAAAACATAATTTACCATTGTTTAGATGAACAACTATTCACAGATCCAAAGACACTCTCAAAAACCTCGATTCCATCTCCACACTCCAAACATGTTTTCCATTTTTTTTCATACATGACTAATCATAAACACGGATGTCTAAGCTCTACAAAGACTACTTAACGTAAATGCAATGAAAGAAAAACTTCATAATGTAAAAGAAGTTTTTTTTAAACAAATTTAATCCCTAGTCTAGACATTAAATTTATTCATATTTCGCTAGAAAAAATTTCTTGTTTCACAGTGTTATCATTCATGAGGTAAAGTACTAGCCAAATAACCACACACTTTCTGTAGATGTTCAATGCACCTTAAAAATATTACGAATTGCAAATAGTTTCTTATAAATACAATAAGTATCCAAGAGAGACACCTGTGTTTACTAAATATTCAGGAAAGAGGATGGGATATCAAGCTCGGGAAATCATTTTGAGATATCAAGCTCGGCTTCTGGCGATATTCTAACTCAGCAGAATTTGTTTTCTCATGTTCATTAATTTCTCATCTACCATAAAAGTAATATTACCTGATTTTGTTTCATTTTAAGATAATGACTTACTTTTTATAGATCTAACTATATTCATATCTCTTATATTAAAACTAAAAATGATCTAATTATATGACACAATTTCTATGAAACGTAGTAAGAAGTAAGGAGTTCTAAAATTAATGTTTACATTTTACTAATAATTTTGTAAAACATATCTCTGAGCGTATGTTTTACTGATGAATGCAAATTAAATATTTTAAATGCAAATGGAATTTTTAAAATAAATTACGATGATAGTTTAGTATTACAAATAACTTAATATGGCCTGCCAGCGCAATAATATTCCACTCTTCTGCTCACAAGTATTTGTAACTCAATTCATAGAAAATACCAAAGTAATATTTTTCACTATTATTAATCAATTAGTAGTAATTCTTGAAATAACATTAACCATAAGTGTTTATTATTCAACTGATATCAATTATTAAAATAACAATCTTCGAACAAATATAAATATTTGTTTCGTTCTCAATTTGGGTGTGTGGTAAATATTAAAATAACTTTACTCTTTACTTACTCTAGCTATAAGTATTTGTTATTCAATTGGCAGTAATTATTCAAATAAAATTTCCGATACCATTCCTATAATTATTTGTGTTATCTAAAATTAACAATTATTTAAATAAAATTCTTAACACTTATTACAAGTATTTGTAACTCAATTGTATTCTGAAGCGTGGGTGTTAGAAACTATTAAAACTATTAAATTCACATTCTTCACTACTAAAATAAATATTTTCTATTCAACGGGCAGTAAACCATGAAAACCTTTCTCGCTTCTAGCGTGAGAATTTGCTATTCAATCGATAGTATTATCGTCGCAACTTTGTAGGTGGACATGCTGAGTTGAATAGTGAAATCAAATTTTAATTTCATTAAAGACCGATTGTATGAAGGGAGGAGGATTACTATACATTAACAGAACTGAACTTTAAAATATCAAATATTTGGGAGTGGAAGTAAGTTACCAGATCATATGTCGTCTTCATCATCTGATCGTGGTTGAAAATTATGAGGTACGTCACTAGTAGTTATAGAGTTGTTCTTCTGCGAGAGTTGGCAAATTGTGATCCATTAACGAAATCCATTCGTCAGTTATAAATTCGGCTCATGTGTGAAAATGTTAAAGAAAAGTTTCGAATTGTACATAAAATCCCAATATATATAATTATTGACAGCTCAACATTTGCCTACAACTTTACTAACACGAAGTATAAATTTTGAACTCCAGTATAATTGTTAAGAATATATATTTATAAGTAAAGATTTATTTTATTTTCCGTTTTCGGCAACAATAAATGCATTTAGTTTAAAAAGTATTCAATTTAATAATTTATCGTTTGCTTTAATAAATGAAAAGAATATTACTGTATACTTTATTTATTTTATCGTTTGTTTTAATTCTAATATTTTTATTCAATAGTTGGAATTTTATCGCATATAATGTTTGTTTTATTTTTTCGTTATCAAAAGTTGATATTGCTTTTGGTCTGTCGAAGTTTTACGTTTTGATTGTAACGAAAAGATAGGGATAATGGTTTTTGTTCTATATCCCTTAAAGCAATCAATCAATCAATTTAATGAAAAGGTGGTGATGAAATGAAGAATGCAGTGATACATATGGAAATAATAGTTTTATTTTAGAATTTTTAGTTAATCATTCAGGATAGAGTGATTTCTTACGGGTAATGGTATTATCAGATTTTGTAAAACTTTTTAGAATCCAATAAAAATGAAATATTATTTCAGAAAAAAACAAATGCATTCATCGCAATAGTACAAAATTGAACCAATTCTATAATACGTTTATTAATGTATGAAAATATTTTATAAGTTTTTTTAAGTATCATCATGTGTATATAAATATTATACAAAAACGTCACTTCTTAATAAAAATTTGAGTATTTTTTGTTGTATGGAATCGAATTGCCGATGTAAATATTTTCGAGCTTGTTCCCTGACCCAGCGAGTTTACAAGTTTGATGATATTTTCATTTCCAGAAAACATTTGTTGTCCTTTGATCTAGTGCTACATTTTGAAGCCAAACTAATGTTTTGATACCAAACACCGATTTAACTTTTACAATCTGTACTAAAAGTATTTGTTAATCAATTAATAGCAACTATTGAAATAAAGCATTCCATTCTGTTGAGGGTATTTGTAATTCAATTGATAGTGACTATCGAAGTAGCAAAATTAATCATAATTCACACATAAAATACGCTATTTCTCTTCTCTCTTCGTGCAGGAAATAAATAAATACATTGAAAGTATTCTTTTCTTTTGTTAAGCTAGCCCCCACTACAAATGCTTCTTCTCTCGACTGCGGAAGTGACAGTTTTTGTTCCGTATGTGTCACGTAGTTTCAGTAATTTCCTCTTTTTCTCATCTAGTAGAGCTTATCTAACTTCAACTCTTCTCGAATTCTATCAGACATTCGTGAAGTTACAGATCCTTGTTCGTGTTATGTGACTGCAAATAAATATTTGTAATTAAATTAGTTCAGCAGTCTTATAAATAAATCCTTTCATTGCTCGTCAACAACGATATTTAATTCATTCGCGTTTCTTTCTTTTAAATATTTTACTCGTATTTCTCGATTTCGTGAGGCAACTCAATTTGTAATTATATCCAACGTCTTAATGAGTATCTTTCTTATTTTGTAATCCTTAAAATAATCGTTAATTTAGTTTTTTTTTAAATAAAATAATGAGTGCTACTTTTCAAGCGATTTTTAAAATAAAATAGTACCTGTGTTTAATTATTATAAATGCTATGAAATGCATTTTCATGAAAAGAGAATTTTCAAAAAGGAAAGACGGTTTGAATCTATAATTATCAATTCAAACATTTCCTTATAATTGAAATAAATGATGAGGTTTTTTTTTCTTTTTGAATTAGATAATGACATTTTAGAGATTCTCTTAAAGTAAAATAAAATTTTTGTATAATTCCCTCACGTAAGATATATTTCAAACTTTTGCAATTTCGATGAAAATTAACGAAAATGGTTAAAGTAAATATTTATCGCATAAAATCAAAACATTCTACAAGGAAAACCGTATTTAAAAGTGTTTTAATGTGTAGATAATCGTGTAAAAATAGAAAACTTGTAAGGACATGTAACTCTGTAATTTTAAAATTCCAGAGACAGATATATAAGGAATAAATAGGAAGGAGAAGAGTAATTTTTACAAAGGCATTCTTATATAGGATAAATTAAAAATCAGATTTACATTTATGTGAATTGACAAATTTAATGATATACTTTTTTAGCATTTTTTTTTCATACGGAATTGTATTGCTTGAATCACCATTCAATTACCATGGAATAAGCTAAAAATGTGAAAATGTAATTTTTCTGAATCATTTTTCTTAAAAAAATTCTTTAACTCTCGTTATATTGAAAATTATTTGAGGTCAATCTGTATTAATTCTGCAGGGATTCTTAAAGTCAATTTATTTATACTTTAACTTTACTTTGTGAATGGATATGTCAAAAAGGACTGTTTCAATTTAAATTTCTGAGTAAATTCTGTTTTAAATTAAGATTTTTAAGATAAATTTGATGAAAAACAATTGAATATACATAAAAATATGTTTTTGTAATACAATGTATATATATATATATATATATATATATATATATATATATATGATGAATAACTATTTGCCTTATTTCAAATAATTTTAACGTTAAAAGATGATATTTTAACAAGAAAACCCTAATTTTTTGTAAGAGACCGCAATTGAAGTTCACATTCATGTTTATAAACCATTTCTCTCATGAGTAATCTATTGAACTTTTTTATGCTGTGAAGTTATTTCTCAATAAGTTTCATCTCATAATCCTCTCTCTGACATTCAATCCTTAATTTAGTTTTCTTCGTAATTTAGTTGAAGAAATTGACAATTTTATTTTAACTCTTTAAAGTCAATTTTGCAATTATATTTACATTTATATTATTCGAATTTTTACCCTTAAATTGAAAGAAATTTTAATTAAAGAAATTTTTAATTTGAAAAATATATTAGAAATCAACTTTTAAAGATTAAAACTACTGAAAAACTCTTAATTGTAAAATTCTTAAATCTACTCAAATGGTTACATGCAATACAAGCCCGAAATTGATATAGAATTTCCCCATTTTCAGCAAAAAAAAAAATAGATCCAGCATTTTTATAGGATCAGGAAGATCATTCAATTTAATTTTCTTCAATCGCGAAGAAGGCAGACATCAAACAAATGTTGAAAAAATTATGTCATCAAACAAGCTGTAAAGGAATCACTAGAATATTTTTCATTATTCCGCTATCTTATTCGCGGAATAATACTTTTAAGATTATATATTTTTCACACACATTGTAAAATTAATGAAAGACTTTCTAGAGCGCAAAAAATGAAGATAAAAATTGATACCAGGGTTTCTAAACCAACAACTTTATAGCTAAAATAAATGAAGATCACGTGTTGTCATAATTATCGATCCTTAATTAATCCAAAACCTTTCCCAAATTACAAAATTCCACTTATATGTAAAGTAAGGTAAAAGTAATTATTATATTTTAACGATGCATTAATTTAGCGCATTTGGGGAAAGATGTTAGGGGAATAAATAAGAAAATTTTAACTTGTAATTTTAAGTTTGTTCACTGTCTACCAAATTTGACGAGGGTGATGTTGAAAGTTAGTAAATAATGTACTGTAGCGCCTCTCCATTATTATTTAAATCTGTAAATATTGTAAAGTTTAATTAAATGGTTAATAAGACTCCAACTCCAAATGAAGAGACGCCGGCAAGAGAACTAAAACAATGTAATAGATTTCTTTACAGATTATACTCTAAAACTACTGTCAAAGCACCTGAATGCTAGATTAGAATTAAACAATAAATTTCAAGCTTACGAACTCCCTCGCTTCGAGGTAGGAACTATTTGCATACCTCAAGTTCAACTCTTATTATCACTTACTCGAACCAGAAGTAATTTCTAACCAATTTTAAATGTAAACGATCAACTTTTACAGTTCACTTCAATTCACTTAGAAACATCTATCATTTTCTCGTTATTTTCTGTTTCCCCCTTCCTTTCAATTCTATTTTGTTTATACGAGTTAACCAATTAAGTTCTTCCCATTTTTACTTTGCCATTGAATGCAGGGAGAATAGGTTTGCAAATAGGATATCACGTGGTTTGAAAACCAGTCGGCCGAGAGTAGGAATATCAATCGTTATTAAACCCAGTCTAATGCGTTCTTTCATCATTGGTAACTTGTACAGTAGCGAAGACAAATGGAAGGGTCAAATGATTTCGTTCGGTGTTGTTTGCTTTACGACTTCAAAGTGGGCTTATTGGTAGCTGAATATATCAAGGGTTTGGGGATAGTTCTGTGAATGAAAGTACTGCAAGGCATTAATTTCAAAAATTCAAGTCGGGAGATAGTCCTTCTGTGATGAACCTCACAATGGACGACTCCACGCCTTGGATGACGAGACCCTGATGGCAGCCATTAAGGAAGAGAGTAGTCTAATTTGTGGTGAACTTGCAAAACAGTTTAACGTTTCTAATAAAACTGTTAGATTTCATCTGCATCTCTTAAGGTAAGGCGTACAGGCTGAGCAAGTGGGTTCCGCACACGCTCTTGGAAGTCCACAAGAAGCAACGAGTGGCAGCCTGTATGTTGTTGATTTCTTATCATCCATATTAAAACGAGTATTTACCCGTGACGAAAAATCGGTCCTGTATGACACTCCCAAGTGTTCCAAACAATGGTTGTCACCCCAGGATACTATCCCTCACTGTACAAGACACCTATGCTCCCATGTAAGACTTTGCTTTATGTTTGGTGGACAGGTTGTCAAGTGGTTCATTATGGGCTGCTACCAACGGGCCAAACGGTCATTGCGGACCTATACTCGTATCAGTGTGCAACAGGAACATATGCAACACATGAACATGTGCAACAGGAGCCAGCACTGGTGAATCGCAAAGGTGTACTCTTCCTTCATGACAACGCCAGACGGCATGACTCTAGGGTAGTCAGGGACACCATGCAGCGACTTGGTTGGGAAACTTTGTGTCATGCTCCTTACTCACCTGACCTTGCACCATCCGATTACCATCTCTTCCACTCCCTGGACAATCATCTTCGAGGAAAATATTTCACCAATGAAGCAGACTTGAGCCAAGCACTCTCAGACTTCATTGCGTCCAAAACCCCAGAGTTTTATATCAAGGTATTGCACAGATGAGCACACGTTGGCAGAAGGGGCTGAATGCTGATGGTGATTACTTTGAAAATTAACAATAGGCTATACTTTCTGTAAATATTTTTCTTTTTGGCCTCTAAAAACTGCGAGAACTTTATTGAATACTTTGTATATCACTATCTATAATTCAATTCATTACACTTCATATAATGTGATTGTACAGGAGCTCAAATTTTATGTAATTCAAATAATAAAAAGTCCCTAATATTAGAGAAGCGAAAACCAAGAATAACCCTGTACTATCTCATGGTTTGTTCTTATTATTTAACCATAATTGAAAATTACTTGAAGAATAACACCTCAAAAATACTGCGTAGCTGTATTTAAATGGTAATTTAACCCAAACACTTATTCCTTTAACATATTTCTGCCTATACAATGAAACTGCGATTAAAATACGCATTTTTACATAAAATTATTGCTAAATATTTAAGATCAGGAACATATTTTTTTGTATAATCATGTCGTGATTTCTTGAAACTAAAGAAATGTTAATGGTACCCAAATGGCACCCAAATGGCCTAAGACTTACGAGGCATGTTTTTTAAGTAAGTACCGTTTTGCGATTCCGCCGCCGCAGCGCTCCGGTCGGCGTTCCGCGCATGCTCGCTGGTTACCTACATCTCTTGTCTACGCACTGACGCCATTACAGTCTGATTCTTCATTGTATACGTGGTTTACTGAGTGTTTAAGATGCCTCCGACAATCGTGAGTCCCGCTGATTGTGAAGTACGGGCTGTTATACGATTTCTTAGTGCTAAAGGCGTAAAACCGATCGATATTCATCGTGAGATCTGTGAAGTTTACGGACAAAACATTATGAGTGATGGAATGGTAAGGAAATGGGTGAGAGCATTTAAAGATGGCCGCACAAATGTGCATGATGAAGAACGGAGTGGGCGTCCTTCGGTCGTTAATGAAGATTTGGTGCAGAAAGTGGACGAAAAGGTGAGAGAAAACAGACGCTTTACAATTTCATCATTGTCCGACTGCTTTCCTCAATGTTCTCGTAGTGTTTTGTATCGCATTGTGACCGAGAACTTGAATTACCGGAAATTGTGTTCACATTGGGTTCCAAAAATGTTGACGGATTTGCACAAAACCCAACGTTTAGGCAGTGCATTGACTTTCCTTGAGCGGTACCGTAATGAAAGTGAAGAATTTTTAGACCAAATTGTTACTGGTGACGAAACATGGGTGGCCTACGTCACACCAGAATCGAAACAACAATCATGGAATGGCGACATTCATCATCACCCAAAAGAGTGAAGTTTAAGCAAACAATTTCTGCCCGGAAAATCATGTGCACAGTTTTTTGGGACAGAAAAGGAGTATTGCTAGTGGAGTTTCTGCCTCGTAATGAGACAATCAATGCAGCGTCTTATTGTGAGACATTGAACAATGTGCGTCGTGCAATCCAGAACAAAAGACGTGGCAAGTTGAGTAAGGGTATCGTTTTGCTGCATGACAATGCCCGTTCACATGTGGCTAATCGGACCAAAGATCTCATCAAATCTTTTAAATGGGAAACTCTAGATCATCCTCCATACAGCCCTGATCTTGCGCCCAGCGACTACCATTTGTTCCTGCACTTGAAGAAACACCTGGGCGGTCAGCGTCTTCAAGACGATAATGAAGTCAAAACATTTGTGATACAGTGGTTAACAAGTCAGGCGGCAGAATTTTATGAGGAGGGTATTCAAAAACTGGTGCCACGTTATGACAAGTGCCTCAATATTCACGGAAATTATGTAGAAAAGTAGATTAAGGTACAGGCTTTCATGTAAAAATAAAATTATTGCGATATCTTTGCACGTCTTTTTTTAATTTCAAAACGGTACTTACTTAAAAAACATGCCTCGTACATAACTAAAACGAATGAAAAAACAGCAAGCATAAATTTGGTATCGAGTAAAACATTTTACATTTTCTTTAAAAGCAGCAAAATACACTATGGAAAATATTTCAGTGTTAAATATCGCTTGACTTTTATGCTTACGATGTTGAAAATATATATCAGGAAAAAAATGTAAGAATATATTTTTGAGGAAAGAAAAGTTTTAAGGGTAGCGATTCTACTCGACTGGTTGGGTGGGAGAACAAGCTATTCGAGAATCATTCTTTCTTTCAGATAGAGTGAAATTTCTATGACTGTCGGAACACATTAAATTGAAAGACATTGGGGAAGATAAGAACTGACAGCTTTTTAGTTTCTTACGATGGAGTAGTTCCAAGCTCACACACAATTTGAACAAAGAAATATTACTCATTTCTCGGCGATTAAATGAAAGATATTGAAACATGTTGGAAAAAATTTTAGAGAAGAATTTTGAAAAAAGAAATCTCCATTTTTTTATGACAACTTTAGTTTGTGTTTTAAACCAATTTTAATAAAGAAAATTATGCACATTAAATCTACAAATATTTTTTTTTATATAAAAATGCATCGTATGGTTTTGGCTTAAAAATATATTCATTTACCTTTGAACATAATAGCGTTGAGTTAAATATGAGGGCTTTTCAAAAAGTATCCTTGTTATGTATTGAGAAACCTTCCGATAGATGAGATCGTCTTCGTCTTCTTTGGAGCAAATTCACCTGAAGGAATCCATTGTTTTGATTATTATTTGGTTTTTGGAGTATTATTTTGATGAATCCAGTTTCATCCGAGGGGGGTTGTTCTAATTGTTGCTTGGTTTCTGGTGCATAATGAGGAATCTTGCTTTTATCAACAGCGATAATTTAACGCGGCAGCAATCAATATTAATCAATAACTCATTTGCTTTCGAACACAATGATAACTTTAACTTGCCTTAACAATGGTATCTGTCATCCAACATAAGTACTTTTTAAGACACCCTCGTAATACACCTAAAACTATTAGCAGTATTGTAAATTTAAAAATTAAAATACAGTTATTTGTCTTCACCTTAATTACTTCCAAACAATTGTGAAGTTTTATTTCGTTTTAACAATTTATTATTTTTAATTGAACTAAATTATATTATTAGGCATTTTAAGACCGTGACTAATTTCAGAAAAACAGATGTCCTTTTGGGAATTCAATCTGAAATTTCATCTATTTCGAGTAACTAAACACTCGAGAATACTTGTAGTTGAATGTATCGTGTTACGAACAAATTACATAAGATAACAGCATTTCAGAAAATAAAAATTTTATGTTTTTAAAGTCAATTGCATGAAAAAGCGTGAGTAAATATTGGTGACTTTGATCAAAATAACTTCAGGAGAATCAAGCGTTGGAAGTGAAACTTTATCTTCATACAAAACATTTCAGTCGACGCTTTCGTACGCAAAATACATCAACGCAGATCAACTCAGTATCAGTAGTTCAGATAGGCTTCGTACAATTCATGAGCAAAAGAACACTGCTAACTTTCAACAGAATGAATGATGACACCCAAATGACAACTTGACATGTTTGCGAAAGGTAGAATTGTTGGAATGCTTGAATCCGTACGATCACAAATTTAAATGTCTCGAAATCTGAATGCGCCAAGTGTGATTTCTCAAGACAGTGTCGGCGCTTTTAAAGTGCGGAAAATATTAACTGACGATCAATACTAGGTCGAGCAAGAGTCAAAAACGTTCGCCAATACCGATATTTGGCGATAACTGCTCGACGTTAATGGGACATTTGTGCCAAAGAGACGGTTCTGCGCTCACAGAGGCCTCGACGAATCTCGTTTTAGTTTGAACATTGATTCTCATCGGCTAACGATATGGCGAGAACTCGTTTTGAATCTGGAAAAATCCTTAAAAACATCGTTTTCCGTCGAGGGGAGTCATGGTGTGGGAAGGCATAATGCCGAACAGATCTCCATATCTTTGAGACTGGGTACAAGACTGCTTAAATATATGGAGAAGAAGTACTTGAGTCATGTACATCTGCTTCGAGGTGCTGTTGGTCCTGGTTTCATATTTACGGAGAATAATGGTCCTTGTCACTGTGTGAGTTAATCGATGACTTACTTGAAACGGAAAATATCCAATGTATGCTGTGGCTTGCCCACTCACCTGATCTTAGTCCTGTCGAGCACGTGTAGGATATGCCCCTGAGACAACTTGCCGCTTTTCCGCACCCACCAAGATTCATAATGTCCGGAACTTTTTGAACCTGTAACTCTTCCAAAATGTCATGTAACGCCTGCCCGTTCCGGGCCGCCTCTTGTGCCATAGCCAAATTCAATTATTAAACACTAAGACTCAATTAGTCAATCAAAGAGACACTAGAACAATAATTACAGAATTTATTAACTTCTAGTCAATATAACAACAATTATTAAGGCTATCCCGGGGAAGGATTTTAATATCTTAAATCAACCCACCAATAATAATCTAACAGACTTTCACCACTAAGCCTTCCTCGACTGCAACTCAGACTCGGGAACAAATGTTGCTCTATGGAATAACTAAATCTCTTGTTCTTCCAATCGCCTATTTCAACCTCTCTTTCCACCTCTTTCAACTCCTCCTTCAACCTCTCTTAACTTCTCCTTCAATCTCTCTATACCTTCTCCTTCAGCCTCTCTATCGCGACTTTCAGTCGGAGTTTATATATTTCCTAACTCTCTCACTTCACTTCATTTCTACCTGCTTCCTATCTACATATTCACGTTTCATTTTTGGTTGGGCAAAGGTTGTTTAGCAAAAGCAATCAATCTTAATTAAAAGTCTCCAAGGTTAGTGAAGAAAAACCGCGAATAGCCCAATGTCACAGCCATAGCAAGCATTCGAAATAGTTGTGCAGCATGCCTGACTATCAGAAGTTACTACAGTAGTCCTTATTAAACTGTAGTATCATCTTTTTATTTCTTTTGTATTTCAAAAAAGAATCAACTCATAGGCCCAGATTTCGTTCAAACTGTTTATTTGGATAATAAAAGTGATATGTATCGTTCTTTCTTATTTTTTGCTTAATTTTTAAATGTTTTACAACCGCATATAATGTTTCCTGCGATTCGACTTAGGGTTTCTTCATTACTTATATAAATATCAATCGTGCTAAGCTTTTGGACACCAGTGTGCATTTAAAATCGTCTAGCATTATTTAACATTGCCACAGAAAGTTTGTTCTTCTCATTTTCGGAATTTTTGGCAAACAGGAATTATTTTTATTTGATGAGCAAAAATTAGTCATCTGAACAGGTTTTTTTAATTAAAAAAAATGAAACGTATTTCAAAATAAGAATTAAAATTTGAATTATTTCCGAATAATAAAATAAACCTTTTTTTTAAAAAAAAATTATTTTGAAAAACTTAAACAGTTTGAAAAAATTACTTCCACATAGGCATGCAATATTAACTGGACTTCCGTATCAAATTCTAATAGAAAAACAGGTTGAAATGTATTTTAATAAATAAAAGTCATATCCAAGAAATTTTCGCTTTTCTAAAGAAGTAAATACTTCCTTATCGCCTAAAAACTTCCGCTCAATGGAGTTTTTTTTACCTCGAGACAAGTAAATGTTTTTATGCAAGTACTTTTCTTTGAATACTGTCACATAATTTACAGTTTTCCAGTTTTCTTTTCGTACTTTTCGTTGAGGAAGACATTTGCCCTTAAAGAATAGAAACTCGCTCATCGCTCTCGAATAAGTAAATCTATATTTATCATCGTGGCTGTAAACGGCAGATGAAAATTTGTATGAAAAGGAAATTTATGAAAGAAAATAATGTAGAAATCTTTCAAGGAAGTGTATAGGCAGAGAAGTAAAGAAAAAAAATATTTTCGTATAAACTTTTAAAAAAATGTTTAAAATTTTGTCTTTATCAAAAAGATATCTATGTGATATTATAGGACTTTGAAATAACCAAATATATTTTTTTACATTATCTGCTGTTAAAAAAGTATATAAGATAAGAGCGATCTTTAAAACCCAAAACTGTCTAGAAAATCAATATGGACACATTAAGGAATATTTCTTTGTAAATTATGGAGTCATAAATATAAATAAAGCTTTCAGAAGTTCTTTTATAAGATTATTTTCTCTCTATTAAAGCATCGAACCTACACCTAGAAATTTTTATTAGGCAAAAATTGTTTCTAAATTTAAATCGTTCTAACATAACAAAAGAGTATACAATGGAATAATTTAAAGTAATTTTATTTCTGTTTGAATTTATCAATGTTTTAAACATATAATATGCTTCAGATTCAATCTCCTACACCCCTTTAAAACAAGTGATTTTTTTCATTAGCTAAGTTAAAAATTCATATGTTTGTTGAATGTGTATTATTGAGTTTGTGCATTTTGTTCTGTGTTCATTGAGTACTAAAACGTAAAATTGTGTATTTATTGAATGTTTTGAAATTTTAATCACTCTGTATAAGAAAGAGATATAAATAGTGTATTCACATGGGATTATGTTACCTATCGGAACATTTTTATTTCTTGAAACCTTGTACTTCAGTTTGGATCTTGTTCTTAAAAACTAAGCGAAGACAGGCTGAAAATAATTTCACTGACTACCAAAAGAGTGTAATGATGCAAGAAACTTTTTTGTGTAGAATGAAATTGCTTCCTTTATCCTTACAAAAGATCTTTGAATTGGAAATAAGATCTATGTCGTAACTGACGCAGTTTTAAGCGGATGATGGAAAATTGTTTCTAAATGGAAATAAGAGATAGAGAAGGATAAAGACTTAAATAAAGATAGAAAGAGAGTTAGATAAAAAAAAAGTATAAAGAAAAGAAAAATAAAGATAAAAATTGAAAGAGAATGAGGAAGAAAGCGAAATATATTCGGTTGAGAAAATTTCTTCACATTCAGAGTTATTCAAGAATGATTTCAGCATAAAGCAGGCTTATTTGAATACCTGATATATCCAACAAATAAATTAGATAATAATGTAATAGAAAACAGATGGAATGAATTGAAAGTACGGCTTAAAATGTTGAATGAAATGAGCAGAAATGTTAATGAATTGAGAAGCTTGCTTCTGTGGAGAAAACTTTAAGGAAATTAATGTATCACCTTATAAGGAGAAATAATGATTCATATATAAGCAAGCATCTTATACGGAAATAATGTATCCCCTTATTTTCCGTATTCACTGCACAAATATCTGATAAATATAATTAGAATATCTTATAAAGAATATTAAGTCCAATCTGATTTTAAATCAGTATAAGAGGTTCCAAAGTTAAAATGAGGAATTGATTATTTTTTTTTAATTTAATTAAGCGACTTACCAACTCTCAGTTTGAGATGTGTAACGAAATCAAGTTTCAGTTTGAGATAAATGTAAAAACTACGAAATAAAAATTAGAAGGAAATGCAAGTTGCAACTCAATTATTTAGCAAACTGCAAAATTAACTTTAGTTTAGATTCCACACAATTTACGTTAAACTTACTTCGAATATAATTATAATAGTTGATAATTTCACTATGGGAAAAAGTAAAAATCTCATCATCAATCTCTCTTGTTCTCAAGATCAATAGTTATACTCTCCCTCCCAATGTTGTTAATATCAGAATACTGTTAAATATTAAGCTCAAATGTGCTTAATATTTAACAGTTAATATTTGAATTAACTTTAAAAATTAACTGCTTAACTTTAAAATATTAACTTTAAATATTATTAACGTGCTTAGTATTTAAAGTTAACTTCATTTCTAACGAAATTTGATTAAATGAATTCTGAAAAAGAATGCGGGCTCACTGTAAGAAGTAGAATCAGTTTAACAGAATAAATTATTACTAACAAACCGAAGAAATGAAAAATAAGGGAGAAATTAATAATGTTGATTTAAGGATTACTTAGCTGTAGATAAAAACATATAAAATCAAAGAATTTAAAACCAGTTTTTATTAAAAATGTGAATATTAATATAATACTTTAGTAACAAACCATGTCATATTTACATGCAAATGTATCTGCGCAGAGTTTAAAAGTTATTCTTAAATAAAATAATTGCTACACACTTTTTAAATTGCTCGTATAAAAAAACTGTGCCACTGTGTCGCTTTTCTTATTTAACTGTGCCATCACTTAAAAGTGGATTTCAGTTAATAATCAGGTATAGATTTTATTTTAAATAAAGTTTAATGTAAAGTTTATGTAAAGTTTCCTTAACGGTTCAGTAAAATAAAGTGTTTAAATTTTATACCTCCATATTAAACTAAAGAGATATTTATAACGCTTTGTAACAACAAATAATTGATAACTAGATATTATCTCGCAATTTACCAAAGTGATTGATTACAAGATAGGAGTTCTCTGTAATTCATCACCTGATGTCGTGACATGACCGAACTACTTCTGTTGTCAAGTTACACATTGTCAGAGACATAGATTATTTTCGATTAAATATGTGTACTATTTGTCTCATTTTAGTTAACAAGTGGGCTTATGTTAATTGATGATGTTAATTTAAATCATGGTTTTTTAAGAATTCAGTTTCATAATTTCGTTTGATTATAATAATGAAACTGTAAGAAATTAGCCTCGTTATTAGCATTGGGAGCCATCAGAGAGCTATAATAATAATCAGTGAATTTTTAACCAATTTTATCTTCTCTTTGAATAATCAAAACAAAAATTAAATACCAATGAAGAAAGTTATCTTAATCGCATTTTCCACCAAATAATATAATTGAGAATTCTACTTTTTTTTAATAGCAACAAATGATAGGATTAGGCAATTAGGTTGTAATATACATCTAGAAACATGATCCAAATCCGGTATCCATTGTTAGAGAATCACCTCAAAAAGAAAAAAAAAAAAAAAAAAAACGACGCACCAAGAAGGAGTTATCCGATGGAGACAAAAATTGGCGGATAGGAAAATTATTTACAGAATAGAAAATGATTAAAATTGAATGATTTATTTCAGAGTTACATAGTTACAAAGTAACGAGCCTGGTAAGATGTTGAACCACCCTAGTCTAGCGCCAGCTGCCACACGACGTGGCATAGAGTGATAAAGCTCCCTGAGGGTCTCCTGCGGTATTTCTTGCCACATTTGCTCCAATTGTCGGGGTAGGTCATCAACATTCCTTGGTAGATGCCGTCGACTTCCCATCCTATTCTAGACATGCTCGATTGGAGAGATATCTGGCTCGCCAAGGAAGTCTTTGACAAGCTGTAAGACAGTTCATAGCAACACGTGCCGTAGGTGGTCTGACGTTATCTTGCTGAAAAATAAGGCAAGGGTATTGCAAAACGAACGGTAGCAAAACAGGCCTCAGAATGTCTTCGACGTACCACTGTCTGTAAGTGTGCCTCTAATGACGACCAAAGGGGTCCGGCTGTCAAGGGAAATGGCACCCAGACCATAACTCCTGGTTGAGGAGCGTGCAATAGTGAAGGCAGGATCGGCACGCTGCCCTGGACGTCTCCAGACACGTCTTCGATGATCGTCAGGACAGAGTTGGAAGTGGGATTCGTCGCTAAACACTATACGTCTCCAGTTAGCATCATTCCAACCTGATCGAGCCAAGCATCACTGTAATCTTGCTCGACAGTGTGCAGGATACGTAGGAGTGGCACGTGGCGTAGCGGTCAGTACGAGTGTAGATTTCACTCAATCAGCCAACGAAGTACAAG
>BMAW01014285.1:0-12713 GCA_019974015.1 Nephila pilipes
ATATATATATATATATATATATATATATATATATATATATATATACGTGTGTTTACTTTGTAAATTAAATTAGGTGGTAGCTTTATTCACTTAGCCTATATGGAGCTTTTGTTTTTGTGAATTGCGTTTTTATCAGATAAACAATATATGCACTCCACCAAAACAATTCGAAGTACTGCCTCAAACGTCATCGATTATTTATGTACTTTAATAAACTAGAATAGTGCATGAGGAAATAATTCAAATTATGTTTGTTCATTAAAAATTAATTGTTGGAATCTAAAAGTAGTTTAAAATAAAAATTTTGTGCATTTGTATTCCCTATCATTCTTGACTAAGTGTTAAAATTACCTCATTTCATTTTGCTAAATAAGGTCTTGCTGTAGTTAATTTAAGGGGTTAAGTGCCTTGAAAATGAGGGACGAAAACATGATTTTTTTTTTATTTTAAAACGTTTTTCTGAATTTCACTTGGTCTGTGTGTGAGAGTGTGTATGTGTCATCAAATTTTCGATCGTTAATTTAACCAACTTCCCATCAAGCTAGAGCTCTGAAACTTTGGGAATCGTTCTTCGCCTAACAATGCAATATTTAGACATTTGCGACAAGTTTTAACTAATATTTTCTTTAATAATGCAGTTTATTTCAACCACTTGGCGCGATTTCAAAAATTGGCACCAAACTGGGCGATTTTTTTTGGGCTGAACTTTAAGTCCGTAAAACGGAACAGGGTAGCCACATTTGGCAAAATACCGCCAAATAATTCTTGTCGCCAAGGGTGGTTGGATTAAACTGCATTCCAACCATTTAAGTTACCGGATGAATTAATTAATTTTAGTGAGTTTTAACGCTTTTATGTATTTCACTTGGTGTGTGTCTGTCTCTGCGTGTATCAGTGTGTCATCAAATTTTCTATCATTAATTTAACCAACTTCCCCTCAAGCTAGAGCTTTGAAATTTTGGAAATCGTTCTTACTCGCCTAACAATGCAATATTTAGATATTTGCGACCAGTTTTAACTAATATTTCAACAATTTTTTTAATAAACTTAGCCACCATATAAAAACGTTGTTTTTTAAAAACATTGGTTTTTTATCTGGAATTATTATCAGTAATATTCTTTGAATTATTAACTTTTGATTGATGTATTGCTTTGGAATGTATGAGAACTAGAATCTGGAAGAAGTGAAATTGAAAAATGCAAGCTTACAAATTTAGGATTTGACTACGCCTCTCCTTTTAGAGATTTCAGTAATTTTATGACATTTTTTTCCCTTTATTACCAAAAACTTTTAAAAAGCTAATTTCATTTTGCTGTGATCATTAATAATATCATTTAATGTTTTTCCCCCGAGATTACAATTTTCATTACGTGTGATTTGATCATATCTCGTGTTTCGTTTCAAGTTAATTTATCGAGCTAATTCTAATTGTGTTTTATAATAAAAATTTCATAATTTGTGTTATTATTCATCATTTATTATCATACAAATATAAAGTTTGGATATTATATGAAGCAAAAAAAAAGAATTTTGTAATGGTTGTGCTTTTCATATATATATATATACATTTTTATTGTTTGTCAGGTACAATTAATACTCTGAAAAAAGTGATCGCGCAGATAATTAAAAATACGTCCTGGAGTCATATGAAAAAGCAATTACTTCCAAGAAATACATATAGGTAGTGTTTTAAAATTCCTTCTGAGTTAATTGAGTCACATAATAATTTATTTTTTCAGAGTAATAAACTTTAAGCCAATTTTTCCTAGTTTGTGCTTTTTCAAAATATCGTTGTATTTAAAAGGCGAATTCTTCAACAAATATTTATCAACCACTACGATTTTTTTGAGTTTTGCATGTAACATAAATAAGGATCCGCTTTTTAATAACATGAATATTTTTAATAAAAATTAAAATGTATGGGGTTTTGGTTTTTCCCCTTTATGTAAGGATATATATCGGTATTTTATTATTTTTTTTCCCTCTAAAACTAAGTAAATTATTTTAAAATCGATCTCTGAAATTGTTTAAAACACATAACTCAGAATAATACAATTTTTTTATTAAAATAGTATTGAATTCAAGAGGAGTAGAATTTTGAAATTTTCCCAAGAATTTTTCAAAAATTTTAATCTTTAAATATGTAACAGCAATATTTCCAAATGTTCATCTGAAACCCTTTCTTGAATAGAAACAGTATATGACATGCTAAAACGTAATTTTTAAATGCATAAATATAGAAAACCCTTCAAAGAGAATACAGAGCTCTCTTAAATTTATTTGAATCATTTTTTTACTTATTAATCTTTAATATAGAATTAAGAGTTTCTTTTACATTAACTGTTTTCTTTTTTAGATCCATTTAGACTTTTAAAGTATTCATATAGCTGTTAACACAAGCTGATACCCCTAATTTATTTTTCTATCACTTTGAGATCAGTTTGATTGTTTCTTGAGCATATACTTATGAATCAAAATATAATGTCCATACGATGTGAGACTCAAGTGTATTCGGCGAATTGTATCAAGGTGTTCTTATATTAACTACCGTCTTGATATTAGAAAAACGACTTCAATATTACATCCCCGTAAAAAGGCTACCCGAAGGGCAAACCATTGTACACGATCTTTTTGACATCTTCATTGTTGTCATAGCACTGACCTCCTAAATTCTTTTACAAGTGAAAGGAGACAGATCAGGGTTATACTGAGGGATCACGTTATTCCCAGCCATATGATGCAATGAGATCTCGATTTCAATGAGCCACGTGTGGACGTTCATTGCCAGACTGCAAAACAATCTCTTTACTAAGCATGTCCTGCCTTTTATTTTGGATTACACACAATTCAGTTTAATTAAGGTGGTACTATACGAGTACATCTAAGTATTTATTGCTTCACCTGAAGGCAAAATAATTCTCAAAGAATACACTGTGACTATCCCAAAACTAAACGCTCATGATTTTACAGGCTGAAATTGTTTTCTTGAGCTTCATTCTTTTTGAGTGATGTTGAATGCCTCCATTCCATGGATCGCTGTTTTGTTTCCAGTGTCACATGTCCACGCACTTCATAAATCTGCTGATGAATTTAGGCAACTTTCACGACTTTTGCAAGCAGAAAACGATTAGTAGTGCATATTTCACAATCGGTGGCATTATCAATCGTATGAGGCATTATCACAAACAGACATATACATGGATGAATGTTTCAGTGATGATATCTGTAAATAACTAACAAATATGAGTACTGTGTGAAATGGCGACAGTAGAGTTGCAGTTGCCATATTAAAAGCGGTTCTTTCTTTAATAACTCCGCCAGAATTATAATTAACTTATTTCAGATTTTGAGAAAGAAGTGAGAGACAAAGAAAATATCCCGAATTGTAAATGCTACATTAATATTTTGAAGGTTAAGTTGTCTTTAGCAGTTTGATTTGTTTTACGAGGCGTATTCTTAAAATAAATACCGTTTCATTGTACCGTCGCCGCAACGCTGCGGTCGGCGTTCCGCGCATGCGCACGTCTTTCTTGTTTTCTGGCTCTCAACTGACGCCATTTTGGTTGTTCTACGTTGTGTTTTCAGTTTGCAGCACACATTTAAAATGTTTAAGACAATTACTGATCTCACCGACTGTGAGATTCGTGTTGTAATTCGATTTTTGAACGCAAGGAATGTGAAATCGGCTGAAATTTGTCGTCGAGATAAATATGTTCACAGTGAAGACACGATGAGTGATGGAATGGGGAGAAAGTGGGTTAGAATGTTTAATGAAGGTCGAGCAAATATCCACGATGAGTCTGAAGGGTCAGTCTTCTGTTGTCAACGCTGATCTTGTAAGGAAAGTTGATGAAAAAATCCATAAGAGTCGACGTTTCATAATGACGACGATTTCAGACGAAGTTCTGCTAATTTCACGTACTGTTTTGTACGAAATTGTTACAGACCGCTTAGGTTATCACGAAGTGTGTTCCCGATGGGTTCCAAAAATGCTCACTGATGTCCACAAAACCAAGCAACTTGTCAGTGTATTGACATTTCTCACACGCTACAGTGAAGAGGGATAGAAATTTTTAACTAAATTGTGATAGGAGATGAAACGTGGGTTCGTCGTGTCACACCAGAATCGAAACAACAGTAAATGGAGTGGAGACACACTCATTCTTCAAAAAGAAAAGTTCAAAACTCACAATTTGCATAATCTGCACATGTAGGAAAAAGGTTGTTGTAACGTGCCGCCTCAAGACAAGGTGAGAAGGCTGCAAATGTTTCGGGGTGGGCTTCCCCATTCGTGATGTATAACATTTGAAACCATTCGTACAGATAAAAACCAATACATATTACTGTGGAATCGGTTTAACATACCAAATATTCGTGAATGATATGATGTACACGTTCATTTGATATCTTTAAAGTGTCTGCTATTTCATTCAATTTCAATTTACGGTCATTCAAAATCATTTTGTGGATTTTTTTAATGTTTGCGTCGGTAACAACCTCTATTGGGCGTCCACTGCGTTCACCGTCTTCGGTGCTCATTTCACCGCGTCTAAACTTAGCATAACAATCCTTGATGGTTGATTTTCCTGGGGCAGTGTCCGGAAACTCGGCATCAAGCCAAGTTTTTGCTTCAACTGTATTTTTCCCTTCAAAAAGCAATATTTTATCACCACGCGAAATTCCTTTTTATCCATTTTTTTCACAATAACAAAAGTTGCTTCACTCAAAATGCTATAATTCACAAACTAATGATCCGACAGCTGTCAAATTTATACACGCATCTTTTGAGGGTTGGGGCTAACTAAAAAACATATGGATTTAATTCTAGTAGCGCCATCTATGTGTAAGGCCGGGGACTTTTCAATTGACCTGTTATCTTATAATAACTACACCTATTACACTATACATGATTAAAAAATAATTAATGGAATATAAATATGCACTTGTTTTGTTTTCTCTTGGATATTACTTTTTAATTTTAAAACACACTAAAAAACTTTAACTTTTGAATTTTTAAATTTTTTAAATACTTAGTTACGTCTTGTCGACAGTGAATCTTTTACTGCATATGTTAAAATTTAATATTGAGCAAATATGTATGGTATTTAAATACAGCAATTATTCCTTCAGTTTCATTTTTTTAATGTTTGGAGGATTAATTTCAAGGCTAAACGATTTATTTTTACATTTATATAGGATAAAAATATTGCAAAATGTTTTTCTTGTATATTTTTTCTTCTAAAGACATTAACTTAAAATATATTTTATACCTGGTGTCCCAAAAGTTCCTTTAGCAACACATTGTGAATTTACTATACATAAACAATGAACTTTAAGACAATGTTTCTGTATGCTAATCGGGAAAAGCACTTTTAGCAAAATGTAGAAAAAGATTTTGAAACTACATTTGCAACGAATGCTCAAAATATCCACCTATACTAGGAGGCAAGGTAGAATACGTTTGCACATATATTGAGAAACGCGTTTTTGAGGTGAGGGGAGTAACATCTTGTACTCTTTAAGTATGATAATATGACAATTTTCAGATCATTTATTGTTTGATGATTATTTTCATAAACTTTATTATTTAAATATCCTCATAGAAAAAAGTCATGGGATTCTCAGTTCAAGGGAACGAGGTGGCCAAAAAGATTTCTTGAGATGGTAGATTGTCTAAAAATTCGTGAAGTTCTTCCACAGTTTTATTATTCTCTTAACATACGAGTAACTCACCATCTTCTTTGAACCAAGAACCTCATTCCCCTGATCTGAACATTCCTGAGCATTTCTCTGTGGGGATATTCGAACACTAGAACGAACGGAGTGGTCATTTTGACCGCAAAGCTACTTTGAGAAGCGATTATTTTTAAACCATTTATGTGTCAGCTCACTGAAATCTGGTGTCTTTTATGTTATTTTTGAGTTTTTTTTTTTAAATACATCACAATTTTTTTCAGTATTGTATAGCAAGAGTGTAAATTAATGTTCTACCTAGAACGAAACCGAAACAGCCAGAAAAATCACTATAGATATTTTAGCCATATCTGATATCGAATTACTCTCTCTTTTTTTTTTCTCAAGGGGAGGCTATTCCTTTCACACCTATGCTTATTACAACGTTTTTCTGAATTTCACTTGGTGTGTGTGTGTCATCAAATTTTCGATCGTTAATTTAACCAACTTCCCATCAAGCTAGAGCTTTGAAGTTTTGGGAATCGTTCGTACTCGCCTTACAATGCAATATTTAGACGTTTGCGACAAGTTTTAACTCATATTTTTTTTAAATAATGCAGTTTAGCCCAATCACTTGGCGCAATTTGAATAATTGCCAAACTTGGCGAAATTTTTTCTTATCCATTGTAAGTGAATGTGAGTTAGTAAAATGGATCCAAGCATTGACAGCTGCATGTGTCTAACAGCTATTACCAGAAGTTTATACCGGAAAATAATTGAAATTGCACAGCTCTCCTGCAGTTTCATAAAGGCATATTTTAATTAATTAAATATATTGATTCATTAATTCACCGAAAAGAGTCCGGACTCACTCAACAAGGGTTTGGAGCTATCAGACAGGTCTCTAGGAAGGACTTCTACTTTAGACTTTATTTAAAAACAAAAATGTAATTTCCAGAAGTAAGTTTACATAAGTAACATGAAAGTTATACGTTGAATCAGCAGGTAACGAATTAAGGTATAAGCTTACCCAAAAATCACCGTTTTCGCGAAAATTTTCGAAAGTTTCTTTATTTTTTTTTTTATTGAAGCCCACATATTTACAATTTCAAAAAGGGTTTACATTTGTTTCTAGTGTAGTTAGTTAATGCATTAATGTAAGTATATAATTTTTTAAGAAACATTAAAATCTTCATTTGCACTTTCTGGAAAACTGCGATTAAAATTTTTTTTTTATTACAAAAAAAGTCTCATTTCTTAAAAAGTATTTCATACATTCAAATGAAATTTTACCACAATGTTCTGTACATCTCTAAGTATTTTGAAAATTGGAAACATAGCTTTTAAGTATACAAACATTTATTTTGGATTTATTTTTATTTAAAAAAGTGATACATTTTTTTGTAAAATCATGTTGTAAATATAAGTTTTGGTAATAACTCAGTAAGTTTAAGAGATAACTACGTTTTTTTTTCTGTTTCACAACACACATATATGCATATTAAATATATTGTTGGAACTAAAAGTGAAATATAATAATTATAATTTCTAAAATGAACTGTAGCGTAAATGTCAATTTTTACTACATTTTCAGCAAATATGACCAAAATTCCAAAAAAAAAAATCATTACAATGATTTTGAATTAGAATTTTATAGATCATTGTAACTAAAAGCATAAGTGTTTTCCAAAAATTTCATTTTTTGGGGAGTAAAAAAAGTGTTCCGAAGGTAGGTACATACCTTAACATATTTTGGGAGGAAGGAAAAGCAAACAAAGAAAAGAAATATTTATTGTGTCAAATGCACTGAAGAAAAACTACTCTTTATTAGGAGCACTAGAAAATAGTAATGGTAGAAATATAAAAGAACAAAAAAACATTAATGAACAAAAAAATGTCATTATTAATTGAACAAATATATGAACGATGTGATAGCATATTTACAGGAGCATACCTACTGAGAAACAAAAGAAAGAACTAATTAAAAAAGTGAAAGAATGTGCAACTAAAATACAGAAAGGAAATAAGGGGGGAAATGTAGGGAAAGGGAACAATTCGGAATTTAGTTCGGTGGATAACAAGGAGACAGGAGTATAAAAAATTCTCTTAAATTAACAAAATAAAAGTGAAGACAGTTAAAAATATATACTCGTATATTGAACTTAATTTGTAATTTTCACCGTTGTATGAATATATGAGATTGATTTACATTGGATATCATGATTATTTGATAAATTACAAAGTCACGAAATGGAGACAGCAATTTCTTTAGGTTTGATTAAGTGAAATTCTTGACGAAATTCTTAGGAGGTTATGTATAGAAGAAGATGACAGAATACCAATGAATATGTGAATTATCTTTTATTATTGAACCCTGCCCACCAAACGGAGAAACTGATTACAGAAATTTTCGGATGGAAGACAGTATCAAAATTTTTGAGTTTGAACACATTCATGTAGAGATTTGGGTGAAGGAGATTGTTCATCCCGAATCTACGATGGTTTGCTCTTACGCAATGGGCTGGTTGTCTAGGGGGGTAATTTCGGATTCCATGTAATGTTGTTGATGATATTCAAGGATGAAGCTTGCAGTAGCTTTACTTATTTATTAGGAGAGATGATGAAGATTGAAAAGTATTTACACTATTTATTACTATATGAAAAGTAAGTTGACCAGTTCATCGGAGCAAAATAGATGGCTGCCTCATTTAACCCATATTATCGATGGACGTTGGAACGCGCTCGGGCGTTGAAGTTTATTTCCGACGCGGGTAGCGAAGGAAAACAGAAGCGGAGAAAGTGGCGGCAAAAGAGAGAAGAGAGCGCGAAAACGAGCTTCACTCAGTTTTGTTCTGGGATAGGTGGCGCTGCATGAGCTTATCACATGACTCTTGAATCGTGGCGACATTTATTGAGTATCGGAGGAACTGGTTTTACAGTAGATTGAAAAAATAAAATTAATTGCTTAATAACAATTGGATGGAAAATCCTACAGAGTTCGACCCCTCCAAATAGAGCTGGCCTCCAGCTATACTGGAATTTTCAAAACTTCACTAATTATACTTTATACGTTTCAAAATAACTAATAATACAAAATAACTAATAACACAATAATAGTAAAAATTGAATTTCAAAACCTTTCAATATTTTACATGGAGCAAAATATGTATTCAGTTTTTTCCTATCACTTCCATCATTTAGGAATGATAAAAATTCTGATATAAAGCAGCATAAAATGTAAAAAAAAAAAAAAAAAACATGTATAAAAAATGTAAATAACACAAGATAATATCTAGTACATAAAAAGAAAACAATATAGTATGAAATTAAATCAAACAAAATTCACCAAATAATACCTATCTACTCTCGATATTTAAATGGTGTTAATAGAAAAATGTTTTATTATATCAGTATTTTGTATTGTGGAGCTGTATCACCTCCGCAGATTTTTTTTTCTTCTTCTTGAAAATCTTCCAATTCTCGGATTGTACTTCTTCTTTGTTCTCCGTAGCATCTTTTCTTTGTAACTCCGTTTTTCTCTTATATTTGTAAAATTGTAAGACTGGACTGGCGTATTCTGGTGAGCTTTGGCGTACGATGCCTTCTTTGAGCCATTCTTCTATCGGTTTATTTACTTCTTCTCTTTTCTTAAATGCTAATCGGCGTGGCGATTGATAAACTGGTTCATCATCTTTTAAAATAATTCTCGTGGTAACATCGGTGCTTGCCGTCTTTTCAGGCTTGTAGCTTTCTATCATTTCAGTAAATTCTTTTTTGATCTCAGGATCTCTTATGTGATTCAGTTCTACTTTCTCGACGTTTTCCTCTTGTATCTGCATTGAGAATGCTTGATTTTCATATTTAACAAATTCTACACCATTCTCCGTGAAGTTGACTGATGCACGTTCTAAAATGTCTAAACCTATGACTGCTTCGTACTTTAGTTTTGTTGTAGGTACAACATGCCAAGTAAGTGAATAGTTTTCTTCATCCATCTGAAATTCTTGTTCGAAAGATCCTATCGTAGTGACTTGAGCATCACCTATGCCTGTTAAGAGAATTTTGTTCTTCGCTAGTTTCGCTGGATCGATGATTCTTCTGCTGGTATTTTCTCGTAGTAGACTGACGGTACTTCCGGTGTCGATAAGCGCAGTAATTTTCTTGTTTCCAAACATTATTTCCTTGGTGCGTAGATTTTCTTGACTGATAGTGGCACATGTTGCCGTTGGCTTGCTTGTTTCTCTCGTGAAATTCGTAGTTCTCTTCGGCTGGCTTGTATTTAGCTCTTTCGCTGAATCGTTGAATCTTCTAAACCTGGTGTAATTCGTTTGAGCGTGATTAGAAACATTTGAATTCAAATACCTTTCTCTGCCGTGAGTTCGATTTTCGATCCGTCGATTTGAGTTTACTTGATTTCCTTCATAACTTCCGTGACTGGCTGATTGATCATCGTGATGTCGATTGTAATTAGTGGTTGCTGCAACTTTCCAACTTGATCTATCCTGCTCGAACTTTCGTGGCGATTCAAACTGACGAAATTGTTCTGAAGCTCTGAAATCTTGTTTTCCCCGAAAATGCGTATTAACTGGCTTTTGATTTAATGTTCTCCTGACGTCTTCATACTCTTCGAACTTTTCTGCTAATTCGGCTGGCGAATTTATCGTTGTCCATTCGTCTAGAAAATGTTGCTTAAAGTCTGTAGGAGCTCTACGTTTCATTTGATCTGAGATGATCAGTTTCCTTAATTCTTCAAAAGATTCGATTTTTAACCCTGATGTCCATCCATCAAAATATGTTGCAAGTTCGTGATAAAAATCGGTCCAAGTGTGGCTATAAACTTTTTGATGCGTGGTAAATAACTGGCGAAACTTTTCTGGCGTTAATTTAAATCTTTTAAGCAGAAGTTCTTTTACGTGGTCGTAGTCGTTTGCTATCTCCTCTGGTTCACGTGCAATTATGTGAGAAATTTCGGACGGTAAGAGTCCTAAAAGATATGAAACCCAATGTTCTTTGGAAATTGTTAATCGTTGCACTTGACGTTCGAATAAGACTAAATATAAGCTAATATCTTTTTTAACTTCATATTTATGGAGAAATTTGGATATTTCCTTGCCTAGTAATTTCGAATGGTCGGTTTCGTCAACCGTTGAGTATAATTTGAGTTGATTCTCTAATTTTAATCTCTCTAGCTCAATTTCATGTTGATCTTGTCGTCGTTTCTCTTCTATAGCAAGGGTTTCTAGACGCAACTTTTCTTCAAATTCTTGTTTTCGTTGTGCTTCGGCAAGTGTTTCAAGGCGCAACTTTTCTTCAAATTCTTGTTTACGTTGTGCTTCGGCAAGTGTTTCAAGGCGCAACTTTTCTTCAATTTCTTCTTTCGTTTTTCGCTGTTCTATTATACTCGTAAACAAATTTTTAGTGAATTCCTCATCATATTCAGTATCTTTAGTGATTAAGTCCCTTAATTTCTTAACTGTCATTGAAGAATCAGGCTTTAGATCTAATTCTTCCGCTAGAATAAATATATCTTCCCGACGTCCTTTAGTGAGGTACGACATTTTAAAATTAATATGAGAATAGTTAAATAGAATCAATAAATTTGAAAATTTATACTCTAATCGTTTTTGCTTAATAACAACAAAAGTGATTTTAAAATGAAACACGCTTATATGGTGAATATCGTTTAATTAATTTGCATAGATAAATGCATGTATATCAAAATTAAATCTAACACAATAATTAATGCAAGGATATTTAAAATAAATTGTGAAAATAATATAAATAATATTGCAATATAATTTGTTAAAGTACACCTTTTTTTTTAAAAAAAAAATTATTTATCATATGAATCTGAAATCCCTTAGTTAAAATTTTCCACAGAACTAAAACTAAACATTGTGAAAGAATATAAAGTAATTCAATTAGAACCAAAAAAAAATTCAGACATACAGTGAAATAATCATAGAATAAAAAAAAAACAAAATCACCTATTTTGAGAATACACTTTCAATTCGCTTAATTTAGAATTCAAGAATCTGCCAAACCTATTTTTTAAAAAAAGTAATAAGTTATCTTTCATTGAGACTCAGTGAGACCAAACAGTTGACATGTTATTTAGACTACACGGAAAATATCTCATGGGAAGGGGAAAAATTATACACCATTGCCTGGGAAAGATTGATGTTTACGTTAACTGTGACTCGAAATCTAATTACTTATGCATTTATTCGTTTCTGGCGTGAGAACGCTGACTGATTTGATATCAAGGCATATCAATTCACACACACAATAATAAAAAAAAGACACTCCTAGATTTTGAACTTAAGATGACAATTTGAAAATATATATGTATAAAAATGCACTTGGAAAATAATACGTTTAATTTACTTTTCTTCAGATATTTCTTCTTATAATTAAAAAAAACATTACATGACGGCACTTCATTAGAATTAGATGATTGTCCGAAAAAATAAATGTTTTACAGTACCTGGAATCTTGCGATGAAACTTGCACATTAATATAAGCTGGATTTTATATATATATTTTAAAACAACGCTCTTACAGCAATCGACGGCATTTACAAAGAGCTTAAACTAAACACACATTTAGATTATCACTAGCACAAATAAATAACTTGATGCGAAGAAGCATTTGATGATAGAAAAACTGAGGTTCTACTTGTAGGCGGGACACACTCGTCGTCGTAGGAAACTAATCGTGGAAATGGATGAGGCACACATTTTCTTTGTAGAAGATACGTTATCACTAAACACTGGCTATTCTTGTTAAACACTGGCGATTCTTGTTGTAGAAGATACGTCGTCGCTGGACACTGGCTATTTTTGTTGATCTCAGGGCGAGCATCAATTTTCTTTTCTTCATGTAATTCTCTCCCATTAATTTTGACACAATCTTGGTCCGATCACTCATACATACACTGCCGGAGCCGCTATAAATTTTGAAGTAATCCCGGACGAAATCCCCATAAATTTTGTAGAGATTTGGGTGAAGGAGATTGTTCATCCCGAATCTACGATGG
>BMAW01014285.1:13113-29188 GCA_019974015.1 Nephila pilipes
ACAGCTACAAGAATAATCAAAAAAGTTATAATTGATGAAAGAATTAATAGTAAAAAAATTTAAAGTAAAAATAAAAACTAAAATTTGAAGAAATGCAAAATTTCGGAGAATAATATATTTCATTTCGAAACAGGCTTCACACTGTTACGCTGGGTTATTATAGAATTATTGGCCAAACTATCTCTAACAACAAAATATATTATTGAAAAATGAAATTAAACCAAAGATGCATTTAAAAAGCGATGAATCAAAATAAAATACTATATATATATATATATATATATATATATATATATATTGTGTGTGTGTGTGGAATAAATTAACTCCCAAATAGTTTCGTGTTATTAATCAATTTTTCAGCATTAAACAGTATTTAAGACTTATTTTCAGTGATTTAAGAAAATCATTCTTTTTATAACTTCTTTTTCACAATCAACAATTTTTTTCACATAAAAGCATGTTTCATACTCTATTTATGAAAACACGAATGTCAAGGTCATCTCCCCTTTCTTTTTCTCTCCTGTAACTTAATTAAGTCACGATAAGAACGAAAACAGATTTATTCTCACGATTGTTGAAGTTACCATTAGTTTTTAAACACTTTTCTCTTCATGAATATTGACAAACTCAAGTGGATAAAGAAGAAATTGGTTCCCGAAAAGACATGCAACTGTTGCCATGGCTATGAACAAGGCAGAAATGCTAACATATAATCTTAAAGTATTTCTATAAAAGAAACAGGTTATACTTCACACGCTTTATCGACGTAATATAGATTATTCATATTTCTTTAAAACCTAAGACGAAATTGTAATGGACACTTTATAAGTCTCCCAACATTAGCAACAAATATAGAGTGAAGAAATCCATAAATTTTTTAGCTCAAACTTTCGTGACTGGAGTTCGTTAGACATTTCATGACAGATCAATAACTTGTATTTTTTGTGACTAAGAATGCTTTCTGTTTGAATTCAAACAAGCTTTTACAGTCCCTTCGTCGTTTATTTATTCAGAATTGATTGATTGATTAATAGGGTTGTACTTTGAAACAACATGAGGGTTACCGATTACGGATCACGTAATTTTAAACCAAAATCAAGGGACACCTGAGATAGCAATCTACTTTTCTAAGTTCCATGCCTCCTCCAGGGGAGAACTTCGAGCAACGATAGATTAAACGTGCCCTACCTCATAACGCGAATCTCTCTGTTGGAATCCGGACTCGAACTCACGACTTTATTGAAATTTCGACAATGTGTTAGCGCATAAGAAATTAGCATAATAAATTATTCACATCAGGAATGAACGACCATGTAAGTTTTTTAAATGATTATAATAAATTTGAATATACTTTTTTAAACGTTCAAGCTTTCGAATTACTTCATAATTTGAAGTTGATTTATAAATTTCACTGATGTCTGTTAAATTTTTCCGTGGTATATTTTCAAATTATTTTATAGATAAATAGTACAATTTCTGAAATCTGTTATAATTTTTTTTAAGAAATTCGACAGTTTTTCTACAAAAGTCAGGCCATTACGGCAAAATATGTTGAAAACTTTTATAACCGATGCTTAATATTCAGTTCATCAGTGTAAGGAAAAAGTTTTTTCTTTATCTTAATTGAAATAGATACATCTAATATAGTTTATGTACATTAAGAAACAACCCTATTCTTTAATTCCAATTTATAAAATAATTTTTATTTTCCATTTTATTTCTGATGTTAAGTAACACACAAGATTTCAAAATCATTATACAAAAAATGCTTTTAAATTATGATGAAACAAAATGCTTATTTTTCCCTTAATGCAGTTATTTTTCTGATATATCAAGGTAAAATAATAAAATTCCATAAAATATTAAGATCATTCTTTTATTAAAATGTATTTTTCAAATTATTAATTAGCAAAAATTAGTACGCAAAGAATGCATTTATTTCACTATGCTCCGATTACATGAATTTATTATTTGAAATCTTCAGAGTCAAATCCAAAAAAATAATAATAATAATAATAAAAATAAAAGAGAATTTATTCTTTACTTAAGTCTCGAATATATAATTATAACGTGACATAGTTGTTTAGCTTAAGAATTCTTATAAGAATTTTAAATTCGGCTTGATTAAAATTAATAAGTTGGACAAGTCAATGTTTAGTAATATGTTAAATCACAATGAACCCACGATAAAATATTTAGTAAATATTATTCCAAATTTCTCTCTCTCATACCAAGCTTTGATATACTATTTTCAAAATTTATTTTTCCGTCTGTATAAAAAAAAGAACTATTTCCTTTATTTACACAAAAATCAATACATCGACAACGTTCAGAGTTTAAATTAAATATTAATGTTCTTGGATACTGTTTTCTCAGAAAAATGTACCTTTTGAATAACATGTAGATCATTTTGAAGTGCAATTTGTAATTGGTCAAACGAATGAATGAAATACGTTTGAGATATATCTCGCATGAAAACTATCCATCTGTTCAGTTCACAACATATATCACGATATCGTGAAAATCTGAATGCGTGAGATATGGATCCTAAAATATTTTAAAATATTTTCTTATGGAGTTATTTATGAATAATAGGTAAGACTCTATATCAATTTCCCCATATTCATGAGATCCTGTTTGCTTAAAAATGTATTGTACGATTGCCTGCAATTATTTAACATGACGAAATAGAAAATAAATGTGTGTGAGTTATGTTTTCATCATAATATATTTTACTAACGAATATTAATGAAATGGAACTATTTATGTAATTTCGAAGTTAATTTTGATGGAAAGTCTAGGAATGAAAAGTGAATAACCTTAAATATTTTCCAAAGAACTAAACTAAAGACTCAAAGAACCAAATGACTAAATGACTCAAAGAACCAAATGACTAAATGACTCAAAGTAACACATGGATCAATAAGTTCCGAGACTAACCCAGAGATGGCGCTCGTAGTAAACCAATAACCAGGTCTTTCTAGAGTACTAATCTTTCCTTGAAACGTGTCAAAATTTTAAGTCGATCGGACCAGAAACAGCTGAGTTATCGAGGTTGGAGTAAAGTCGTTTTGTCGTTGGTTTAAAAAATGGAAAAAACCGAGTTTCGTGTTCTGATAAAACATTGTTTTTTAATGGGTAAAAACACCGTGCAAACGAAACAATGGATTGAAAAATGTTACCCGGACTCTTGTCCATCAAAAGCAACGATTTGTCGGTGGTTTGCCGAGTTTAAACGTGGTCGTACCGACACAAATGACGCGGAACGCTCGGGTAGACCTGTGGAAGCCGTTACACCGGAAAATGTGAGTGAAGTGACAAAAATTATAATGAAAGATCGTAAAGTGAAGCTCCGTGAGATTGCTGAGATGACACAGATATCATATGGAAGTGTATTTACTATCCTTCATGAAAAATTGAGCATGAAAAAGGTTTTTTTCAAGTGGGTGCCGCGATTGCTTTCGATGGAACAAAAACAGCAACGAGTCGATGATTCAGAAAGCTGTTTATCGCTATTTACTCGCAACAAAAAAGATTTCTTGCGTCGTTACGTGACCATGGACGAAACATGGATACATCACTACACTCCAGAGTCGAAGCGGCAGTCATTTGAGTGGCGCACAGCTGGCGAAAGCCGTCCGAAGCGTCCGAAAACGCAGCAGTCAGCTGGCAAAGTCATGGCGTCAGTTTCTTGGAATACGCATGGCGTGATTTTCATTGACTACCTCGAAAAAGGTAAATCGATCAACAGTGATTATTATATTGACTTGCTGGTGCGTTTGAAGGAGGAAATCGCAAAAAAACGACCGCACATGCAGAGAAAAAAAATCCTTCTTCACCAAGACAATGCACCCTGCCACAAGTCGATGAAAACAATGGCAACATTGAACGAATTGGGCTTTGATCTGCTTCCCCACCCCCCCATACTCGCCATATTTAGCCCCCAGTGACTACTGGCTCTTTGCTGATCTTAAAAAAATGCTCCAGGGAAAAAGATTTGGCTCAAATGAGGAGGTCATCGCTGAAACTGAAGCTTATTTTGAAGCGAAAGATAATTTTTTTATAAACATGGTATTGAAAAATTGGAAAAGCGTTGGAACGATTGTATCACCCTAAAAGGTGATTATGTTGATGAATAAAAAAAAATTTTGCAAAAAAAAAATGTTGTTCTCAATGTTAGTCTCGGGACTTATTGATCCATGTGTTATAAGTTCGAATAGCTTCAATGTAACTAATCAAATAATACTGAAGTGATTTTTAATCTTAAAAATATGAAACAACAAATAAATCAAAATCCTGTAGCTATTGAAGTACAGAAGGTATTTAAAAGCATTGATTATTTTATCTAGATCAAAACATGGTATATCACTTATTACCGGACTCGTCTCTCTTCTTAAATATTTATCTAAATCTATATATTTATCTAATCTAAAGTCTTCAACTGATTCCAAGCACAAGTAATGTAATTAGAATTGTCATTCAAAAACAATTCAAGAATGTAGCCAGTTGCTTTCCAAAGCCTTATTTATCGTTTCTTTAAAAAGTGGAATGCGCTCTTCTAGTTCACTGTCCCTCAACTCGGATATGGATATCTTCTACAAATATCAAAGGTTAATTCTTTCCAGGATACTCGGATCCGATGTGAGTTAATCCACAATAGAACACTTTCGACCAGACAGCGTCGGGGCCTGGTCCTTACGGATCACACAGACATGCAACTAACTCCCGCGCACTATCAAGTAGTGCGCGGAAGTTAATTGCATGACTGGTGCTTATTAATTGCATGTCTAGTGCAATTGGTGCTATCTATTTTCTTCTGCGATCGTCCTCTTACCACCGTCTTCTTGTCTTCGTGTTCAATCATCTGTCACTTTTACACCACTTGATCATCTATTCGCTATATTTTTTTTTAAATTTTCCTAATTCACGTAACCACTTTTCGTTTGTTTGGAAAGGAGCTGGGATGAACCCTAGATGTTAGATACGGCAAGGTTCGAGGACAGACCTTGTTGCAAAAAGATCTTCAACAGCAGTGAGTCGATTTTAGCCAATAATGCTCAGGCCATGACTTGTAAGCCGCATGCAGCCTTTCTTCGTTTATCTTGAGTTCGATACACCATGCGTTATTTAATGTGGCTTACCTTTTCACACGTTTATTTCACGCAAACTCTCCCATGATTCAAAAGTAAGACATTTGCAAGGCAGACTGAAAGATAAACATTTTTTTTTTATTTAAATAAACGTTATTGAAAACCCTCAGCTTAAAAAAATACAGCAAAATGAGCTTTGATTTGTGGGACTAAGCGTTTGAATGTTTAAATTTAAATCTAAACTCGACGGATCAAAATTCAATTCAGCGCCATCTACTATAAAAAGAAGTTTAATTATAACTCTTTCTCATGGTACAAACTCACCGTTTTTTCTTTTCTTTTTACGGTTGTTTCTGGGAAAAGCAGAAACTATAGGCTGCAACTCACTTCACTGTTAACGTGTTTGCATAAAACAAACAAATTTACTCGGGACATAAATGCCATAAATTTAACTCGTCATAAATTTAAAACATAAATTTACTCGGGAAATAAATGTCAGCTTCCTGGAATAGAATTTTAAATCGTATTAAATAAAAAAAAAAATAAAAGCAAATCTCCCTCAACTTTTTTATGAAATCATTTTGGTATCACTTTACTTTGGTGTGATGAATGTCAATGTAAGTTAATATTACTTCAAACTTCATTTAAAATCGGTGAGAATTACAAGGTTTTTCTAAATAAAAAAAGAGATATTCTAGATTGTGCGATGAAAACTAAAATTGTATGCGTTGAAAAGATGGATAATTTTTCATTTTCTCGTTTAGGGAACTTTTTTATTACCTTAAAAACATGATACAATTTTTAGATATTTTTTCCAAGTAAGAACACATGAAAACAATTCATTAAAGAAAGCTTGTATAATTTTTAGAGTTGTATTCTGACAGGAAAATTATTACAAATCATAGCTATAAATAATGCAATACGAGCATTTTTGAAACAATATATAATTTTAAAAAATCTTTTACATTCTTACTTATAAATGAGGCAGGAAAATATGAAAACGAACAAAAAGAAGCTAAATTATTAAGCTTTGGTTCCACAGATTATGAGCCAAACATTACTAAATCAACTCAACGTTATTTATGAAACTGAATTAGTTATTTACTTCCTATTATATTTTTTTGTTGTGGCGAATGAATATTCACAAAAAAATTAATGATTTACAAAGGAAGTTTTTATGTGTTTTGGAGAGACTTATATGTTTCATTAGTAAGAATATATATTATTAATATATACCGGGAAAAATGCATTTTTATTAATATATATATTCTTTTTTAATGTTCTGAGTTTGTAATCTATTGTTCGTCATTAATCGAAGACACAAATTCTTCCTCATTAAGCTAGAGAAGGAATTACTTCCTCCCCATTACAAGTTAAAATTATAAAAACGATTATATTGAGTAAACATCACTCTAAAATAATGCGAAAATGATCGGTGGTAAATCTCTTAAATTCGATTCGGGATCAAATGAAGAGGAGTAACTTGAGTTTTGGTACCTCAATCTCCTAACTTCTTAACATCACCACATGAGCAGTTTTGAGGTCACGTTGAATTTAAAAGGCAAATGCTTTCATTATGTTTCGCTTACTCTGATGAGGATATTTAATTGTTGCAACTGAAACGTTGTTGGTCATGAGGCTAATTACCTTAGTGGCTTCTTGCCCATAAATATTTGAAAAAATAAATTTCTTTTTAGCGGGAATTTAATTCTCATCGAAATTTATTTTAAAAGGAATGGTGAATTTTCCCCCATCTTGCCAAAAATAAAAATAATTGAAGCTTATTTCACGATTATCTATTCAAAATTGTAATACAATTCTCGCAAAATTCAATCCTTAAAAAGTCAAATACTATTCTAAGGTTCTCTACCGCTTCGTGTTTAACGTGATTAAATCCAAAAATATAATAAATCCCAGACCAAGTTATTAATTGAATTTCAGATTTTTTTAACAATTATATCACATGACTTTTTTTTCTTCAAAAACGTTGAGTTTGTTTTACAAATTGATGAATGCATATCACTCACATTATAGTTGATCAAGGAAGTGATTAATATTCCAACTCAATTGTGACTATATACAGAGAATCTCGGTCTAATAAGTTCCTATCAGATAAGAAGCGAAGTCTACACGAACTCAGCAAGACGTGAATCAGTTTAACTCTTTGGAAAATCATTATATATAATAGTTTTGATCTTCAGTAGACATACACGTGCAACAATGCCCTTGGATAACGAACTAAGGATAATGACGTGCGTGTGTTCATACTGTTAATGAGAATAATTATCTGAAAGAGAGAGAATTGACTGGTATGATTAAGAAATAGAAAACGTATTCATGTCACGTTAATATCACCGGAAGTAGGGTATATCCAAAACATTTTGTTTCGTAGGCAAAAGGAAGTCTTAAAAATTAAATTCATTCTAAATCATCGCATAAACAATAAGATAATATTTTAAAAGGAGATCGAAAATACGAGGTGTCGGAATCAAATGTCCTTTACTTGGAGAGGTCGCTATAATTAACAGAAAGTTAAAAAGCATACGAAAAACGCAAAAAATTAGGTAACACAAAGTATTTTCTGAACAATCAGTGCTCTTCCACGTGGGCTCCTTTTGTGGCCTGGAGGATATCTAGCCGGTATTCCAGTTCATAATGAAACATGAATAAGAGAACCTAGCCCTAAGGGCCTTTATCTCCGGTATGAGTTTAACCTGATAAAAGTTTACTTGCCCATTTTTTATAAAAATTTAATAAATAATTTTAAATCTAATAAATAATGAAATAAACTATTGTGAAGTTAGTTGAATACATTAAATTTATTAAAAAACATTAAAATTATAGGAGAATCATAATAAGAATGTTGAAGTTAGCAATTACAGTGCAGAGGGGAGTGAGAGAACAGGGTGAATGACGCCAACCAATCAGGAGGCAGCTACTCAGAACATGTGTATTTCGGTATTTTGGAGAAGGGAAATGACGTTTCAACATGTAGAGTGAGTTCAAGGTTTCCTATTGGTTGAGAGTTAAGGGTGCTTAAGATGATGCTGAGTTAGGAGTGTATAGGGGGATGTACTCAGATAATTTGAGAACTATTTAAATTACGATAATTTCTTTCATAATTTTTTGTTTCTTGAAGGGAGGGGTTTGGATTATTTTCAAAATTATTATTAAATTTGGTAGTGATATAATTAATGTAATCTTGCAGTTTGATTATATTAAGGGAATTTCTTAAATTTTCATTTCTCATGAACCATCTTGCTTTTCCAATTGTTCGAATTATATTATTTTGTAAGATTTCAATTTTGTTATGGTGTATCTGAGCAGCTTGATTCCAGATTGGCCAGGCATAGGTGAGGATGGGTCGCAGAAGTTGTGTATAGATAAGCAATTTATATTTAGTAGATAGTAATGAACTCCGACAGATTAGGGGAATAAATTTTTTCGCGGCAAGTCGGAATTTTTATGGATATGTGTAATGTGTTGTTCAAAAGTGAGTTTATTATCTAAAATGACTCCAAGGTATTTGGCAGAGTGAGACCATGGGATTTGTTTGTTGTCAATGAATATGTTAGGTTTGATAACACTGAGTGCTTTTGTAAAGAAAACGACCTCCGTTTTTGAAACATTCAGTGCGATTTTCCATTTGGAGAATCAGTCTTCTAGGTTTGCGATGTGTTATTTAACTCTCAATAACATTTTTGTTACTAGTAAAATTACTTTTTTATTAAAAAATCTCTCATGATTGACTACAGCAACTTAGGACATCATACTCAACACCATCGATGCCACTTCTCCTCTGCCGAGATTCCAATTTCAGAATACAAATAAAAATTATTCGCGACAGTATCGCCATCTATGAGCGTGAATATATAACACGATGTGTCTATTGATGTGATGTGCAAGGGTTTTGGGATTTTTGTGTTTTTTCAAGTATCGCCGTGTCATCTGCGTACATGCAGAGAATTGTGTTGTGTTTCGGGATATCGTTCACGAAGCATTGGAAAAGGGTTGCCCCGAGATGTGGATTCAAAACCCATTGCTTACAACATTAAAAAAAAATTCGCATTAAAGTTTTTAGAGCACCGATGGAGCAAATGTAAAGCGCTCGTCTGCTATACCAGAGTTCCGGTATTCAAAACCCATTGCTTACAACATTAAAAAAAATTCGTATTCCAGTTCCAGCCATGTATGCTGTTGCATTTTCGTAGTCCTAGTAAAAGTAGCAGCGATTACTGATGCCAAAGGTCTTCTTAAACATCATGGATCTCCCTTCAGGACACTTTGTCTTTGACGTGGCCCTTAAAAATGTATTGGAGTGACATCTGGAGATTTTGAAGGTAGCAATTTCTGCGCAATCTGCATTTTGTACCCATTCAGACTCAGTTTTCGACGAAGCGCAAGCACTTTTTGAATAGTTGATTGAGGCATAGATAATAATTCAGGAGCTGCCTTCCTATTCGACTTACGAGGGCTCCGAACGGAAGTTTATCGAACATCTTCCACGCGTGCATTTGAAAGTGAACGGCGATTACCTTCTCGGATTTTTTCTGAACACTTCAAGAAGCATTTCCCCTCACTTTTAAATGCTCTTAACATCTGATAGATTTTTTTTTTAGAAATTGTTTGAAACATTCTTTGCACTGTTATAACATATTTGTGTTCTAAATACTAGAGAACGGTTTGTGCCTTTTCTTGAGTTGAAGCAATTTTTTAATTTGTTTGCTCACAAAAAAAGAGCAATTGCTTCGTACAATAAGAATTGACCAAAATATCTAAGAATTAAGCAGCTGTTTTTGCCTAATATCGCCAGTGTATCACAAATAGATTTTTTTAATCGACTGTTCAAATAAGGAACAGTTGGTTCGGACATTCTGTACTTTGTACTAAAGTTGTTATGGTTTTATAATGTTCTGAACATGATGCGGAAACATTTGAATCAACAAGTTTGGTAGATGTTTGGTTTTTGTTTTAACGTCGTGTTAAATAACTTTAATAGTTGCTAGTGGCAATAAGCATCAATTTCAAATCGCAACCAAATGGCTTGCTCTATTACTACGCGTTCCAACTTGGCACAGTAAATTAAATTAGGACTCTGAGATTTAAATAGATTTTGTAAGCAGCAGGACTCAACTCAGTGTTCGGTATTATTCAGGACTCAAGTCCATTACACAATACAATAAACACACTGCCAGTTATAAATATCACGACTTTAACCTTTGGGTTGCTTCAGAGTATAGGGAAAAATGGAAAGTATGTAAAAACAAGATATGCTTGCACATAATTCTGAAAGAAATTGAATCTTCAAACAGGAAAATATAAATGTTTTATTTAAAAAAATTTGCACTATGTTAAGTGGTGTGTGTGTGTGTGTGTATTACAGAAAACATTTATTCATCACACAATTAATTAAGGCTCCAGTCTACCCGCCATTTTGATTTCGTGGACATAATGTTAAACCTATGGAATTTCAATTTTATTTCTCACAACTTTACAATTTGAATGCAATGAAGTGCACTCGAAAGAGCAAAAAATAATGAATGCTTCTGCGGAATTACTTTTTTCTTCCCATTTTTAAAAATAACCAATTTTAATTATTCGTTTTTGAGTTTTCCGGTCTTTAAAGAATATTTTCAAATATTTTTAAAAATCGAAGGAAAAAAGTAATTCCACAGAAGCAATCGTTATTTTTTGCTCTTTCAAATCCACTTTATTGCACTCAAATAGATCAAATAATAAAGATGTGAGAATTCAAGTCGTAATTCCATAGGATTAACATTATGTCCACGAAATTAAAATGGCAGGTAGACGGGAGCCTTAAGGCTTACAATGAATTCGTAATATAAGTTAGTATATTTACAATATTTTAGTCTTAAGAATATTTGCTATAAGAAAACCTTAAATCGAGGCTTTTCGTATAGCACGTCATAAACTCCTTCTCATATTTATAAGACAGTCGATATATATATTTTTAAAAATACTTGTAAACGAATGTATGCAACACACACTTTATGTATCTATTTTAAAAACTTAAATCATTACATTTTTGAAGTAAAAAAAAAAACAAAATTAATGAAAAATAAAACAAAATAATTCTTTTCCTCCAATTTTAGGTGTCAATAATTATAAGGATAATTAGTATTTTGTTGCTTTATTTAACTTTCGATCAAATAATCATAGATCGATCGATATGTAATTTTTTTTAATTGCGAGTCTAATATGATTCAAATATCAGCTTCAAGATTATCTCCAATGGAAGTTAGTTAAAATGCCTGGAAGAAAAGAACTTAAAGAAAAGGAAGTCCGAAAGCTTAATTTTTTTTTATGTAGAAGTGAAATGTCAATTATCTCTCTTGGTAAAGGAATTCGAAGATCTACAACTGCTACATAAAATGTGATCAAATATGGAACTGATGGTTCAGTACACAAGAGATGTGGTGCAAATTTAAAGCTACAAGTATCACACAGGGACAGAAGATGCATTATTCGCTTTGCAGCTTTTAAAAAAAAATACCAGCTTCTGGAATTTCCTATAATTTTGATGGTGTATTATAAAAAAACATGCAGAAAAGAACCGATTTACATAAAACAATACTAAGAGAAACTATCTAAAATGAATTACGAACAACGTGGACTGCAGAAATGTTTTACTTTCGAATTAATCTTAATAGACCAGATGATTTTTACTGTTATTGGCTCTACCTAAGGAAAGAGAATGACATCAGATATAGCAGACGTTTTTAATGAAGATCTTTGATGTTTGGGGAGCAGTTTCAGCAAACTGCAAAACGAATTTAGTAGTTGTACCTACTAATATGAACTCTGAGATGTATTAACGAATTGTTGAAGTGTAACTCTTAGCACAATTGTTAACCTTTAGAAGGGGTGGGATAATTTTATTTGTCAACAAGTCAGAGCTTCTTGTCCCACTTCTAGAACTGCAGAAATAGTCAGAAAGAAGAAAAAAAGCATCAATATTTTGGCATGGCTACCTAATTCCTGAGATCTGAAGATTATATAAAACGTTTAAGCTTATCTCGTTAGAAAAGTGTATTAAAATTGAAAGGCAATTTCATTCATTTGAGGAGCTTAAGGATAACGTCTGTGCAGCAAGGGATGATAATGAACCAGAATATTTGAAAAAAAATTACCGAAAGTATGATAAATCGAATGGCTCATTGTATCATTAAGAATATATGCCCCACAAATATTAATTGTAAAATTAACTGTAAAAAATGATGAAAACTTTAATTATCTTTGTAATTATGAACTTGTTAAAGATATTCCATTTTGACAGTATTTTTAATTCATTAAAAAGAGAAAAAAAATGTTAACTTTATAAAACTTCATAAAATATAATATTGTTTATATATGTAGTTTCAAATTTCAAAAATTATATTTATTTCACTAATAATTTCCAGTATTTTGTTAGAATGAAATATTTGTTGATCTTATACTTGTGAGAACAAGTATAGCTTCCTTTATTCAACGTAGTTATCTTTGGAAGAGTCAGGACACGAATCCACAAATCGACTCAAACTCCCGTCTACAAAGTTTGAGGCTTAATTAGGGTGACCTTATCGTGACTCTAAGAGCAGTTATCAAACATTTACTTTTAATGCGAGAGTTAACGATGAACAATATTGGTTTGATCTTGATATAGGAGCTGCGGTAGCCTAGTGGTCATGGTCACGGGATCACAGTCGGCGTAGTTTCATGGGTGTGGTGTGAGTGCGAGCCTGATGCCACTGAAGATATACATTACGTACGGTCGAGGCCGGAAGTCCTTCAATTGGCGTGGTGTAAAAGTTTTTAGACGAAGATTTCAACTCAAGTTTTGTTCTCATCACTTGACCGAGGCTCAAAACTACGACATCTATCGCCATTGATCTTCGTGTTGCTTCTAAGTGCGACGTTCATAAACAATCAATCAATCATTTGATTTCGATACATTTCGTACTTGATTCCTTGTCCTATTAGCGTTTATTACACATCAGTACTGATTGATTGATTGTTTATTGCCATCCGATTAGAAGCAACACGAGGACAATTGGTGACGGACTTTGTAATTTTGTACCTCGCTCAAGTGACGATGACAAATCTTGAGCTGCTACCTCCCTCTCCAAACTTCTACACCAACGGATGGTTTTGAAACCTCAATAAGATATAACGTGCATCCGCCTCGTTATGCTGTGGGTCTTCAGTTGCTTCATGGATCGAACCTAAGACATAGCTTAAGAGATCGGTACTAATTCTCTGATCTACAGATGAATATTTAAAGTAGGGTGAATTTTTTACGCATATTTACAAGGGAATCTTATTGACATTTAAGTTAGATCTATGGTCATTTATGGTTGATGTGAACTCCATTGTTCAAGTACCTTATGAACCAGATTTCTTGTTTGTCACAGATTCTCATACAAAATGAGATCTGAAAAAAATTATGATTGAAAAAAAAATACTTTTTGAACTGAAGCCAATATTCAAAATGTATATTAATATCGGGACATCGTGTAATTGAATAAATGTTTTAAAATTCAAAGCTGTAAATGTTTGGTAATAAGACGTTTATAATGACGCAGTAAGCACAGAAACAAATGTTCATCAACGAAAAAAAAGGACACATTGTATCCCTCCAATGTTGTTATTATTTCAGTACAAAATAAGGAACAGCCGGGATGGTTTCAGGAACAAATATTAATTAATATTTGACACGTTCCATAACACAAGACATGATGCATAACGTATATAAAACATAGATTCACGAACATCACTACATTCTACTAACGAAGTCTCTCGCCTTCCATCGAGCTTGCGCTTTTCATGCTTGCGCTTCTAACCAAAAGAACATGTGGCGCCATCTGGCTACTGTTTAATAGTACATGGAAGGTAGCGTTAAGTTACGGTGTTACAACATTATTTTTTGTGAAGATATATTTATGTGAATTATTAATTTATTATTATATTATTTGCATATATTTTTGCAGAAAGTATTTGTTTACAGCTGAAAGGTTTTTTCCCTTCAAAAATTACATGAATAAATTTAAAAAAGAATCATTTCTTTACTAAACTTCGCTGCATATGAATACTACTAAATAATTGTAAATTTTTGAATTTACATTGCATTTCAATTAAGAGTTTTATTAACAATTGAATTTAATATATATGACTTTTTAACAGGGTGATTCTGGAGGACCACTAATGCTGAAAATAAGTGAAGACCGTTGGATTATCGTTGGGATTGTGTCCTTAGGATACAAATGTGCTGAGCCTGGATATCCTGGAGTGTATACCAGAGTGACACACTACATGTCCTGGATTCATGCGAACATGAAACCGTACTGAACGATGAACGTTTTTGTGTACATAGACTTTTTAGATATAAGTGGATTCACACATTTATCATTTATATTCATTTTATCTCTTTTTACAGGGAATGTTTATTTTGATATTAAGCAACTTAAAAACTAATTTAATTGTAAATGTCCAAAGACAAAATCTGAAAGGGTAATAAGTAAGCATTCGCATGATTATAAAAACATAAATCCTTTAGAATTACTTCTATCTTTAGAGAGAAAAAAATAAAGGAAGTATAAACTTTTTCTGTGCAAGGTTGAAAAGACTTATAGTTTATTTCTTTTAATTTTTTCTTAATAAATGAATGTTAAATATGATTAAACATATTTTATTTATTTATGCAAACAATTTTTAATGAAGTACTTCCTTTTTTTAACACTAATGGTACTGCGAATCAATAAATTATAACTGTTTTATACAATATAAGATAATATATAATTTGTTATGGAATATATAAAATGTGAATATTGAATGTTTTTATAGATATAATTATTATATTTATATCTTTAATCATCATTTATGTATTCATAATAATAGCATTTAATATTTACTATTCATGCTGGATTTTTTTTTTTTTTTTTTTTTTTTTTTAATAAAAAAATAATTTTATATTTTTAATTTATTTTGGTTTTTTTTTTTTTTTTTTTTGTTCTTTGAAAATGTAATGAATTGTGCTAATGTAATATATATTATGATGTAATTAAATGTAATACATGTTAGGATAGCTTCCAAAGGATGACTTAAAATAAAGCATTTAAAATTACTTTATATAGAAATTCAAAACTTAATTTTTCTGAATTATTTGCAGCTTAAACTTGATTGTAATTAGAAGTTTATATGAATAAATTCTTTGTTCTATTTAGCCCTTTTTTATATGTGATTCTGCAATATGATCGTGTATCATTTTTAAATTATTTTCTTCTGAATATTAGACAACATTTCATTAAAAAATTATACTTTGAATGAAACTCTCATATTTTTTCACCCCGCGTTCAACACACACACACACACACACAATTTGAGACAATAAATAAAACAATTTTACGCCTTGAGAGTCTGAAAGCGTTTAGAAGGTTGTACATTCTCTAGGACATATAAAGATAAATCTGCGGAGATTAGGTCTATGAAAATTTTGACAGAAATATTCGAAACAAAATTCGAATAATTCTATGGAATTTTTTGGTATAACTATTATTATATTCCGATCTTAGAATTGCTAAGTGATAAAAGAAGTGAAAAATACTCACTAGAAAAGAAATATAAGACATCGTACGATCATCTAAGGGATAGTACTACGATAAAATTTACGTGCTCTATACTTTTTTAGTTTTATGGTTCTTTTTTTCCACGGCATATTTTAGTACAAAAATAATGAATGTTAATTATTCTACAACAGTAAATAGATAGAAAAATTTGTATATCGGATCATTTTAGAAAAAAATTGTAACACACATATGTATTCAATTCTTCTTATTCATGAGGGTAAATTTTCACGCTACTAAAAGACCCTAAGATGTTTTGTTTTGTAAGTGAATGTGTTTTTTATAAGTATATGCATTTCAATATAAAGTAAGATATTGGGGTTGGGTCGTAGTATAAATACTTAAAGGGCTAGACACACTAAATCC
>BMAW01014291.1:0-15745 GCA_019974015.1 Nephila pilipes
ATTGATCAATCGCATGGCTACTTCTACTCGCACATAATTTGTAATGCGTTAACAGCGCTTAAATTTCATGGCAGTGTCTTTCTGATTGCAATGAGGAGAGTCCCGAGGACAAGAAAATCTTCAGATTCGGACATAGCGTTCGTGGTACAAGTGGCGACAACTGCAGAGAGTTTGGATAACTTGTGCGAGCTATAGTTCTAATTAACTTCGGCACCTTTTAACACATCAGTTATATAAAGAAATGATACAAAGGATCAATTACAAGTAGACTTTTTTTTCTCGGATTGGTGTGGAAAATTTTCCAAATTATCATTATTTGCATTATTATCATTTTGTAACATAAAATGAAACATTTAAAAGATTTTAATCTCTTCCTATATCATTTTTGGCTACGTAATTAAGAGGGTATGCATAGGAAGTCTAAAAACTAAATCCCAAAGTTTTCAAAGCCCCTTTTTGCTTTTCGTGTATATCTTTTAAATTTTTTAAATCTTTCAAAATAACGCTATTTCCAGAATAGCTTTTAGTTGCCATTAATCAGAAACAATATAGATTGAATATTCTTTCCTGTATTGTACATATTTTTTTCCGTTTATAATTATACTTAGAATTCTTTGTAAACGATCCAAATTATATTTTTTGGGATATTTAATAAAAAAAATAATAAAAAAGAATAATCTACAAATTACATCCCAATATAACTACATGTTATATTAAGCGATTGTGTAATTGTTAAATTTGTGATTCCAAGTTTATGCATTAACTTTAGAATTAAATTACATGTAGTGATACAATTTGTATTGTTTTAATTATTAGAATTATAAGTATTGCCAAAATAGAATGCAATTTAAAAGGAATTTATTTTGATGCCCATAATTTCCTGGTCATTTTGACGGTTAGAAACTGAAACCCTATTAGTCATGCCATATTTTTAGGATCGAAGACACCTTATAAAAGTGACTCAGGAAACAAACAAAATAAGTATCATCACGACAAATTATGAGGTATGCTCATCATGTTTGACTTACATGCTAACCAAATTTACTTTTATGTAATGATAAAATTAATGTATTCATTATTAGATGACAATGAAAATTTTTCGATATCGCATTAACTGATAATTATGGAATAAAAATTTTCTTTAGAGTTTTCCTATGAAATGTTTCAATATCGCATACCAGATTTAATTATTAGAAATTAATATTCATTTACCTTTATAATCTTCACAATTTAGTTAAACAACAATACTCACAAATTGATTTATCGATTAAGTAATAAATTTTATTATCAGGCCATCTATACTTTTTTTCAGCAATAGCCTTCTATAACGAAAAAGAATTATTTAAATTCATTCTACATCTATTATTTCATATGAATATTGTATAAAATTTTTAATGACATTCAGAAGGAATTTTTTTTCCAGTTACAGAGCAGAGGTTTCTTAACTCACAATCATTTTGCACTATTTAATATTTATTCGTTATATACTAGGAGTCTTCTAAACCTGTTAAAAGGAAATTTGATTCTTGACAAAGCTGCATTTCAAATAACGTAAAATATGATCACATGTGTTAATCACTGATCATCTGTGTTAATTCATTTTAAACCGTCAGAATTACAACATACGTACAGCATTGTATGAAAACCCGTACCAGTTGAATTTGTAAAAAAAAAAAAAAAAAATCTTCCTTTATCAAATTAATATCAAGCAAATCAGTATTTTTTATATTTTATCAGGAGGCAAGGCAAATAACGCATTTGTGAATTATGAATATTGCTACGCATTATAATACACACAGAGGCTCACACACACACTTACACATATACATACATACACACACACACACATATATATATATATATATATATATATATATATATATATATATATTGATTTAACTTAATTCCTATTACTTTCGCATTATAATAATTTAATTTACTAAATTTGCCCATTCTCTCCTTTAAAAGATAACGTTCATCAGTATTTTCTGATCCCTCTCCAAAGTGTCCTTTTATTTATTAATCATACGCTCTTAAAACTGGTTAAATCCGCTTAAACCGATTATAAAAAAATAATAATAAATTGAAAATAAATAAAATATTGATTTTCACTTATTTTAAGATCCAGAATTATGAAATCATCTGTAGGTAATATTTTTTTTTTTATTTTTCTTAACTTTTAAGTTATCTCTTAAGCAGGCTGAAGTTCACTTCGTTTAAGAGATTATTGGCTACCTTTCCCGTAAGTTTTTCAAAGGGTAGCATTTTAGGGCTTAGAAAATATTTATAAATTTTTAAACTTCATCATTTAAATAGGTGATTTGTGATTTTTGTAATTTGTTACTTATTAGTGAAATAAATTGTGAGTGTATGTGTTGACAGAGTAACTGAAAAACGGAAATTCCTAAACGGGAGAAATTTGAAAATGTTGGTAATAATGGTGTTCATCTTGAAGTTCTTTTCGAAAAAGTCATCCCCAGAAATATTCTTTTTTTTTTATGTATTGTATATTTGTTATTAATTTGATTGTTAAGTTTTATTTAAAATATTCTTCTTTGTGAAGAATAAGTTTTCGAGCATATATATATATATATATATATGTAGAACCATTTGTCCTTTTCTTCAAAATAGGCCTCAGTTTCAGCGATCACCTCTTCATTCGACGAATATTTCTTCCCAGCGAGCATTCTTTTGAGATATGAGAGCAGGAAATAGTCGCTGGGGGCGGCCAGATCTGGTGAATACGGTGGATGAGGAAGCAATTCGAAGCCCAATTCATGGATTTTTGCCATCGTTTTCACTGACTTGTGACACGGTGCATTGTCTTGGTGAAGCAGCACTTTCCTTTTCTTCAAATGCGGCCGTTTCTCGTCGATTTCGTCCTTCAAACGGACCAATAACGCCATGTAATAGTAGCTGTTGATGGTCCTTCCTTTTCCAAGGTAGTCAATGAAAATTATTCCATGCGCATCCCAAAATACAGACGGCATAACCTTGCCAGCCGACTGTTGCGTTTTCCCACGCTTTGGAGCGGATTCATCGTGTGCATACCACTCGGATGACTGTCGATTGGACTTCGGAGTGAAAGGATGGAGCCATGTTTCATCCATTATCGCATATCGACGCAAAAACTCGGGTTTATTACGCGTGATCATCTTCAAACACTGCTCCGAATCATCAACTCGTCGTTGTTTTTGGTCAAAAGTGAGCTCGCGCGGCACCCACTTTGCACAGAGCTTTCTCGTACCCAAATATTCGTGAATGATATGATGTACACGTTCAGTTGATATCTTTAGAGTGTCTGCTATTTCATTCAATTTCAATTGACGGTCATTCAAAATCATTTTGTGGATTTTTTTAATGTTTTCGTCGGTAACAACCTCTTTTGGTCGTCCACTGCGTTCACCGTCTTCGGTGCTCATTTCACCACGTCTAAACTTAGCATACCAATTCTTGAGGGTTGAGTTTCCTGCGGCAGTGTCCGGAAACTCGGCATCAAGCCAAGATTTTGCTTCAACTGTATTTTTTCCCTTCAAAAAGCAATATTTTATCGACACACGAAATTCCATTTTATCCATTTTTTTTCACAATAACGAAAGTTGCTTCACTCAAATGCTATAATTCACAAACTAATGATCCGACAGCTGTCAAATTTATACACCAATCTTTTGAGGGTGAGGGCTAACTAAAATACATATGGATTTAATCCTAGTTGCGCCATCTATGTGTCAGGCCGGGGACTTTGCAAATGAGCTGTTATGTATATAAAAGATAGTAAACGTTTGTTTTGACGTTAATAAATTAGTACGAATGCATGGCCGAAATGAACAGTCCTTTTTTCATAATAAGAATATTTATTGATTCTATCAGAGAGAGCGTTACGTTCTGATGAACTTATTCTGGCTTCGTTCACCAACGCCGAAGCGAGAGACCATATAAAGATTACAGACGTGCAATACAGATGAACATAAGAGTAAGAGAATTTTTTTTTCTCTGGGTTTGATTTGTACATTAGGAATTATCCATAACAGACGTTATAGAATACGTGGTACAGGAATTGGGAATCTAGGGAATTTACCTACAGATAAATACTCTAGTAAGGATTATTCTGACAAATTTACGACCGTGGGAAATCGGATTAGACAAATTTTTGAGAATATATATATATTCTCAAATATATATATATATATATATATATATATATATTCTTGTTACTTGACGTATGTTTGCGTTGTAAGAATATTAAAATTTCATTTTTTGTTTCAGAGAGTTTCTCCATGATAAATATTTCAAGTCTGTAGTTCCTATATAAAAGGACGTTAAAATTACAAGAAAATACAGGGTGTGTCTAAAAAGTCCCCAGTTTGGAAGAGCCACGGCTACAAAACTATTAATCTTAAAGCCTTTCTGGATAAATTAAATTAAAAATAACACTATATAAAGTTTATTAAATTATAAATATTCATGGTGACATCCACTAGTTAAAACAACGATGTCCAGTCGAAAACAGAAATAATTCTACAATTTTTTTCAGCTTGTTCGGCGTTGCAGCTCAGATGGCTGCAGTTGTTCCGGATTTCAATTCGTTAATATTCTCCTGTACTGGCGGTAAATTTATTTTATCCTTTAAGTAGCCTCATAGAAACGAAATCAAAGGAACTTAAATCAGGGCTTCATAGGAGCCACTGATTAAGAAGAAGCTCATTACCTTCTCTGCAAACAATCAACCGTAGCGGCGATTGTTATTTAAATAACCTCGAACGAATACGAGTGTTTGGTAAGGGTTAACCAAGCGGGATTGATTTTCAAACCATACAAGTTGTCGCTGGTTTATACAATTATTCAAACTGATGAGGAATAGAGAATTATTTCTTGTAAATTTGCTCTTAGTGGGCTCGACAAAAACAGCTTCTTAATATTAAAGCTTTTCTTCAGCGATGAAGCGATGTTTCACACCTTCTATTAAGTCAACCGACGCAATGCTTCCGCAAGGGGTATAGCGCCCTTTGAAGAACACGATTCTTCGAAGGGTAATATGTTTGTATCAAACATAGGAAAAAAATTTAATCCTTAATTTTTTCTATTGTTCCTGCATTCCTTACTTGGATATGGATTCGGCTTTTTGCACAACTAGAGGAAGAAAGAAGCAGGAGCTGCGGTTCTGTTATCGACTCAAATCTCTCGAATTTCTGGGAGTGGTTACATTGAGCATTTATAATTTCTTAACTTTAAAGTATTATTTTTAATTTAAGATATCCGTACACCTTCGGAGAATATTTTTTTAAATACTTTGATATTTGCTATCAAAGTATTTGTTAATGCTAAAATACAACCTAAAACTATGAAAAACATATTTAACAATCTGCTTTTAATTCAAAAAAAAAAAAAAATTATAATGGAAAACATGGTGAAATTAGTGCATACATTGATTATCAAAATAACGCTTATAACTCAAAAGTAAACAAAAATATCATTAGTCTGTAAATTTTATCTTATTCATCATAACACTTTTTGGGATTGGTACTACTTTCTTCATGAAAATCATATTACTACAATTTTATTGTGATTCGAGTGTAATAACAATAAAAAATCAAAAAAATTATAATACATGATTTACTCCTTTGTTACTAAAAACATATCAATTTTACAACGATGAAAGTAGTAGGGGTTCGGAAAACTATACAAGGAAGGTATTTGCAAAATTTAAATTAATTTGGTTCATAACTGTTTCTGATATCTACGTTGCCATATGTGAATATGTCGAGGAAACTCATTTTGAGAAAAAGGAAAAACAAACGTTCAAATGCAATTAAAAATTAGCTACCGAGTAAAATTCAAATTCCTATAACTTAAGGTGTCAGCAAAATTCAAACTCTATTAGAAAGAAAAAAAGTTTAAATTTTAAACTGGCATTAAAATTAGGAAATCTAAAATCTTGACAAAAATGACGTTTTAAAGGTGTACCTTAATTTGTTCATAACGGATATGATTTCTTACATTTTGTAACAGTAGTTCTTAAAAGGTGGAAAAATCTTTCCAAAACAACTTGAATAATACTGTAAAATCCCGGAAACTCTTGATCAACCATGTAGTTTTAACAACTTTATGTTTTGTATAGTTACTATAATTGTTTTCAACTTTAATTGGCAATGACTTTAGGCATTTATATAAATTTTCTTTTTTCTGAGATTTGAAATGAACATAAAAGTGGAAATATTTAAAAAAAAAAAAAAAAAGCACTTGAAATATATCATTAATCTGAACAGCACATAATTTTCTTTGAATTCGAAAGGTTTTTCTTTATTTTTCTATACGATTACAAGATTTTACATCAAATATCCAGTTGGAAATTAATCATTAGCAAAATAATAATTTTCAATGGATTTATGGGCAATTGTACATTTTCTTGATTCTCTCGATGTCTGAATCTGTCATTTTGGTTTTATCATAAGGATTCAGCAGTTTCTGACCGTTCTTCGCCTCCATGGTCATCAAAACATTTGGTCTTTTTGAAAAGGCATAGTTACCATAAATCATAATGGAATCATAATCAAAATTATTGATCAGAATGTTTTCCTTAGCTTTACACTTTATGAAGTTATGTTTCATACCTAAAAATAGAAAGGAAGAACATATAAATCTTAAGATATCATGTTTGGGATAATCTGGGTGTAAATGAATAAAATTTGCTTGCTCCTTAGCTGTACAGGAATACGGAAAAAGTTATTAATCAGGATTTCACCAAATGTTAACACATTTTTAATTAGATGATTCAGGAAAAAAAAATTTGAAGAAAAGAATGTTTTAAAATTTCCTTCTAAAGGGCTCACTGTGTGTGCTTTGATTCGCGTATAACACTGAATTTCATCACATTTACCTATATGATCAGGAAAAAAGTGTTACATATACCCTTTTGTTACCATATATGTTGCCTTAAAATAATTTTTTTGACTTTTTAATGTTTGAAAAGCAATTCATTCACGTGATCTATACGTAATTTTTAACCATTCTGAAAAATTTGGCGTAGGATCACAGCGGAACAACTCTTAAAGATATCCTGAAAACCAAATACGACAAGCATTCAGATTTGGGGATTGAGCAAAATAGCCTTAAGGGTTAGGTTCTGATGGTTGATGGGTTTGGTGCTTTTGTCGTCGGTGGAATGGTTGTTTGTAATTACTTGTATTTGGGGTAATTTGCCTCGTTGTGGGTTAGTTTAAAATATTGGTTCAATCATATCTCCCGGCGAGGTCACGTGATCTTATTTGTTACATGAATCTTTTATGAATGTTTCTATTTTTAGAATGTTTGCATAATTCGCTATGTAGAACTTAAATATACTCGACAATCATCTGCTGGCGATCCTCTACTCGATATTAAATTTTCTTCGAGTACAGAATTTTAGATAAGCTCATATTCTTAGTTCCTGAAATTGTTGATTGTTATCCCTATTTCTGTATATAAATTTGACGTTTACTACAGTTTCATTAATAAAATTTTAAAAAAGGAATATGTTTGATCGAATGAATTTAGGGAGTTACACCAGCATATATATAAGATATTTCTTCTCTTAGGACAAAGTATGTATTTAAATGGCTGTAAAGAAAAGTTTTTTTTAATGAAATGTGAAAAGGGGCTCAATTTAGAATGACCGTTGTAGTTTCAAAAACCTTCACGCTCTAAGAATGGTGAATATGGTATGTAGGAGAATTCGCAAGAATTCCTGGATTTATAAAGAGCAATTCTTCGAGAAATAATAGCAAAACAAAGGAGAATGCACTAAAACTGCATGGTACTGCTATATTGGTAAAGTTCAATTTAATTAAAAAAAACAAGTGGGGACTTTCTGCACTATTTTTTGAGCGTGCGTATTATGCAAGTCATGCGTGTTGATTTCACCATTAAAATGAAACTGATTCTAGTACATCCTTAGAATACTTCGTAATTTTTCTATGATAGGTTTAAACGGAGCAAGAGACAGTAACTCAATGATTTCTCGTATTATAGTAACAATATCTTGTGAACACACGAAAAATTTACAGGAACAATAGCGCAGGAATTTTCAGGCTCTTGTAGATACTTGCAGATGATTTATTAGTCAAGAGATCTTACAATATTGGGAACTCTGGTGCTAGGGTTAGTGTATGATACTTTATTTTCTTCTACTTTTGTGACAAATAATAATATAATAAATAATAGACAAAAAATGTCTATTATTTACGTATTAATCGGTCTTTTCCTTTAATATCATTTTTAGATGAACCAGTAGCATACAAGAGACATTTATAAGATATTGATTGGTCAAGAGCTTATCCAGCACTGAGAACTCTGATGCTTGAGTTAATGTTTCATGAATTGTTTTATTTTTCTGCTTTTGTGACTTTATTATCCATTATCTAAGCTTCAATAGGTCTCTGTTAAGAACAATATTAGTCAGATTTTTTTTAAATTCTATAAATACTCATAGTTCGCTTATTCACAACTTATTGAAAAAATTATGTACATATAAAATGCCCGTGAATTTCATCTCACTAAGTATAAAACAAAAGATAGAAGCATTAGGAGTCCCAAAAAAAGTTTATATTTAAAACTGCAATCAATTATCAGATCAAAAATATTATTTTGTGTTTAATTAATAAACGAATATTTTGTTATTAAAATGAATATATTTTATAATGTAATTTACAAGCATTTTTTTTTTTAATTTTTCTACCATTTGTGTAGAATATAGCATAAATAATTTATGGTACCTTGGAACCATTGTTCAGGTTGAACCGAAAAAATTAAAGAAAAGAAAATCATTAAAAATTATTAAATGCAGATAGTATATATTTACTACATCCTCAGATATGATTTCCAACTTATAAATACTTGCCTGGCCTTACGTTATTCAAATAGATATTAAGGTATGTATCTCTATCCGATCTATTCTGTTCATGATAGAATCCAAGTACATGTCCAAGTTCATGGATTACTGTTCCTATTTTGCAACATCCTTTTCCCAATGAAAGAGGCTGAGGCTGAGTATAGCTCTCGTTTCGTCCAAGGGTAGCGTAGCATCTTCAAATACAAAGAAAAAAATTATATTCGATATAGATAAACCTAAATAAATCATTATGTTTATTATACTTTCAATTCTACCGATAAATATGAATAGTGTTGATGTTTTAACAGAAGGAGTAGATTAAAATTAAATGTAATTGCGTGGAGAAAAGAGAAACCATTTATATATATTCTCTTCATTTACAAAATCGTTGGTTAAATTTTTTTTTTGTTTTAGAAATATCGAAGGAGAATAAAATTATGGTATTTGATTTATAACAAGCAATTAACTATATATATATATATGTGTGTATGTGTGTATTGTATGTATGTATGTGTGTGTGTGGGAAGAACTGCTGTCCAACTCTCACATCTTCTGTTATTTTGACATAATTTTAGAAATTTCAAAAGACAACACTTACTTTTCATTAGAATGTAATCATTCTACTTAAAATCTTTAACGGTATTGAAAGGATATCTACAACACAAAAGACACCTGCGGTAGGTAGATATTTAAGAAAAAAAATCGAATAGAACTGTGGCGTTAATCAGCAGACGAATTTTTTCCCTCATTGATATCACATTTCACACTGTGTCTTCGGCTCTGATTTCAGACTGCTGTATATACTTCGAAACTAGAGAAAGGCATGCAGACTCCCAATCTTTTTGTAAGACACCGTCATGGTTGACGTCATTGCCCTTGCTGAAAAAGAAGTAACTATATCTAGCTTTCTAAAGGTTGACATCTGCATCTAGCTTTCTTGCACTTTGGCTTAAACAACATGCCACTTATATTGAAAGAACGCGGTGAAATGTGGGTTCACTTTTCTAACGTTTCTTAAAACAACTGTTAATGACTGAAATATTTCCCTCTATTTCATGCTCGCATTCCAAGGAGTTCTCCTGATAGTATTCCAATTGGGTTCTGCTGTTGGAGATACATGAAATCCAAAGTTTTTTCATTCTATCCACAAACTGTGACTGATATGAAAGATGCTATCAGCACGAAGCTGCGGTATGTGATTCTGAGCTGTCCTCCTTTTGCCATGTAATCGCATGTCGGGAGAGTGCTTGTACAGTAAGTGAATAGCAAAAAACATGTATTGGTTTTCTGTAGCTACTGCATCATGATTGATGGTTTATTCTTTTTCACTACATCCGGATTTTTTTTTTTTTTTTTTGTGCTTCAGGTACAGTTTCAAAGCAATTTATTGTATTTTACTGAGCGAATCAGACTTCAGTAAAAATTAAATATTGGCAGTAATGCCCATCTGTAGAAAACAGTAAGGAGTTAGTGTGCAAGAGGTTTGCTTACGAAACACTCCATGGATAAGAACTCTCTACTGATCGCAAGATGATGCGTGTGTTAAAAGTAAATTGCACAGGATATCAATGTAAGAGGATAAAGATGCAAATGAATAAAAATATTATTGTTCTACAGCCAAGTATTTCCTTCGTTTGGAGTGTAAAGACAAAAGTCAAGTAAAACTTAAAGGAGGGAAAGTTATCACTAAAGTTGTAAAGCGAAAATGTGAAGTCAAAGTATCTCCGAAGTAGTGTAGAAGCAGAGTGAAGGACTTTTTATACCTAAAATTTGGGTTCAACACAACTCCTTAAAAGCAAGAAATACTTATTTTTAAAGCATTGTATTGAATATGGTCTGCGACATGAACTGAAGAACTACAGAAGGGGAAATTTATTTTATTAAGTAACTGAAATACATTAAAATATTTAAATATGTCATTTCTCGACAGAAATGTGATTTGATAGAATTAGAGCAAAAAATAGTTGAAGACGTCCCTCTGGACGCAGAAGTTTAAACATAAAAACAATCATAATCAGTAATGAATACTATGGAGAAGAATTTATAGAACTAATGCTTGAAAAAATAATCGATGGCAGAATTGAAAAGGAAAAATGGTTACCTGAATTGGAAGAAAGGTCCAAGAAGCATCAAGAAGAATCGGTAGAAAATGACAAGGAAATAAGTCTTATATTACAAAATTTAAGTCTTAAGCTCATAGGAGAGAAAAGTGAACAGGAAACAACTTTAGAATGTGAACTCGTTAATGTAAAAGAAGAAAAGACGTTAGTTCAAGTTATAATGGAACAAATTACATTAATTGGAGAATAAGAAGAAAGGCGGATATGTAATGAAAACTATCTCATTTTAAACATGACAAATTTGATTCTGAATTAAAGAAGAAGAAAAAGTCAAGAATTACCAAAAACTTTAGGAGAAAGGGAGGAGGTATCGCAAGTCATACGGAAAAAAAGTTTCATTATTGGAGAAAATGGGTTTTACAAAGGCAAACAGCTCTCAGAGGCAACTTAATTCCATAGAAAATGAAAATTCTAATCTCTTCAATCAATTAAAAAAATTAAAGAATGTATTATGTGCCTAATTGAAGAGAAAAAAGAAACTCGGATTAAAATACACTCTATAATAATAAAAAAAAAATGACGCACCGAGAAGAAGTTTCCCGATTGCAATGAAACTTCGTATGCAAAGACATCTGGACCGAAAAGGCAAATGATTAAAATTTGGTATCCAATGAATGAATAACAGGAGCTACAGTTAATCGGAACTGCGCACTCAGCTAGTGTATATAAGAAGTGAATCTCAATCTGATGGTCAATTTTTCTGTTACATAGTGATTTAGGATAAATTTCAACGACTGAAAAAAATGCCTCATCTCAGGATTCGAGCTCATTACGTGCAACCGTTAGAGTTTGAAAGAGGTCGTATCATTAGATTGAAAGAGGCAGGTTGGGCAAATCGGAGAATCGCTCTTCATATCGGTCGAAGCGATGCGGCGATTAGAAAATGCTAGCAAAAATAGGTGGACAATAGCAGTTTTCAACGTCATGATGGTAGCGGTCGACCTAGGGCCACATCACACCAGGAGGACTGAGTGATTGTCAGATCAGTTGTCATAGTACCTGATTCATCGTTAGCAACTAAAAGACGTGCGACCCGCACACGAGTGACCCGCATGATCATTCACAGATGGCTGATAGTGCGAAATTTACTCTCGTACCGACAATTACGCCACCTGCCACTCACACCTGCACACTGTTGAGCCAGATTACAGTGGTGCTTGGCTCAATCAGGTTAGAATGGTGCTGATTGTTGACGTATAGTGTTTGGCGACGAATCCCGCTTCCAACTGTGTCCTGACGATCATGGAAGACGTGTCTGGAGAGGCCCAGGGCAGCTTGCTGATCCTGCTTTCACTATTACACACCACATCGTGACTAAACCAGGAGTTATGGTCTGAGATGTCATTTCCCTCTATAGCTGGACCCCTTTTGTCGTCATTAGAGGCACACTTACAGCAAAGTGGTACGTCCACAACATTCGAAACCCGTTTTGCTACCGTTTCTTTTGCAGTACCTTGTCTTTATTTTTCAGCAAAATATAGCCAGGCCACACATGTTTCTACGAACTATCTTCCAGCTTGTCAAACACTTTCTTGGTCAGCTAGATCTCTCTCGAGCATGTCTGGATATGATAGAAAAGCGTCTGCATCTACCAGGGAATGTTGATGATCTGGCCTGACAATTGGAGCAAAATTGGCAAAAAATACCGCAGGAGACGATCTGAGTAATTTATCACTCTATGCTACGTTGTGAGGAAGTTTCCATCCAAGCTGAAGGTAGGTCACCACCTTATTGAGCTCTTTACTTTGTAACTCCGAAATAAATAATTAAATTTTTCTAAAATATTAAACATTTTCTAATCTGAGCATAATTTTCTTATCCGCCAATTTTTGTCTGCATCAAACAACTCCTTCTCGGAGCATAGTTCTTTTTTGTAATAGAATGTAATAACGTAGACAGAAAATAAAAGTAGGACATGCTTAAAATGAGAGAACAGTTTTGGAAAAAAGATAAGATAAATTCCGATGCAAACCGAGGGAATCTATTCCAAGGAAAGAAAAAAAAAAAAAAAAAAAAAACACACAATAAAATGTACCCAGAAAGATGCCGATCGATTTTTACACAAGGAAAGAGGGACAGTACGAGATCTAACGGCTACTCTAACTCATTAACGAACGGAAGGAAGTTCATATGTGGTTAAGCGATGAAGAAAGCGTATCGCGACACCCGTGCGTTATGGAGAAGGGGAAATCTGTCGCCACACAGCAAATCAAGAAGCTCCCTCTTTGTGAAACTTTGAAACAACCTAATTTGTGTAGCATCCGAGCGGAAAGAAAAAGAATGAAATTTGATAACCATAACCAAACGTGTCCCCAGGGAACTGAAAGAAAACCAAGTCCGTCACCCTTCTAGAACTGGAAGTTTAAGATAATTCAATCGCAAAGAAAGGAAAGTTGCAGGATCACCTGAAATGTCTGGTCCTGCTGGAGGTTAACGAGCCTATAAGATACTTTCAAACCGACGGTAGAGACGAGAAAAATCCATTTCACTCATTATTTTTTCCTAAGACGTATTAAATTATGAAATGGGTAACTCTGCCTAGATTAAATGGAATTTTTTTCATTTTTTTTTTGTTATGCAAAATGAAATTGTCAATATATATTAACCCAGCATTAATTAATTAAATTTTATCTTAAACTGAATTCAAGGGCATTCATTTTTCATTGAACATTTTTAAAAGTTATGGATTGGATATACTAAGCATTCTTGATCGGGTTTTCCCACAAAGCATTGAAGGTAAGAAGTGATTTATTTTTAATAATTTACTTAAGGATTTTAAGCATATCAACAGGATTTAATAAGACAATGAGAATAGTCTCAACTATTGTGTTATGTTAAATATATTTTTATTTATAATACGATCCATTTTGAAAATTTGAAATCTATTAGAATTATAGCTTTGAAATGTGTAAAAAAATATTAATACACATTTGTGTATGAACTTGATGTTTTTGAGTATATAATAATTAGTATCTTGAGTGCATGATAATTAATGTTTTGAAGTGTATGAAATTGAAATTTTGAATTGTATGATTATTGATATTCTGAAGCGTGTAATAATTAAATCTATGAAGTGAGAAATGAGAAATTTATTAATGCCGTTTTTTAATGTATTGATAAATTTTATATTTAGCAATACTTATATATTAGTAATAACTAAATGTAATAACTTTGTGTTTATTGTAAATTAATGAAATCGAGGAATATTATTATTTCAGAAAAAGCTGAATGTTTTCACCCGCCTGTATAAAGCACTTTGCAAGGGGCGAACGTGTAAGATATATGTTTACAAAATGCACAAAAAAGAAGTAGAACACTAAATGTATCACAAAATGTCGCACGTGCTAAAAGTAAACTACGCTGCACACTAATGTAACACGATAAAAAGCATGTATGAGTGGATTATGTTATTGTAGAAGAGAAAAGGAGATCTCTGTACAGATCGCAAGACGACACACTTGGTAAAAGCAAACTGCACTGCTCATTAATGTAACACATGGATCAATAAGTTCCGAGACTAACCCAGAGATAGCGCTCGTAGTAAACCAGTAACCAGGTCTTTCTAGAGTACTAACCTTTGCTTGAAACGTGTCAAAATTGTAAGTCAATCGGACCAGAAACAGCTGAGTTATCGAGGTTGGAGTAAAGTCGTTTTGTAGTTTGTTTAAAAAATGGAACAAACCGAGTTTCGTGTTCTGATAAAACATTGTTTTTTAATGGGTAAAAACACCGTGCAAGCGAAACAATGGATTGAAAAATGTTACCCGGACTCTTGTCCATCAAAAGCAACGATTTGTCGGTGGTTTGCCGAGTTTAAACGTGGTCGTACCGACACAAATGACGCGGAACGCTCGGGTAGACCTGTGGAAGCCGTTACACCGGAAAATGTGAGTGAAGTGACAAAAATTATAATGAAAGATCGTAAAGTGAAGCTCCGTGAGATTGCTGAGATGACACAGATATCATATGGAAGTGTATTTACTATCCTTCTTGAAAAATTGAGCATGAAAAACGTTTTTTCCAACGGTGCCGCGATTGCTTTCGATGGAACAAAAACAGCAACGAGTCGATGATTCAGAAAGCTGTTTATCGCTATTTACTCGCAACAAAAAAGATTTCTTGCGTCGTTACGTGACTATGGACAAAACATAGATACATCACTACACTCCAGAGTCGAAGCGGCAGTCATCTGAGTGGCGCACAGCTGGCGAAAGCCGTCCGAAGCGTCCGAAAACGCAGCAGTCAGCTGGCAAAGTCATGGCGTCAGTTTTTTGGGATACGCATGGCGTGATTTTCATTGACTACCTCGATAAAGGTAAATCGATCAACAGTGATTATTATATTGACTTGCTGGTGCGTTTGAAGGAGGAAATCGCAAAAAAACGACTGCACAGTCTCGGGATTTATTGATCCATGTGTTAACGCGTTTAAAGATACAACTAAATGAAGATGTAATAGTCATACAAGCAAGCAATTTGCCTGAAGTAAACAGACAAATGTTAAGTAAAAGTTAAATGAGTTAAGGTTCTCACTAGAAATGGAAAGCCAATAAAATTTCAGTAATGAGAAGTTATATCTCAAAAGTAAAGTAAATGTAGAATACACACTCACAGACGTGTGTATGTATATATAAATATATATATATATATGTGTGTGTGTGTGTGTGTGTGTAATGCGAAATAAGTATGTATATAAACTAATAATGTATTATAAACTGAAACTAAAATCACTTAAACAATTTTAAAGCATAAAATGAAAC
>BMAW01014299.1:0-14439 GCA_019974015.1 Nephila pilipes
GTGAATCGAAACTAAAAGCCCGCAGCCATGATTGAAAAACAATCCTGTTATTAAAGAAATCTGTAATAAAAATCCCCTAAAACTTCTACTTCCTTACATTTTCATAACAATACCCCCCGTCAATGAAGATAGGATTGAAGTGCGGGGCCTTTCACACATGATTATCGAGACTGTAAAGATTGCCCTAAACAAAACTTTGTTTTTCGAGTACCCTATTACCTATGGCTTCTACAATATTATTTACATAATTGAAAACGGTAAAATAAATTTTAAACAGTTTTCACTGATTTCTTGCCTCAGGGTAACATCAAAGACAGAAATAAAATATAACAAGTAATGGAGAATAGTTACTTTTTAAGCAGCTTATACAATAACACTGATAGTTATGATAATGGTGATAAACATTGGCATGCAAAATTATTGGTTTATATAGGTATGAAAATTTAACAGTAATTTATAAAAGGAAATATTTATAAACGTTAAATACAACAATGGAACACAAACCACATAAATGAATAAGTAACTTTAGAACTCACACGCATAATTTATGATACAACAAATATATTTGGGCTCAATTACTCTTTGGTTTCTTATGATCATTTGCAACTTCTAGAATGTATCTTCTTATCTTATTACACACAAACTTTAAATGCAGCATCAGAAAAACGTTTATCATACCTATTATTATTTTCATTTTAGGCTTGTGTTCTTTGGACTGTTAATTTTCTTGCTTCTGCAATGGGATTTGCTTACATTTTTCAAAGATGAGCTCAGTGGAATTGTTCAAAAATTTAAATACACAAGTTATATTTTCGTTAGATCATTCTGTAAGCTACTGTATTCTGCAGTAACATGTATTAATTTAATTCAAAGAATTTTACTGGAGGCTGAATTTACTTTACATCTTAATTTTGCTACTAAAGTCTGATTTAGTCTTTCCTTTTTTCCATTACGTTGAGGTCTAAGTGCTACCTTTAACAATTGTCTAATATTATATCCCATCAAAATTCTTCTGAACCGGGTTGAGAAGAAAGCAGTATTTCTCTAACTCATAGTATTGTTTCAGGGACCTGAATCTTAAAAATGTGTTTCAAATAAATTGTTTAGTTTCGGTGGTAAAACTCTTGGAAGAAAATGTACACACGTGTCGAATGATAACTGCAGCATGTGAATACTTCTTTTGAGAATTATAGTAATTTAATTGGACTACTGTATTTTTTGAAATATATTTGAAAGGCTTAGTAACTATTGTCAAGAGATTCAAGAAGTCCATATTTTTTTTTTTTGAAAAGATTTTTTGTAAAGTTCGCACGTTTCACAAGACTATACAGAATTATATCTTTCAATAATTACATCTTCCCAATAATATATAGGTGATAGTTCCAAGAAGGTATTTTTTACACCTTGTTGTCCAAATTGTCCATGAGTTAAGTGAATTAGTTTTTTCCTTGATAAAAATGGAACTACAATTTTTATTAATCAACTTTTTGCATTCATCCATGCACCTTAAATTTTCTTCAAATCTTTATTTTTTTCTCCTCCACGTAGAAATTTTCCAATGGCAATTTTGCACTTCCCTCCTCAAATTGAGTGTTTGGGTGTTTCTTTTTCATGCTTTCAACTAATACTGTGCAATAATATTTAATTTTCATGTTTTGCACCTCTCATGCATTTCCCTGCTTAGCAAATATCACCTAAATATAATTTACCACGCATTACTTATATTTGAAATGCTTTTTACATCATAATATTATTCACAGCGAAATAATATCTTCTTCAATGTAGTTAATCGGAAACAAAATAAATATTTATAGAATAGAAATTCAGTTTCAAAAGAAATAAAAAATATTTTACATATACCTGAAGATACCGCTCTTTTGAAAACGATTGTTGATTGAAATTCTGATTGTAGGTCACGTTTTTTTTTTTTTTGTATCCACTATTAATGGGAATAAAATTAAGAGTAGGTTTTTCATCACAAGAAACAACGAATGAGAAATAAAAATTTGGTTCTTCTTGGAGGCCAGGGTCATTTTCGTTTGCGATCTATTTAATAAGTTTTTCATAAATCAGAGCACACACATTTTACACAAGTAGATCTATTTGCTTGCAGCTTACAAAAAAAAAATATTTTCTATTCAGGAAGCCCAGACACTGTGCACTTTTCGGAAACACCTTTCCAGGTTTAAGGAAAGACGTGCAGGCTCGGAAAGCAAAACTTTTGAATTTATTTTCTTCGATTTTACAATACTGTTTTATACTAACTGGGTTTCACACACTTTCACCAGGTATTTCTTGCTGGGTCGCCGAAGCATTTCTACTACAGATTGCCAGATGTTGCTTTCTGGAACGCCGATTCCTTTGTTCCCGTTTGATGTTCGGTTTTGGATCTTCAGACAATCCATTCAATGTATGGTGTTTTTACACATCCAGAAGTCCGGGAATGGAATTGAAGACTGGTAGTTTTCCTATTCTTTTTGCGAAAATCAGGGAAACATTCCGGCATACGATTCGGAAATTCCATCTTCTCAGAATAGCCTTAGAGCTGCTCTTGGCCACAACTACCAACATTTCCCAGTCCCAAAAAGTCAGAACAACTTAAAGTAATTTATTAGAGCGAAAGCTGTGGGTTTTAAAAACTTTAATCCCCAGGACTTCAAACACACTAAATTCTTCCTGTTAATGCTACATTGTGCACCTTGGAACCTTTCGGTAACTCCTAATCCCATTAGAAGCCTTTTAAATTAAAAATGTTTAAATAATTTTATTTCACAACTTTCTCCTAAATTGCAATCTTTTTGAGCCCATTAATCCCACCAGATGACGCCTCTAACTCACGACGATCTGGATAGTTCTTTCTTTTACTACATCAATCATCTGGAGTTTAAGAGATCCACAGACTTATCGGCGTTGAAAATTCAAAATTTGACATCGAGCACGGCACTCAATATTCAATTAATTTAAATTAACTTCTGTCTTTTATCTTTAAAAACCTTTTAAAATCCTACGGATAATAGAAAAATTCTGACATCAATCTGTGATCCCGCCCCCTATAATGTTCTGACCAATGCGGTTGTCGTTTGGTTAGCTTACTTCCGTGGCGTCCAATCGTAGTTCGGTCTCTCGTCCCTATTTCTCTCAAACATTTCAGCAATCCTCATATCCTGGAGTCTCAGGTTTTGCTCCTTGATCCCTAATTTTGAATGAAATTTAACAAATTATAGAAAATCTCTAATTATAAATTTCTAAATATTTTTTTCTGAAATTTAAAAATGAAATAGGAACCTTGTTAGGTATGGCCGTTTTCCTTCTGCCCTTCAAAGTTCATTGGCAGGGAAACTTCCTTCCTTCCCTGCTTTTCTTAGATTCCGAGAGAAAGGGTTTTCTCCCACAGGTGTTACACTGCACGAATGTTCATTAATCCTATCCGACTCATACTGCGCTTGATTTTTCCCGAGATTCATCCAAACGTGTTTTAATTTTTTAGAAGTCATGGCAGAGAAGAATTTTAAAAATCAAACTTATTATTTATTTATAATGCGTCATAACAGAGCAGTGAGAGGCATCGAGATGCATGTTGTTGTAATCAACACATATCGAAGAATCCGCGGCTCTCGAAATATCTCCACGGAAGGGGAGCGGTGGTGTCCTTGAATACAGTTCTAAACTTTATATTGCAGAAGCCAGGCGGACTATCTTTTAACAATTCAAATTTTTTTTACGAATGCTGTAAATATTCGGAAGAATTTAAAAAAGAGAGAAAAAAACTTCATTAACTTTCTTGATTAAAATATCTGTTTGAGGTTTTTATTTCGAACTAATTAAAAAGTTTCTTTTCCTAAAACTTAAAGGTTTATGGGTGTGAAAAATAAATTATCGGCTAAAAACCACATTTTAAGAGGGACACTTGAACGTTTCATATTAAAAAGTACATTATTTGGTAAATGCATTATTATTATTCTTGTTTGGCGAAGGAAATAGAGAAACGCATTACTTAGGTAAAGATCATTTACAATACATTGCATTGATTCTTTCATTGGAAAATACAAGGAAAAAGAAAACTATCATTACTTGGATGGATATATTTGTTAACAATCGATACCAAAATGCATCATTTTACAAAGCATTTATCTGCGAAAAGGTATTATGTAAATTAGTCCTTAACTGTCAATGATGTTTTAGCAATTGGCTCACTTTCTTACATAAAGAAAAAAAAATAAATAAAAGGAAAATAAAATCAGCCACAGTGCCTGTTCAAGCATCGATATTTCGCAATCATTTCGTACACTTTCTTTTTCATTGCTGCCGCTCTTCTCTGTGATAGGTGTCATCTTATGTGCATCGAAAATATCGAGGGAATTTCTATTAATTCGCACAAATCTGCAACTCATCTATAACACCTGGGTAAATGAATCTGAAGCCGACAGTAAAATACTTTTACTCATGCGAACTATGATAACGATAAAGTTTCCTAAGATGACGTTGGGCAATATCATGGACTTGAAGCTTGGACTTATATTTTCCATTTTTGGATCGCTGTTTACAAATGGACTTTTAATTTTAAATATCGTTAATTCCTTATGTATCTAATTGGGTACCATGAAAAATTGTTTAAAAATATAATCATAATATGCATCCAAACACCTGCTTTAAATTCAACGGACAGTGTCAAGGATTTAGAAAAGTTGGTTTGTAAGAATTTTAAGAACAATTAGCTAGATTTTGTCTATATTAGGCTATTTTATTTATACAATACTATGATGCTTAATTAAAGGAATATATAGCTTTAACGAAAATATGTAAATATTTATACCGATATCTAAGAAGCAATAAGAGCAATAATTTAAAGCGTGGCAAAAAAATGAAGGAAAAACTTTATTTGCAAATCAACGTTTCTGGCGTCAAAAAGCAGAAAACTGTTACAATTGCAGAAATTGGGATTTCGCAGAAGCTGCTATTTTGATTGTCTCATTCATGCAGTTCAATTGTTCAGCTTTCCTTTGACGAAAAGGTGGCTTGAAAACGTCACAACAACGTGATTGATGGGAATCCATAGCTTGGGGTATTATACAGAGACTTGAAGGTGTACAAGCTCAGAGAGGTTTGTATCATAGGCTGTTGGAGTGGCAAGGAGTGTCATTTCAAGTCTATGATATCTATTCCAAGAAACAAGTAATATTAGACGTCGACCAAAGCAAGGTTGTGTCTTGCCATTGATATTGCAGCAAAAAGAAAGATGTTAAGCTAATCAGTCCAAAAATGTGTTCATTAGGATAATTTGTGATGGGTCTATCCACGATCTTATCACTAACAGTTCTCTAGGGGAATTTTCGGACCTTAGAAATTATTCTTACATGTTTCTTAGAATTATTCTTACAAGTAAATTCTTACACGTTACACTCTTACAAGTTTCAATGGACATAGGATAATAGTTATATATTTCACTGACCTCAAGATACCGTACGTCTCGAAGAAGATAGGTTGCTGAACATCGAAATCGGGCTCTACCTGATTGGAATCGAAATTCCGATTCAGTCGGGAGTGTGAAACCCAAAGTGTTCTTGTATGAAGAAAAAGGAGCATTCGAAATAATCTCCCATTTTCTTCATTAAATATCACATTACTGAACAGTTGGCTCAATGGTATGGTCTGGAATCTGCATAGGTGGATGCGCGGACCTGTATATCATTAGGAATGACAATTTGATAGACGAAAGATATGCAGACGAGAGACTGTGACTTCATGTCGAACTTTACGTAGCAGACATTGATAATTTTCTTTTTTTTATTTATTTTTAATGAATGAAAATCCTACGATTCATACAGCTCGTCTTGTGGAGAACATGCTTGAAGCTGAATTAATACAGCGTATGAATTAGTTAGCACACTCTCCTGACATAAATCTAATGGAACATGTTTTGACAAACTCGAACGATGCATAGTAGCGAGACCAAGGGTCCGTTGATTGTCCGGAACGTGGGGATAGCATTTCTTCAGGAGTGAAACTGTGTTCCCCTAAGACGATAACTTCTTCGCATCCATCCGAAACAAGTGTGTAGTAGTCTTAGTTGTTCGAGGTGATCACGTGCAAAACTAAGCATCTTGTATAATTTCCAAGAATATTTTCTGTTTGTCATTTATTTATGACCAAATTGTTGCCCTGAAGCACTTTTCATGTTATTTCGATCTTTTCGATGAATTAAAGCTCTTATACAATTTTTGCTTCCCTTTTTCTTCATTGTATTTTGTTACACGTGTATTCTTCATTTTATGCCCATACGTGTCTGTCTCGCTTAATTTTCGTAACTTATTTGCGTGTTCCTCTAATTTCTTGAGTAGTGTATTATTTTTTCTATATATTAGGCTAAAAAAATCGGAAGATGTATGAATTAACATATAGGCTGAAAATTGAAAAATCATTTTTCTGTTAGGATTTAATACCTATACGAATGTATTTTTTTTCTCACAGTTCCATGTCCATTCAGGATGTTTCGAAACTCACAGGCAAAAATTTAAGGGGAAACAGGAAACCTCTAAACAAGATGTTTTCACGCCACAACGCATTGGCGGAGAGGAAGCTGTGAACCGCTTGATGGCACTGTAATAGAAAGCATTAAGTGCGAGTTTTATTAGACATCGTCATTTCTAACGTGGATTTCAGGAGGCATAGCAGTGCAAGAAAACTCTCGCTTTATATTTTCTACAGCTATTTACCTCTATCTCTTCAGCTCTCGCGTATGCATTGTATGGCGAAAATCGCTTATTTAGAGGTTTTCTGTAACCCCATAAATGTTTGCTCATGGGTTTCGAAACGCCCTGTATAAACTCCAAGTATTATTGTTAAGAAAAATTTATATTTTTTAGATATATAATGCTACATGTTTTAAGTAATTAGAAGTATATTTTGCAAATATGTGACTTCATATTAATTTGAGAAAATTGTCTTATGAATATAGACTAATATTTATTGAACACAACTTAAAAATATGCTTATTCTGAGAAAGTGGAAAGTATGATGACATGAAATTTGGTCCAGTTATATCAGATCCATCAGAAAAGCTTCTTATTTCCAAAGTTTAACAGCGCGAAGTTACATTTCTAAATTATAATTACGTAAAAGTTTGATTTTTAAGCAATATGTGAGACTTTATAATCAGTATTTAATCCTACATAGTAATTATATGTGATGAATATCTATTTTTCATCAAAAAAAAACCTTATTCTTATCTATTGTTAAGAAGTGCATTGTATTACTTGATTCTGTAGATCACATAAAGTAAATAAAGCTTTCGCTTCTGAAAAGTTTATAAAAATGGTCACGAAAACGTTTATATATTCATTCGTAGAAAAATGTTTTTTTTTCTTATCATCTCAATGTTCATTGGAGCAATTCGATTGTACCTGCAGTATCGTTTTATTAATAGTTCATATTGATCTAAATTATGATACTTTTGGCTCTAAATGATGCATCTTTAAACCAGTGCTCCGCAACCGGTGTGCCGCGGCACACTGGTGTGTCATGAGCCAGATACAGGTGTGCCGCGGTCAAATACATTGTATTTGACATTTTACAATTTTTCATCAAGTATTTAATAGACAATGACAATTTTTTTTTCATAATAATGTTTATTTTTCTAAATATACTATAGAATAATTATTATCACAAAATAATTATTCAATGGTCCCCTGGTGAGAACAGTTGAAAACTGCACAGTGTGTTGTGTAAACACCAAGGCCCACCAAATTAATCATAAATAAAGCAAAATTACCGTTATGTGCGTCGTTGAAGACTCATGCGCATGTGTTATTTGCATTTCCGCGTGGTACATCACGTTCACTCTTATGTCATTGATGTCACTATTTTACAACACAAAGTTAAATAAACACGTTCCTACCACTAACGCTAATTATTATTAATTATCTTACTGAATTATGTATGGTTCACGTTCTTCGTATAAAAATTTTTAAGTTTTATACCCCTTTAAATATGGATAAATTTTTACGTCGGAAAGATTCGTCTTCACGTACAGATGATGAAGAATCCACCACAAGTGTTACAAAAAACCTAAAGAAGGTAGTGAAAAGAAAGTACGACGAAGACTACATTAAAAATGGATTCTCGTGGTGTGGTGACGAAACGGCACCAAGACCACAGTGCATCATTTGCGGAGATCAGCTATCAAACGAGTCAATGGTACCCAGTAAATTAAAGCGGCATCTATATTCAAGCCATCCTAGCTGCGCCAACAAAGACAAACAATATTTTAGAGGTGCTTAGAACAAAATAAAAAACAGAAGAAATTTATGAAATCGGCAGTAACAGTTTCTGAAAAGGCATTAAAAGCTAGCTATCATGTTGCAAAATTAATTGCACGTCAGAAGAAGCCACATACTGTCGGCGAAACACTTATTAAACCAGCATGCATGGAAATTGTTAGACTTATGCTTAGGCCCAATGAAGTTAAGGAAGTGAATAAAGTTTCGTTGTCTGCTGATACTGTTAAAAGACGTATTCACAATATGTCAAGCGATATTTTAGGAACACTGATTAAGAAACTGTTATCGGCTGAAAAATATGCGCTTCAGATCGATGAAACAACTATTAAAAATAAAGCACAGCTGATAGCTATTGTACGTTTCGTTGACTAGGACTTTATTAAAGAACATTATTTATTTTGTAAGGAGATTCCAGAGCGAACTACCGGTGAAGAAAATTTTCGAGTAACCGATGATTTCTTCAAAATATGTACTAACATTCAATGGAGCAACTGCATTGCTGTTTGAACGGATGGTGCTGCGCCAATGACGGGTCGTAAAAAAGGTTTTGTCTCTTGCGTAAAACAAAAAAATCCGACGGTACAATTTACACACTGCTGCATACATCGAGAAGCATTGATGGTCAAGAATTTGCCGGAAGAACTTTTGAACACGATGAATGAATGCATTAAAATCATAAACTTAATTAAATCAAGAGCCATAAATTCGCGAATTTTTGGATTACTTTGTGCAGAAATGGGAGCCGAATATGAATCCTTATTATTTTATACAGAAATTCGTTGGCTATCCCGAGGTAAAGTTTTGGCTAGATTATTTCAGCTTCGTCGCGAATTTCTTTTAACACAGAATATGCTCGAAATATGTCAGCACCTCGATGATGATTACTGGATAGCCAAACTTGCATACATGGCTGATATATTCGAGCATTTGAATGAACTTAATAAAAAAATGCAAGGTCGAAATGAGAATATTTTGAGTGCTCCGACAAATAACAACGATTTATTAAAAAACTGGAAATTTGGCAGAAAGAGTTGCAAAAAGGATGTTTGGAAATGTACCAAAGGACCAATCATATTACAATTGAAAACAACCAATTAGTTGTGGATCTGGCCCAACAACATTTAAGTATGCTTCAGCAGAAATTTGATCGATATTTTTATTCCATTAATACGGAACAATACGATTTGATTTGAAATCCTTTTGAAACCAATGCAATAAATTCTACGGAAGCACTGCCTCTACAAATTCGAGAGGAATTCACAGATTTAAATAATGACATGACTTTAAAATTATACTTCTCCGAAGTTCCATTAGATGTTTTCTGGATTTACGTTAAAAAAAGACTGTCCTCACATTTCCCACAAAGCAATCTTAACATTACTTCCATTTTCGACGACATATTTATGTGAACAAAGTTTTTCAACTCTTGTATTAATTAAAAATGATAAGCGGTCATGCTTAAAAGATCTTGACCAAGAACTTCGGGTTGCGTTGTCAAATATTGAGCCGAATATAGAACTTTTGTGTTCATTGAAACAAGCGCAGGTATCACATTAATAATTATTATGATTGCGTAGAAATAAATATGTTATGGTTTTATGTATGTATATTTTTCAAATAAAAAACAAACATTTGTTGTAAAATTTGTGTATCAATTAATACCTATATACTTAAGCTTTTGGTGTGCCGCGGAATTCTAGAAAGAATTTTGGTGCGTCGTAGGTGAGAAAAGGTTGCGGAGCACTGCTTTAAACTACGCTAAACTTCAAGGTTTGAAAAACTATTCTGAAAAGTACATGAGTTATTGATGTCTTTAGAATGGGTCTTGAAATATAAACGAGTGTTTCAAAATTAAATAGTGCAACGTTTGTTGCGTTTTTTTCTTTTAAAATACTCCAAAATCTATCTACAAATAATTATTTACAGATTTAATAAATAAGCAAATTTTACAATAATTAATAATACAACTAATGTAAAGTTTATAAAAAATAAACCCTTGTATAAAGAATATGGGTTATTTCACACAGTTACGAGAAGAATATGCTAATTGTTTGTGTGAAATTTTTTGCTCTTAGATATTGGAGTTTTCTATATTCTGAAGCCTTTAAATTTAAAATTTAACGCTGTTCTGAGAATATTTTGAAATCATCTAAATTATGGAACTGATTTTGAGATCCTGTTCTCCTCATTTCTTAAAGATGCTATTTTATGATTTAAACTATTGATCCACTAATTAAGAGGTTTTTAAAAAGAGATAAAAATTATGAGCATTCTGTTCTTATTTTCGAAATTAATAACTATAATAATAATTTCTCAGTATTATTATCAAACATATTTCGCATTTTGTTAAAAAAGAAATATAGTAGTAAAAATATTTAGTAAATGTGTATTTAATTGGATTATATAAAAACAAATAGATAAATTAAATATTTTCGGTATAAAGAAGGAGGAGATTCATGGAGAAATCAAAAGGTAAATTTTTTAAGAAAATATTTAAGATATTAATAATTTAATAATGATAATTTTAATAATGATTTCTGTCAGCCAATTAAATGTCTTGGAGAATTAAAGTAAATAACAAATTCCTTAAATGGAAAACAAAGTGTATCTTAAGACAACATGTTAGTATATTATTTCTTTTTGAAGAACTTAAACAACTAATGTCTAATTTTTGACAAATATTTTTACAGAATGTTTTATTTTTCGAAGTGGAAAAAAACAATGCAATTTTTTATCGTGTGTACTAAATGTGTACCTCTTTGCGCACTAATTTCATTTTGCATCAGAAGCTAATATTTGCTTCTAGTTTTATTTTATTATTATTACTATTTTGCACTTTGCCCTTTCTTTGCCAAATCCTTCAATTAAAAGAAAATAGCTTGCAACTTATTATTTTTTTAAAGCAAATAAGAGTGCAAGATTAATTTTCTGCTAAAATAATTCATAAGACGCTACGATTCGAAGAAATGTCTCAAAAATGTGAATAAAAGAAATAACAGAAAACTAAAAAAATAAAAAGAATAAAGGAATCAACTGAAAACGAAACTTCTTTTTAAAAGTGTAACAGAATGTTGAGCAGAGGTAATAAAATTCACTTTGATATCTCATTTATTTACGAACCCAATCCATTTTAGATTTGGTTTATAAATGAATAAGAAAAGGTAATAAGTTTAAAATGAGAAACCTCTCTGAAACTGTTTTTTTTTCAGTCTTCATATCTCAGCGTTTATTTTTAAAATGACCGCCTTTCTTCTGACGATCATTAAGTAATTGAAAAACATTTGGTCACAGTACCTGTTGGGTGTAGTTCACAATTATTCTAACCATTATCAGGCAAAAAAATCATTTGATACAAGAGTCTGATTAAGACTACAAGATTCGTTCAAAAAGGATAAATTGATTTTAAAAAGATTTCGAAGCCTCAACTTACAAGAAGAAATCACGAGAAGCTAAGATGAGAAGTTATCACAAATTATTTCAAACTTGGAGAAATTGTTGGAGGCTAAGTGTAGTTCACAGAGCCAAAAGTGTAGATTACTTTTAGATTTGCAAATGGATTGTCGCTTAGCCGTGGAGAGTTAAAATAAGTTATATATATATATATATATATATATATATATATATATATATATCTGTTATGCTTCGTGGCCATTGTATGGTGAAGGCTTATTTAGGGTTTTCTTACATAAATCTTTGCTCATGGGTTTCGAAACGCCCTGTATAAACTCAAGTATTATTGTTAAAGAAAAATTTATATTTTTTTAGATATATAATGCTACATGTTTTTTAAGTAATTAGAGTATATTTTTGCAAATATGTGACTTCATATTAATTTGAAGAAAATTGTCTTGAATATAGACTAATATTTATTACAACTTAAGAAATACTTGATACAGAAAGTGGAAAGTATGATGACATGAAATTTGGTCCGATTATATCAGATCCATCAGAAAAGCTTCACTTATTCCAAAGTTTAACAGCGCGAAGTTACATTTCTAAGTATAATTACGTAAAAGGTTGATTTTAAGCAATATGTGAGACACATTATCAGTATTTAATCCTACATAGTATATGTGATGAATATCTACTTTTCATCAAAAAAACCTTATTCTTATCCATTGTTAAGAAGTGCATTATTCCACTTGATTCTGTAGATCACATAAAGTAAAAATGACTTTCGCTTCACCAGAAAGTTTATAAAAATGGTCACGAAAACGTTTTATATATTCATTCGTAGAAAAATGTTTTTTCTTCTTATAATCATCTCCTGTTCATTGGAGCAATTCGATTGTACCTGCAGTATCGTTTTATTAATAGTTCATATTGATCTAAATTATGATACTTTTGGCTCTACATGATGTATCTTTAAGCGTAAACTTCAAGGTTTGAAAAACTATTCTGAAAAGAACATGAGTTATTGATGTCTTTGAATGGGTCTTGAAATATAAACGGTGTTTCAAAAATTAATAGTGCAACACGTTTGTTGCGTTTTTTTCTTTTAAAATACTTTCCAAAATCTATCTACAAATAATTATTTACAGATTTAATAAATAAGCAAATTTTACAATAATTAATAAGCTACAATAATGTAAAGTTTATAAAAAATAAACCCTTGTATAAAGAATATGGGTTATTTCACACAGTTACGAGAAGAATATGCTAATTGGTATTGAAATTTTTTGCTCTTAGATATTGGAGTTTTCTATATTCTGAAGCCTTTAAATTTAGAATTTAACGCTGTTCTGAGAATATTTTGAAATCATCTAAATTATGGAACTGATTTTTTGAGATCCTGTTCTCTCATTTCTTAAAGATGCTATTTTATGATTTAAACATTGATCCACACAATTAGAGGTTTTTTAAAGATAAAATTATGAGCATTCTGTTTATTTTTCGAAATTAATAACTATAATAATAATTTCTCAGTATTATTATCAAACATATTTCGCATTTTTTTTTGTTAAAAGAAATATAGTAGTAAATATTTAGTAAATGTGTTTAATTGGATTATATAAAAAACAAATGAATAAATTAAATATTTTCGGTATAAAGGAGGAGATTCATGGAGAAATCAAAGGTAAAATTTTTTAAAAAATATTTAAGATATTAATAATTTAATAATGATAATTTTAATAATGATTTCTGTCAATGGTCATCTTGGAGAATTAAAGTAAATAACAAATTCATAAATGGAAAAGTAAAGTGTATCTTAAAGACAACATGTTAGTATATTATTTCTTTTGAAGAACAACTAATGGCTAATTTTGACCAATATTTTTTACAGAATGTTTTATTTTTCGAAGCGGAAAAAAACAATGCAATTTTATCGTGTGTACTAAGTAATGTACCTCTTTGCACTAATTTCATTTTGCATCAGAAGCTAATATTTGCTTCTAGTTTTATTTTATTATTATTACTATTTGCACTTTGCCCTTTTCTTTTGCCAAATCCTTCAATTAAAAGCTGCAACTTATTATTTTTAAAAGCAAAATAAGAGTGCAAGATTAATTTTTCTATAAAATAATTCATAAAGACCTTTACGATTCGAAGAAATGTCAAAATGTGAATAAAGAAATAACAGAAAACTAAAAAATAAAAAGAATAAAGGAATCAACTAAAAGCAGAAACTGAATTAGCAACAGAATGTTGGTAGAGGTAATAAAAATTCTTTGATATCTCATTTGGTATTAGCTTAATCCATTTTAGATTTGGATAAATGAATAAGAAAAAAAAGTAATAAGTTTAAAATGAGAAACCTCTCTGAAACTGTTTTTTTTTTCAGTCTTCATATCTCAGCGTTTATTTTTTAAAATGACCTTTCTTCGGTGATCATTAAGTAGTGAAAACATTTGGTCACAGTACCTGTTGGGTATAATTCACAATTATTCTAACCATTATCAGGCAAAAAATCATTTGGTAAGAGTCACGATTAAGACTACAAGATTCGTTCAAGGATAAATTGATTTAAAAAGATTTCGAAGCCTCAACTTGCAGGAAGAAATCACGAGCTGAGATGAGAAGTTATCACAAATTACCAAACTTGGAGAAATTGTTGGAGGCTAAGTGTAGTCCACAGAGCCAAAAGTGTAGATTACTTAGATTTAGTCATTGATTGTCAACTGTAGCCGTGGAGAGTTAAAATAAAGTTATATATATATATATA
>BMAW01014299.1:14464-41749 GCA_019974015.1 Nephila pilipes
TATATATATATATATATATATATATATATATATATATATATATAAAGGTTTTCTTTTTTGAGTAACTAAAATAAGTTATAAATTATTCAAACTTTTAGCTTTACAATATTTTTTCTCGATTTTTTCCCCCTTATTTTTACATTTTAGACAACATACATAAAGTAAAATGAGTTACATATAAATAATAGTGGTTATGTACCTTTAATAAGTTATTTTTAGTAAATAAATACCTAAATCTAAGTCAGTAATAATGTTACATTTTGTAAATATGTGTGTATTTCAAAAAAATAAAAAATGTCGAAACATCTACAATAGGCTTTGTTTTTGACATTTGGGCCTACAAAGTGAATTAAACCAAAAGAATAACACATATTTATAATGTGTATTTATAAAGTAATGATTTAATTAGTATATGAGGGGATTATTATACTAATATATTATAGTAGTTATGAAGTTATTGAAATTTCTATCCTTTAAATCATTTTTCTGAAAACATGCTTTTTCCAAATTTCATGTAAAACGTATGAAATACTAATCATTAGAAATGGATAAGAAATTGTACGTATCTTTTAATTATTATTTTCTAGAACCTAAACCTAAATTAAAAGTAATAGAAAAGAAAATATTTCTTAAAAAAATTTTCAATTTTCGAAAACCTCAAAATTTACTATTTTTAAATTTAAACCTTTTTTAAAACAATTAAATACGTATTTTAATAACAAAATAAATCCAGTACCTTAAAGAAATTGTTAAGTTTAATTTGAGACTATTTTTTAGGTATTCGCATAATATTTGAACTGTACGTTTTACATTACTTACATTTCTTTAAAAAAAAAGTTCAAGTCTTAAAAATACTGCCAATAACTTTATTTTCAAAGTTCTTGCAGATGTTGAATATTAAAAACTATAAAATTTTCTTTTATGACTGAAATAAGTTATTAATTAAACTTTTGATATGCAACAACGCCATAAATCTCTTTTTGAAATTTAAAAATCATATTTGTCTATAGAATTTAAAAAAAAACATTCTTTAAAATCATTGATGTAAATAGCGTTAATTTTCTTTCATGTATTTGGTTGCACAGCAGTTTTTTAATAATAACGGAACTATTAAATTTTTTACAATATTTTTAAATAGTTTTTGTTCAGTCAGGAGTAAAGAAAGTATTGGAAACTTTAGTTAGTGCTCCAAATATAATGAGTGTTTTTATGAAATTTTGACATCAAAAAGTGTTAGATAATTTAATATCATTATTATTATTCATAAACTTTCTTATAAAATGTAATAATTATATTAAACATTCTTCTAAAATCCCCTCTTCTTTAAATGACATTATTCCCACGGTAATAATTGTTAAATTAATGCAGAATTTGTTTTGCATATAATAGAATATAATTATTAATTACTTTCCTAGGTAAGATCTTTCAAATAAAACCCATCATTTTCATTAATATCTACTTCTTTAAAGGCAAAATTTTAAAATTTTATTATTAATACAATCCTTAAACCTTTAAAATATTTCCAAAATTAATTGCTAAATTAACAATAAAATTTATAACATCTAAGCTAATTTGTTTCTTAACATAAAACTTTTTTTTTTAAATGTTAAATCTGAAATTAATACCTTTATTCTTTATATCTGTTAGTTTTTCATCCTGAAACTATATCTCAATGACCTGTAACAGCATGTTGATATTCTTCTCAACAATAGTTTTCTGATAAACATTGTTATTTTCTACTAAACTTTTTACCTATCTCTGTTGCAATAAAATTTTTTATAAATATTTTGTTTAAAGCTTAGTCATATGTGTTTATTAAAATTGTATTTATAATATATGGATATAGAGTCTGATAAGATATTTAATAAAATTGTTTTCCTAATATAAACTAAAATTTTTACCTATCTCTATTGCAATAAAAATCTTTATAAATATTTTGTTTAAAGCTTAGTCATATGTATTTATTAAAATTGTATTTATACTATATGGATATAAAGTATGATAAGATATTTAATAAAATTTTTAATATAAGGAACAATTTTTTTCATCACTGTTCCATTTTCAAAACCACATGAACGAAAAAAGTTAATAATTTCAATTTTATTATTAGCTTGAAACTTAATACAAATTTTTGTGTCAAAACTATGACAGATTTTCTTATATTAATATACTGCTGTTTGTAGAAAATGCAACACCATGAAAGAATCATCAGAATCAAATGAAATTTAATGCAGAAACGACTTGTACTGATACAAATAAATGATGAAATTTTCAAAACAAAAGAAACAAATTAAGCGTCCGAAATCAGTATTTGGTGCAGCCACCATGCGCTGCAATAAGTGCTGCTATACGACGTGGCATGGAGTCAAACAGATGTTGAATATCTGCTTGAGGAAGAGAATTCCATATCGCTTGTATGCGCAACCAAAGTTCGTCTTTGGAAACTGCAGGACGCGGATCACGAGCGAGACGCCGACCAACCATATCCCACACGTGCTCAATAGGCGACATATCCGGTGAATAAGCAGGCCAAGGAAGAAGTTGCATGCGTTGTGCTGAACAGAAGTCTCGAACAGTCCGCGCAACATGTGGGCGTGCATTATCCTGCTGAAAGATAGCTCCAGGGATGCCTTGAAGGAAAGGAACGACTTCGGGCTGTAGCACTTCACGGACGTACCTGTTGCTATTGAGATTACCCTCAATTCGTATCAAATTGGATCGTCCATGATACGAAATCGCACCCCAGACCATAACTCCGGGTGTTCGACCACTATGTCGTTCAATAATACTCTCAGGAAGGCAGCGTTGACCGGCATAACGTCTAACACGAACACGGCCATCATGGGTCCACAAATTGAAGCGTGATTCATCTGAAAAGACAACTTGGTGCCAATCAGCTCGCCTGTCTCTGTGCTCAAGAGCCCACTGCCGACGCAGCCGTCGATGATTCGCCGTGAGGGGAATCCTGTATAAAGGCACCCTTGCACGCAATCCACGGCGCAGCAGACGACGACGAATTGACGAAGCCGACAATTGTACACCTGTAGCAGTAGACCAACGTGCTGCCAGCTGCCTGGAGGAAGCTGTGCGATCATTCACCGCCATGCGGAGCAGGTGTCGATCATCGCGCTCTGACGTCACCTTCTGTCGTCCAGTGCCTGTTTTTTGAGTTGTTCGGTGCTCGTCGGTCCACTGCTTCCAAACTCGCATCACTGTGGAACTGTTCCGCTGCATACGAGCTGCTATTGCGCGATAGGAAAATCCTCCTTCTCGAAGGCCGATTATCCTCCCTCGTTCAAACTCCGTAAGTTGCTTGAATTTCTTATTCTTCCGTCGTGGAGGCATACTCAGGTCTCACTAAACGTTTGCCACTAACAAATAATCATAGACTTTTTTCAACGTCCCGCTACAGCACTTTATTTATACGCTTTCAGCATCAATTCAGAGGGCGCTGCGCGCGCCGCGCACGCGCGATGGCTCTGAAACTTTATTAATTTGCATAATATCCTATAATTGACATTTGCTGCGAATTTCATTTGATTCTGATGATTCCTTCATGGTGTTGCATTTTCTACAAACAGCAGTTTATTATTCAATGTATCGAGGATTTTGTTTCGTTAAAAAACCGAACTTCAGCCTTTTCTTCCAGTTTCCCTCTTCTTAAGACACGAGGCATTATTGCTATCTAATAAAAGAGAGATGCAGGGTGACCCAAAAATAGTTTTGGAGAATACTAACGATAAAAGGATGAAATATTATAATCTTTTATTTATATTTAATTCACGATTTTAGTTTGTAGATAAGAAAAAAGGATTAGATTAACAAAAACTAGCAAAGCAATAAATTAACAAAACAATTAGAATTTATTAATTAACGATTATAATTACATTTTGATGAGCAGCGCTATCTTCATCAGCTACTTGCTTTAGGTTACAGTTTTCTCTCTTTTTGGAGTGTTTTGTAAACACGACATACACATCTTGGCATCTCCGTGCTTTCTAAGTGCCCTCTACAGGCGAGTGCCAACAATATACAGCTCTTAAAGGAAGAAGAACTGAAAATATTCTCATCAATGCAATTTTCTTTGCAAATACAGGTCAAACTGGGAACAGTCAACATTGTAATGACACTCTTTTTTTAAATTAGCATTGAACTATATAGAGCAGACATTTTAGGCAAAACGGCTCAGATAAGTTTAGCTTTCTTATTTCTGGACTTATTAATCGCTTTAAATGCGTGAATGGGAGTAAAATGCGTGTTTATATTTGTATTTGGAACCTGCTCCTCATGTAGAGTAAACATTTTGATAGTTCTAGGTGTTTCGGTATATTTTGGCTTCTGATAGTATACGGAAAACCGAAATTATTCTTATTTTTGGTAAACGTGTTTTCAGAGATTTTTGTTCTTGTAAAATATGTTCTCACATATTTTATTTGCCTATGCTTTTTAATAACAGCAAAAAACACAAATAGAAGGGAAGTAAGCAAAAGTATATTAATAAGAAAAAAGAGTTCCTTTTGCAAAATTTTGAGTTCTTATAAATAATCACACTGAATGCTTAGAGAGCTACCATAAGACAACAAGCTTAACTCATTTGACAAAAGGTGATATAAAATATAACTGTCTTTAAAAAACAACAATTATTTTAAACCTGACCGAACTAACAAATAAGCGAGTTCGATCTACCATATAAATATACTTCTAGTTTATAACAATACAGAAGTGTTATTTTATGTTCTACAACAGAAAATATTATATTCATAAGATAATTTAGACATTTTGTTTCTAAGAATAATCATTTATAATCTTTTCAGTACATTTTCACTGGGATTATATCCATTAACAAACCGAATTTATACACATTTTTTTGGTAAATTTAGTATTATTTATTTTATTATTTAGGAGGACCACCTCAAAATATTTTCCATCTTTTTACTAAAGCAAAATTTTCTGTGTCGTCTGCCTTCAATTTGTACCACAAATCTCTTTCTTTATTTTATTATATCTTTACTTCTGGTTCATTAAGTCACTTATACAAAAAGATAATTACGAAAGTACAACGTATTTCTCTAACTAATTCTTGTGAAAAGCAAAATATTGTACTAGAGGAAGACAAATATTCTTGCAAAACTTTCTGTACAAAACGTGAAAGAAATGAAGAAATCGGCAAATACCAGCTGCTTAATGATCAAAATAAAGCATTTTAATTTTCCCTGAATACTTCAAAAGATTGTGTACCTTAAATTAATATTTACTTTAGATTAAAAAAATTCATCATTCATTTTACTTCGCTAATTAATCTATTTAAAGACCCAATATCATATAAATAACTCATGAAATAAAAGAAAAAACAAATTTGGTAAATAGAAATAAATGAATTTCTAGGAAGACGCATTAAAATAAAAACTAACGCGAAAATAACATCTTACTGATTATGAAATAATGCATTTAAAAATGATCAATACAAATGAATTTTCGTTATTTTCCCCAACGATTGTTTGTGGTGGATTAAACATTTTACTCTCGTCAAGGAAAAAATTTACCTTAAAATTGTATCCTGGAATTTGAGATAACTTTCATTCATCGAATATCTTTTAGAGAAGTTAGGCTTATCATCTGGATCAGGTAAGACATTTTTATATTTTGGACAGCTGTATTTAATTATTCAAAATTATAAAAACTGATTTCCAAGATCTTTAAGCAAATATGTTTTAAAAGAAAACAAGTTTTTTTTAAGAAAATCTATTTCTAAGGCATAAGTCAATTAAACATTAAAAAAATTGTTTTTTTAACCAGTCTTCTTAGGAATCCCCTTGAAGCGGGAAAAAAGACAGCGGTAATCTAACCATCATGTAACATACATAAAAATCGCAATTCTAAAACCAGATGTGGTACAGAAGGTAATGCTCATTAAATTGTCTTGGATTGAACGTTTTCTTGCTACGTTACCTTGCTGAACGCTTTCTTGCCAAATTTGTCTTGGAATGAGGTGAGTAAGATGTCACATACAACTCCTGTCGCTTAAAAATGACTCAAAATTACGACGTGTATTCGCTGTTTTAAACGGATCTATGATTAAGAGAAAAGTAAGCAGCTAGAAATATTTAATGAACTAAATGTAAAAGAAAAAAATTAAAAATTTGTAAGCAAAATTTCTGATAGAACAGTTATAGCCATCCAAGGTGCGCTTTTATTTGCAATTATTATTAAATTACTCAATTAAATATAAGAATTAAATTAAAAGATGAAATATTAAGAGAGGAATAATAGTAAACTTTTCCGATATTAAATTTAAAGGAAACGATAAATTTTTAATTGAATATATTTAAGCTAAATGTAATTAAAATGGAAGCGATTGATAAATTATTAATTTATATATTATATCAGCCATTAAAGCAAAAAATAAACTATTGAATGTATATTATATCAGTTAAATATAATTAAAATTAAAGCAAACGATTAATTATTAAATTGAATATATTTGACTAAATATAATAAAAATATAAGAAAACGATAAAAAAATTGAAAAGTGATTTTTATACGCCAAAATTGATCCGCCCAAAACAATACCTTTACGAATGGCTAATAATAGTAAATCAATATTAAAATCATTTGACATCAATACATTCCAAGATGGAACCAATCTAAAACGAAATAGTTTAAAATTCTTGAGCGAAAAAATCCGAATAATGTTATTTTTTTCAGTCAGTTCTTGATTTCAGTTTACTTATGATTTAAGGTAATACATAAATCGCTAATTGTTTTAAGGTTACATAAATTTGTAAAATTCTGAAGTAAAAATTTTTAAAATGCGGTGAATATATATCGATTTACAATAGTACTTCATAACATAGAGCTGCATCATTTTCAAAAGAATTTTTACATATGAATTCATATAGCTGCTGAAATGCTTCATTCAACGCACAGAGAACAGAAAAATAATTTAGATAAATATTTTCTCAAGAGGATTGTCAAAATATTTCATGACTAATTTAAATGAATAAAATCTTGAAATAAGATTTTAGATCTTCAAAACAAGTTTTTTCTCTAACAATGAATAAAATTATGACATAGAAACTGATTTCTCACAATTTGTTCATTTTCTCTTTTCTGTAATATCATTAAACAATTATTTCAACTAATCCACATTGCTATTTACGGTAAAATGTTTCTTCTGCACATCTGAAAACAAAATTTGCACTGTAATTTAAAGATCATAAAACATAATTAAGAATACATATTTTAGTGCATTTATAGTACAGGAAAAAATTCATAGATATAATAAAAAAAAAATTCATGGTATTCATGAGATAAACATACAATCCGTAAAGTACTATAAAAATTAAGATAACAATTCGAAAATTTATAATATCGTAATAAATAATTGTTTCGATTGAATATAAATTTATAACTAATGCTTTATATTCTTAAATTAAAATAAAAAGATGGATGAGATGTAAGTTTGTGACGTTTGGCTATTTGCGATTTCTTTTTCATTTATCTCGGGGATCTTATTATAAATTGAATTGCGTCAAATCACAATTTCTTCACAACCAAAATGAAACGTGATAAGGTACATTAATTAAAATTAGAAGGGAAGTAAATTAGAAATATTGATTTATAAATAAAACATTAATGGAGGTAGAGGTTGATAGAGATTTATAATTTTTATTGAAGCACCTGATGTAGTTTCACGGATTGAAATGAATTCTGTTAAATAATAAAGATATGAAACTAGTGTTTATTTGAAATTGTGGAATTCAGAACAATTAATTTAGCAAGCAAAGATTTCATATTTAAATCAGAGTCTAGGATTGTTAATTCAATTGATATTCGAGAGAGAGATACCTTATCATTGATAAATAAAATATTTTATCTTGTTCTTACGCAGCTTCAATTGGATTCAGTGTTTATTGATTAACATATTAGATTGAGAAATAAATAAGAGCTAAACAAAGGAGGACATTCATTAGAGATTCTTAGATACATTCCAAATAGTCGAAGCAAGAGACTTCGTATACCCTGATGGGTTCACCTCATAGAGAATGTGGCTACATTTAAAGACCGCAAAGCTGCTAGAAGAGTTCTCATCTTATAAATGAGGCTGTTTATGAGGAGACTTTTTATTTTCCTTGCATAATTTTTCTTATTCTTTTGAAAGCTTTGGTTTAAACTTCAGGAAGGCCTAATATGTTGAGAAGAATGCTTTTCTTAATACAATGTCTCTTTCTAGAGCATCACAAACATGTTCTTCAAGTTTTCGATGAGGTTAATTCTCGTGATTGTTTCTATACGACGAATGCGATGATACTCGTATGTATTCGATTATGTATCCTTGTGTTAACGTTTATAAAGATTAAAGTCAAAACCGATTGCTCCTGAAATAAATCTCACATTAGGTTAAATCACTTCATCTTGATAGCTGCATAACGATACCTCACAGAGTCTATGTACAAGCGATATAATTGAATAAGATTGTGTAACAGGATGCCGACCAGCACAAGGATTTAAGAACTCAATATTTTTTATGATGGAAAGAAAGTAGCGGGTTCAACGCTGTCTTTAAATTAAGACTCGTGTAGAATCATTTCGCTTAGGAATTTCGATTCATCAATGGAAAAGAAGTTACATTATTGCTTATAAAATAATATTCTTGTCACCCCAAAAGATGGGATTACTTTATCCAATAGTGGTCCATGGATTCACACTTCTGATCTTGTAACAACTGTCCTTCATTCTTCGGCTCTTGCGTCTTATCTCAATCTAATGTATTAACCTCTAAGTTCCAAATGAAGACAAGTAAAAACTAAAATATTACAATAATAATCATTAGAGAATAGATAAAGTCACACACTCTCTCTCGAATCCCAATTAATCCCGCAACCCTATATTAAGATTCAAATATGAATTCTCAGCTTACCAATTCACTCATTCTGAACTCAACAATTCTAACAGTAATTCCGTAACTAAATACATATTTCCTAGGATTCGCTTCAATCAAAAAAACTACTTCAGGTGCTTCAATCTAAATTTTAAATCTCTATCTAAAAGTCGTTATCCTCTACCTCCCTTCATTAGCTTTAATTCTATTTCATTTATATATCATTACCACTAATTTATTTCACTTCTTTTCCTTCTTCATCTAATTTATCTACTAATCACGTTTCATTTTGATAGGGAAGAAATCGTAATCTGATGCAGTTCAAATTACAACTGAAGAGAAAATCGCGAATAGCTAAATGTCACAATCTCTGAGCGTAAAATGCCTCCTCTATTAGGTGTCTGTTTTTAATTTACTTAAAATTATCATTTGTGAAGTTGAAGGTATTGAGAGAGTTCCGTAGTAGTGATCTGCGTATGTCGTCAATTATTTAACACTAGATAATGATCTTAAGTTTGTTTCCTGGTTGTTGGGTGGACTTGTCATAACCCCCCAGATAATGATATCCGTTGTTTGGAATTGATATAATAGTATGTGTCTCCCCCCCTCATTAGAGTATCTTGATACTCTAATGGGGGGACTCAATTTCACTCAAGACTGCAAGCAGTCTTGAGTGAAATTGGTAGGCCTCAAATCCATAAATGGTTCTCCATTTTGATGGATAATAGAAGGGCTCATGATAAGTCAGTTGCACAGAAATAATCTTGTATGAAAAATCTCAACCAGTCTTTTCATTCAAGAGACATAAATCTAAAGATAAAAATTTTGGATGTAGAAAATGTTCACGTTCACATTCTGTTATTCTCTTCCTAAAATGTTTTGGTAAAAAGTGATGACTTACATTTTATTTCAAATTTTCTAAAAGATAAATGGTACAGAACCTGTGTTAAAATACCAGTGAAAAGAATTTGTTATTTTTGTGAAATAAGTACATTAATTATTTTAATTTTGATTAAAAAAGCATTATCATGAAATATAATCGAAATATCTTTGAATTCTTACAATTTTCATCGCATCTGAATAAAATTGATATTGTTAGTCATTCAAAAAGAACTAATTTATGATGGTTTTTAATTAATCAACTTAGTTAACACAGGTAATAAACCTATAAAAATAATATTGTAATGTGGAATTAATTTTTAACTATTAGTTAGCTTACATTCCTATTTTCGAAAAATTTTGCAAAAAAAACCTTCTGCATTAAGTGGTATTAAAAATAGTTATCATAATGTTACATAAAGGTCTTAAATAAAAAAAAAATTCTTTTGAATTGTTTTCAAAGATATTTATGCTAATCAATGTTTATTTTTTTTTAAAAAAAATTATCTTTCCTTCATTTAAAATTTTGGGTAAATTAATTCTTCTTTTTGTGGTTTACATTACACGACTTACTTTTTCCTAACAAAATATTTCTCTGTAAAATAAAACCCTTACTTTTTATTGAAATCATGAATATATTAATGGTCATTAAAATGCTAGACATTAGCAAAGAAGGCAAACATCAGAATCTTATTTATTGCACAGGGGGATTTTAAAAACCTTTGCCGATATATGACCCCTATCGAGCGTTACGTTCGGAGAACGGAATAAAACTTGTAATACAGATAATATTATAAGGAATGCGCTTGAGAACAATGGGAAAGACAATAATCCGAATCTCATAGTTGCAATTACAGTGAAAAAAATTTCGAATATTTCAAATAACAACACCTACTTTAGTCATTAATACTTGTTCTTCATTTAAAAAAAAATACAAGAATTGGAGTTGGAACTCCGTATTTGTAGCACGAAAAAGGATGGCGTGAGGCAAAAATAAATAAAAAAGAAAGAAAGAAAGCGGAAACAACAAACGTGACGTTCACCAGTACACGAATTGTTCTTCCATTGACGTCACAATCCATACCTTGTTCTGCTACAAATCTAACCCACTGAATATCTCTTGAAAACGTAAGAAAGTATGCAGATTCCCAGGTCTGACGTAGGTCAGTTTTGTCTTTTTTTCGCCCTAAGAGAAAGGGGGGGAAAACACTCTATGTTTTGAGAGCTTTGTCTTTCTGCCCTTCCCTTGAACTGGAATAACATGCGTCTGACAGTGAAACAATATGTAAAAATGGCAAGGCTATTTCATCTGAATAGACAAAATGCCCCAGAGGTATTGCCTCTTTACTAAAACCACAGAATTTGAATAAACTATTTACACATGCGATCGATCTTATCCATGATGCTGTGGCGCATCCAGAAATATTTTTTTTTTTGGGGGGGAGGGATGCATCGCCTTGAAAGAAGCAATTTCTTTAATTTAGAATTACCACTTATTAAAAATTAAGGAATATTATACACAAATTTTTTTCTCCTATTTAAAATTGTTCGCGGATTAACATAATTTTTTTTATCAAGTTAAAAAAATAAAAATCATTTAAGAAAAATAAAAACGACACCAAGAGAACAAAAGTTTCTACTAACCAGAATCGGTGCAATCCAACAAGATTGAAAAGCTGATGCAAAATATTGGATGATTGGAAAAACGATCACAATTTAAAAAACTAGTTAAAATAGTATAATGAAAGGAAGAATTCTACACATATTAGTTGTTATAAAGTTACATATTTTTTAGTTTTTGCGAAATATTTATGACTTTATCACTAACTGATACATTTTTATATATGTATAACAGAGTTCATTGAAACACATTTCAGAGGTACTGTTTCTTAAGAAGTTTTCTTAAAAAATATTTCATTGTTGGAAATGACCTTCCATGTTATGACAGACTAAAATGTTTCTAAGTTTAAGGATGTTTCAGAAAAATATGAATTGAACTGTGTGTTAAGTAGATATTTTCACGTGCAGAAGTTTTACTTCTGTAGAAGTTAAGAGGATAACAAGATCTTCTCTCTCTCTCTCTCTCTTTCTCTCTCTCTGTATATATATATATATAAGGTGTCACCTTCTTCTTGTTATCCTCTTAACTTCCACAGAAGTATATGTATATATATAAACTTTCTTTTAAATAGTAGTATTGAATTATGTTCAGAACACAGTCGAAAGCAATTTCATTTTTATAGAATTATTTTAATGTAGCGGAAAGAGAGACCATTTCCACTCCGCCATTGTTTACAGACTATGGCGGAGTGGAAATGGTCTATTGCATCACAAGAAAGCAACAGAGGAATATGACGAGCAAAGATCGTTTTTTGTTGTGTTTTTGATTACATAAGAGAGAAATTTCTATTGAAACATCAGAAACACGTGGTATGGATGTAGGGATTCTGAGGAAATATCATAATAGACAGGGAATCTAAAGGGATTGTTTTGACAGATTTGTAATTGTTTTAAGCGGATTTAACCAGTTTTAAGAGCGCGTGATCTTATAAATAAAAGGATAATTTGGAAGGGGATCTGGAAATACGATTGAACATTACCTTTAAAAGGAGAGAATGGGCAAATTTAGTAGATTAAATTTTTATAGTGAGAAATTAAGGGGAATTAAGTTAAATCATTGTATATATATATATATATATATATATATATATATATATATATATATATTCTTCTTCTTTTCGTTTTTAAACATTGACCCAGAGGAGCATATTGGAGACAGTAAAGACTTTTCTATTCTTTTCTCGAAGCTTGGTTTAGATGGAATCATTTTTTCACTTATAGAAGAGAAGAGTTTAAGCACGGAAAGATGAAAAAAAAAGTTCATATTCTTAACGTTTTGAACATTTATAATAGAATAATAAAATAATATTCTGAAATATTTCAATATTTTTAGAAAAAAATCTTGGGGAGTGTATATGTCCCCTTGCATCTCCACCCCTGAGTACTCCACTGCCTGGAGACCCTTCCGATCTTATTAAGGTTGTTGCACGCAGCATACGATAGTCGATTTGTATACGCAAGTGAAGCTTCAAGCATGCTGAATGTGCCGAATTCTACATTCCGCAGAATTTTCTGCACTCTGTTTCCCACAAAATTTTGCGATCCTTTCAGAGTTTTTATATGCTTCAAGCGGATAATTACCTAGTATAGGTGGATTTTGTCAACGAATTCCTCATTTGATAAGACGCTGATAATAGCTGTATGTACGCATTTAAAGGACGGATGAAGCACATTTTTCGTTGACTGGTAACATTAATGCGAAAATTCAAATCAGCATAATACTGCGCAAAAGTTATTGAGTGGAACGATATAACAAGCCCAGTCGTTCTTGGGTCTTAATCTTTTGAAGATATTGCTGCCAAAATGTATGGTAATTAAATAGTTCTCGTTATGAATCAATATCGACCGATTTGTAGCAGTGAAATATTCTCTCTGATGGAGTTTGGATGCAAGAGGGCATTTCAAAACATACAGAGTTTTTCCTCAAACATTTGTTGACGCAATACTGTGATCGAATTATCGCCTACCATTTTATGCTCGCGTACGTAGCCGCCGAGATTATCTGGTGTCGCTGATATGGATTTCTGGTTATGCGGATATTTCAAATTTAATGCACACGCATGAAAACCGGAAATTTTGTCATATATAAAAGATGGCATCACAAGTGAAATTCTACAGATTCCCTTTCAAATGGTTCGTGTTCCAGAGGTATTCACCCTTTGAAGCACTCAAAGTGTCATCCAGTCCACCCCGAAAGTTTGTGAAACATAAAGTCTTTGCTGTCTTATAGTTCATCTTTTAATGGTTGTTTTCGTTCTTACTCAGTATCTGCCTAACGCCACCATTTTACGTGCAATAAATGGCGTTCAAACTCCATTTCAATTTTTTTTATTGCAAGATCATGCTTCATGTCAAAAAATAAGCATTGTCATTTGAAATTCTTGAGGGTTTATCACTCTAAGATCTAGCTTATTGCTTTTCATATAAGACTTGGGCGTATTCTTTATAGCACCTTATTCTATATTTTATCCAGTTCCCTTGAGCGTAACGCTCACTAGGGGTTCATATATTAGCAAAGTTATATATATATATAATTCCCTTGTATATGTATAATAGGAGAAGGACATGATTAAATTTACTGGTGATTAAAATGATTATAAATTTTTTGGCAACTTTTGTTTTGCTAGCACTTTATCAGTTATTAGAAAATTTTCTAACCTAAAGTGCGTATGAAAAGTTTTGCTGATTTTCTTATGAGCACAATATTACATTTTTACTTCTTTGAGGATAGTTTTATATTTAAATTTATTTGGAAAATTTAGTTATTGTTAAACTTTAATACAAGCAAATCACTAAATATCCGTACTAACAAATTTTCTTTTCATGGAATGTTATAAATAAGTTTAATATTACACTGGTTTTGCAAAATTAAGAGAATTTGCATATTTTGTAGTTCGGCGGCCGGTGGATTTCCGTCCCGGAGGAGGGGGAGAGAGTTGATGACCTTGATGCGGCAGCGATGTTTCGAACCCTGGATCAACGGGTCCGAAGTTGACGGTCCTACCAACCACTCTGAAAAGATATCTCATCTGGCTGTTTGTGTAAGGTCTTTTAACACCTAACTTTGTTGTAGAAGAGAGTCGCTGCATACTCCCCCTCCAGTATCATCGTGATGATACGAAGAAATTGTACAGATGGTTGCTTTTTTTTATTTACTTTTGATTGCTTGGTTTGTTCAGTGTCAAACAGTGTCTGATGCAATTTGTCGTTTCAAAGAACTTGGCAGTGATGATCGACTTCCAGAAAGTGTACGAAAACGTATGGTGAACACTTCCAAGAATCGTAAGACCATCAAAAGACGATTTCAAAGGAATCTGAGGGTTTCCATGAGAAAAATCGCTTGTGACATGGGAATAATAGTGTGGCAAATGGCAACAACAGAGCTTGGATTGAAGCCTAACAAGTTCCAAAAAATGTTCTGCTTATCACTGAAGAAAACAAACTCGTGCGGCTCCAAAGAAGTCGAAAATTTTTGAGACGGGCTACAAATAGAGCTAGGAGAGATTCCTTTTTACTGATGAGACGCTCTTTACCGTTCATAACTCCCAGAACGATAGGATATGATCAATAGATGCTCCAAGCACTTCGGTAATTGTTGATCATCGCTAATATTGAATGTCGGTCATGGTCTGGAAGGGAGGGAATTTGCGCAATTAGCAAAGAACCTATGTGTTTTGTGGATGAGGGCGTTAAAATAAATAAAAAAGGACATTCAGTGGGACATTCTAGAAGCTGTAGTACTTCCGTGGGCTAAAAAGCACTTCTGCAATGTGAACTGGATGTTTCAACAAGACTCCGAATCAGCTTACATGATCAAAAGGACACAAGAGTAATACAAGGCGTATTTTCAGGACATGACATCATGTGCAGAATGCAACCTAACCACCAGATTTAAATCCTATGGATTACAATGAGTCTAGGGCATGCACTAAATCACACAAAAGCTTGGACTCTCTGGAGAAATCACCTTAGGCGAGAATGGGATAGATTAAAGATAGAAGTTTGCGGCTCTTCGTCCCTGCAACAGGAGGCCACTTTGAAACTAACTAAATTTATGTATCAGTAAAAATATACTCTTATTATTATTTGTACTATTTTGTTAATTAATTTATTTTTTAATAAAGTTATAATATAAATTGTTTGTCAAAGTTTTTTTTTTTTGCTGCATCTTGTATATTTAGTTCAAAAAGACTCTCCTTTGAGATTTTCATCGATTCATATGCCCTACTAAGTACTATCCCGACATGCGGAGTGTGAACGTCAATATGGTGTATATGTAATGGATAGTTTCATGTACAAAATCTAGTCTATGCAATTTCTTCTCTTTTATCATAAAAACCAGAAGTCAGATTAAATTACATTCCACTGTTTTGTGGGTGTCACTCTAACTACAAGTACTCATTTTCACTAAATTTAGTCTATACAAAAATAAAATTAAAAAAAAAAAGGATTATAGAAAGGAAAAAAAAACATGTAGTTACGCTGAAGTTTGGACTTCTTTGTCTTCCCCGTAGAATGACTAATATTAATGAACAGAACATTTTATAAGCAAACCGTGTTAAAATACGCTAGTAAATAATGTTATATAGGTGGGACGGACCTTTGCGACAAATTTGGAGACAAAGCTAGATCGCTCTAGGCGAGAGAAGGAGGTCCAAGACCAATTTAAAACTTTCTAGGATATTCTCTAAAGGGAAAACATAAGAACCATTGAGTTTATCAGATATAGTTTATACAGTGTATGTAGTCTTCTGTTCTAATGCAATATTGTGACTTGAGTTGCTGTGTTGAGTGATTGCACGGTCTTTAAATTAGTACTGTTGTGTTTTAAATGTATGTTTATTGCTCATATTAAAAGAAAACGTGGGTATTTGCTAGAGATTCTGAAAATAAATATATATTTTCTCCTAAAGAGCCTACTTTTTTTTAACTGTGTGGACCTTTCTTGCTTTGAAAAACGATCTATGATATAACAATATTATCGAAATTGAGCAAACCAAATAATGAGAATGATAACCTCGTTTTCCGAAACAAAGTCACAAAACATTTATTTTATGTATTGCTTAGCCTGAATGTAACGCGACACCAACATTTTTTATAAAGATAATTAGAAAAAAAGTGTTGAATTTAAGGCTCCCTTCTGTCCGCTATTTTGATTTCGAGGACGTAATGTTAGTCCCATGGAATTTCGACTTTAATTCTCACATCTTTACTATTTGATTTATTTGAATGCAATACTGTGCATCTGAAAGAGCAAAACGAATAATGAAGGCTTCTGTGGAATTACTTTTCTCCTCCGATTTTAAAAATATTTTTACCCTATTTTAATGATTCGTTTGCGAGATTTCCGGTCTTTAAAAATATTTAAATATTTTGAAATATTTTTAAAAAATTGGAGGAAAAAAGTAATTTTACTAAAACATTCATTATTTTTTGCTCTTTCAGATGCCCTTCATTGTATTCAAATGGATCAAATAATAAATACTTGAGAATTAATGGGATTAACATTACGTCCACGAAATCAAAATGGCGGGTAGACGGGAGCCTTAATGGGATGCATTCATTTTACGTAAAATAATTCATTGAAAGTATAAATTAGTCAGATATGCATTTATTTTTATAATTCATAGCTCAGGTTACATTCATGGCAAAAAAATTAAGTGAAATAAAACAAACAAAGCAATTTATAACATAATTTTTAAAATTTACCTGAAAACAATTTTATAAACAACTTTAAAAAGTTCTGTGCAAAGTTTTACAAAGAACAGATTTAGACATCCAAGGTGCGCTCTTTTTATAATTGTTATTAAATTATTCAAATAAATATAAAAATTAAAGTTGAAGTATAGAGAAATGGACGATAGTAAACTTATCCGATATTAAAATTAAAGGAAATGATACATTATTAATTTGAATGTATTTCAGCTAAATGTAATTAAATTTAAAGCAATTTATCAATTATGAATTTGAATATATTTAAGCTAAATGTAATTAAATTTAAAGGAATTGATCAATTATGAATTTGAATATATTTAATCTAAATGTAATTAAATTTAAAGCAATTGATAAAAATGAATTTGAATATATTTAAGCTAAACAGCCTTAAAATTACAAATGATAAAATTGAAAATGTCTGATTGACAAAAGCCAAACACCTAATCTAAAGCCATAGCTTCTTGTAATAAGGTGAATTAAGAGTAACAAGAAGAATTATTAAATTCAAAGCCGACTTATAGACCTCTGACTTATGAATCACTATGGAAAATGATTGTACAAAAATACTGTTAAACTCGTATTAAGACGAAGAAGAAATATCACATTTTCACGTGAGACTTGATGGGATCCCAACATGAAATACCCATAGTACTACAATGCAATATATTTTATGAAGAAAATGAGACGTGTATGACTTTTTCAGTTATTTAACAGATACATTGCATTTTTGCATATTTTACAAAGATACCATACTGAAAATTTGCCATTTCACCAACCATTCATAATTTTGCACGCAAAATTTAAGTCATACGGCAGTATTTTCTTTAGGAAAATATAGATACTGCATTTACTAAGGACGACATTGTTTTCACTACTATGCCACTCTTTGGGAGCTTGTTTCTGGCAGTAGCAGGTGCTTCTAATCAGGAAAGTAACTGGCCAGCCATCTTAAGTTAACAATGAATTGGCTTTCAAAATTTACAGAAAACTAATAGAAGACAATTCGGTGAATGTGTTTTTTTCTCCTCTGAGCATTTCTTCAGTTTTTAACATGCTCTATTACGGTTCAGAAGGGGATACGGCTAAGGTAAGAGTTTTATATTTTTATATTAAGAATGCAATCAGTTGTAAAATATAACATTTGTTTGATTTAAAATGAATAAGTAAGTATTTATGAAAATAAAGTGAAAAATATACTGAAAGAGGAAATTAAAAATATTAATTCAAATGATACATACATAATATACATATAGCCCCCGTATAACACGACACTTGTATAGCACTGATTCACTCTACCAAGGTTCGAGAAAAATGGGGACATCCTCGTATATCACGACGCTTTTATTGCGCGAATTCACTTGAACAATCATTCATCGAGTAGCTCATCCCTCTGAGAAAATTGACGATAGTAAATGGCTGCTGAAAAAAAATATGAAGGGAGTCAAATGAAGGTGAAAATTAGATCGAGACAGCAGAAAATAGAAGGGATGCAGTAGAAGTTGCCAAATCTCTAGGAGGAGAAAGCTTTGGCAATATGACTGCAATAGATATCCAAGAATTGCTGTAGGAAGAAGAAATTGTTAAAGCAGGTTTGATAGAAAAGATATCTGGAATCCATGATGATTCAGAGGTTGATAACATAGGCGAAGAAGAAGATAAAAGGTCTATTCTACAAAGCGTAAAGAAAGGCCAAGACTTAGCTAGAGTTTTATTTCTTAAACGAAGATCCTTCAAATGAAAGGAGCACAAAAAAGAACTTTATAAGTGCTTAGTATTATATGAGGAGTTTTATAAAGATGTTTTTATTAAAAACAAACAATCTAAAATAGCATATTTTTAGCAAAAGCTAGAGCAAGGATCCAAAGGTAATGCAAAATAATTCTCAGAGGATGAGGATATCTTAGAAAAAAGGAAACTCCGCCCGTTAATAGTGTTTAGTGATGAAGAAGAAAATATTGTTTATTTCATATTAATATGTATTACATCTTTAGAAAATTTTAATAAAGATATTTAATTTAACAATGAAAATATAATATCGCGCTTTTTTAATGTTTAAAACTAGATGCCTAGTACTAGTTCTTTGTTTCGTATACCACGGATTTGCATAGCATGGTAATTTTTTGGAAAGTTATTCCCGTGTTATGTGGGGTTACCTGTATACAAGTATGTAATCCTATAATCATTTCTAACAATTTCATTTCTTACAATACGTTCGTTGCTCAGTATAAACATTTCTATATTTAAGACTTTTATTTGTGTTTTTTCTTTCAACGAGCTAATTTCTTTACAACTACACCTTTCATATTTGCACATTCTAAGATTAGATGTCATTTATTTCACTGTAAATTATAACTTTCTTCATTTGTTCGCTTAGGTGTGACTCTCTAGTACATTTTAACAATAGATCTAATTTTCAAATTTTTTTTTTCCTAAATTGAAAATCCCAAAGAAGTTATTCAAGTTCTAAAAATATTTTTAAATAAAAAAAAAAAAAAAAAAAAATGGAAAGCAATACATTGAAAGGACTTGCAACAAAATTTTTTAAACATATTTAAAACTTATTTTAGACATAATTCCTAAATTTTTTATATAATCAAAGCACTGAACATTTTGGAACTTTTTAGAATTAACCAACTGTTGGTATTTTTACGTAAGCTTTAAAGGTTTGTAATTACAATAAAATTGTTAATGCTTTTTGAGAGTATGTATAGAGCTTTGAAAAATATCGAGTTGATTACATTGTATAAAGCATTGTGATTTTCTCTTGGGCTTTCAATACATAGTTCAGAAGACTCTCTTTAAGGTGACATAATTTCCATAATCTTTGACATGAACAGCATTCGATCCTACATTCGCTCGTCTTCTCTAAGGTGATCGCTTCGATATAGTGATATGGCCGGGGTAACTGACACATCATGATCTCAAGCTCACGACCGGTATTTTTTCCGTCAAGTACTGTGTTCGTGTCCGAATTCTTGAAAAAATCCACCGTGTAGCGGGTTGAGTCCTAAATTCCAGTCCTCCTATTTGCTGGATGTAGAAGTTTGGAGAAGGGCAATCCTTAACTTATCGTCCTTAATTGAGGTTCAATATTACGAAATCTGTCCCCAATAGCCCTCGTGTTGCTTCTCGGTGCGATGTTAATATACAATAAATCAAATCTGTAAATTGTAAGTTACACAACCTGTTATTAACCATCCAAAGGGGATATTGTTTTAGTTAACCCAAAATGTCGTACCTAACCACTTTTCAAAAGTTTATAATGTTTTTACGTTTATTTTATGTTTGCTTTCACCTATATTGAACTTAATTTTCAGAAATATATCATAGTAAATTTCTAAGGAATTTTTTATTGGATTTAAATAAAAAATATGTAATACATGACTGATACCCACTTTCACCACTAATGAACTCAATTTTCAAAAATACGTCGAAATAAATTTCTCCCAATTTTTTTATTGAAATGAAGTGAAACAAATATAAAATTTATTTACTTTACTTAACGATTTATGTTGTTACCTTAAGTCATATGTAAAAGGGAATCAAGACATGACTGAAAATAAATAACATTATTCAGAATTATAAGATAGCTGTGAGGCAGCCATTTTCTTTAGCCACTCAAAAAAAATGGATCACTTTTGGCATACCAGATCACTTTTCCATTTTTTATCGTTTGCTTCAATTTTAATTATATTTAGCTTAAATATATTCAATTTAGTAATTTACTGGGTTTTTTTTAATTTTAATACCGTGAAAGTTCACTATTGTCCATTTCTCGATATTTTATTATTTATTTTAATTTTAATATTTAATTGAGTAATTTAATAATTATAGAAAAAGCGCAAATTGGGTGGCTAAATCAGTTCTTTGCCAAACTTTGCATATAATTTATTCAATTTTTTTTATTCATTTGATCTCTGTACTTGGGCTAGTAGAATGATTCACATATTTATTCTTGATGCAGAGTTAAGAAAATGAAGTGAATAGAGGGATTTCATCCTTGATTATATTGTTTAAAGGTTTATTGAAATATTTTTTTGGTGTAATGTGTCTAAAAAATTTAATAAATCTTTAATGTATTATAGTTAATATTTTTCTGACATTAGTAATTCATATGTATTAAAGACGCGACATTGTATTCCATATTAAAAAAATCAAACTGGAATATATTTTATCTAATAATATAATTGAAGGAATATGAATTTTTTATGTGAAGCGGTGCGTCATAACGTTCAAGGACATATACATAAATTAGAGAATTTTTACAAACTTCTAGTAAAAATATAAACAAAAATCAAGATTGATCTCATCCCTTCACTTCTTATCAGACCAATAATCATGACCTTCTAATCAACATTTTGTTCTAGTTCCTTTCGGCTCTCGGGAAATCAACAGGGGTTCCCTTTTCTGATTTGCTATGGCAAGGCAATACAAAAGAAACAGCAACGAAAATGAAAACACACATGAACACGCAAAAACAAATGTACAAAAGTAAAAAAGAAAGCATAAAAAATGATCGAAGTGATTGCCTTATTAAAAGTTCTCTTTCTTGCCGATACAATGCCGTCTCGGTGTCGCCATAGAGCGATGAGCAACGATGGAGGTGAGCCCGATTCATTTGCTCCGCCAAATCACAAAGAGGACAGTTTGGATATTTAAAAATCTTAATACGATGGAGGTGTTCTCCTAGACAGTCATGACCCATCAAAGACGAAATTTTGCAACAGCCTCACGACGTGGAACGTTGGGAATGGACAGAAGATCGTCCACTTTCCACAGTTTTGACTGCAAACGACCAAGTAGTTATACTCTAAAGTTTTGAGACATAATCTGTTTGATATAAAGCTTTATAGAATGATATTATTGAACGTTTTGTCTGCAACGATCTCGAGTCTTTCCTCGCAAGGAAAACAGCCTGTCTGTTCCCATAAACTCCACAGTATCCAGGTATCCACTGGATGACAACATGTTTCTTCTTCAAGGTCAATCTCAACAGGTAATCTCGATATTGAAGGATTGGCAAGATTACTTGCAGAGATGAGCTTTAAAGAAGAAACATGTTGTCATCCAGTTCTACTCTGTGTAATATATAATAACTCACATTCTACTCTGTGTAACATTTAATAAATTTTAAGTATCACTATAATTAAAAGAAAATACAATCTGAAGGGAAATAAAGTTTTTATTATAAATATACGAGTGTTCAACAACGGAATATCAGAAATTCTTAACATGCTTAACTACATTGTTTAACTTTTGATAGGAATTGAAGAAGACACTGGGTTACGAGGACGCAGGTGTAACAGACGAACTTCTCCACGAGACTTTCAGTGCTTTCCTCAAGAACCTTTTGAGAGCTGGACGATTTCCAAACGGAACCGTAATCCAATCCACCAACGCCATAGTTGCGAACAAGAGCATAGATTTGACTCCAGAGTTCAGACGCAAAATTAAAGAATGGTATGAAGCATCCGTGCGGGAAGTGGATTTTACAAAAAACGCTGACGCAATCGTCCGTGGAGTCAATGACTGGATCAAGAATCAAACTCATGGAAAAATGAATACTCTTATAACCGAATTGAATCCGACTACTCTTATGATCTTGTTGAATGCTATGTATTTCAAGGGAGCGTGGAAAACTCCTTTCGAAAAAAATAAAACAAGTCCGCAGTTTTTTTTCAACAATGGTCGAGAGTCGGAGAAAAAGTAAGGAAATATTTTCTTTGTAATGTTACACGAGGGAGTATCGAAATTTTTTAATTATTATACTAAGAAATATATGTCTGAATAAAATTTAGTCTGCATATTAATTGACCCTTATATACAAAATACATGTTACATCTATTAATGTTGATTTGTTTGGTTTTAGGAAGTCTTAGATTGAAGTATGGAAAAGATAGAATCTTTTCCATAATTAAATTATAAAATAACGGCCTTGAGTTAAAAAATAAATAATGAGTTATAAAATAAGACCGTTATTTTATAACTCTGTTGAGTTATAAAAGAACGGCCTTCGAAAGAGGTCGATAAATGTATAACTCCAGAGGGTTATTACAATGTAGAGAAATCTGTAGATTAATAAATTAAGTTTCTGTCTCGATGATTTTTTCAAAGAAGTAAAATTTTCGACACTGATAGCTACTTCAATAAACAGCTTCCTGAAACCAAACAAATCAACATAAATTAAGTGAAACTTATAACATTACGTACTTACAGAACAATTAATGCTCATCAAAAGTTTTATTAAGTTAGCTCGGCTTTTTCTTAGTAATAATTAAGATTGCACGATATCTCCTCGTATACACGGTACTTAAACTATATATACAGTAATGAGTCAAATAATTAAACTTTTTCATCGTTCTTATGATCTTATTAAATATAAAGAATGACATATTGAAAGGTAATAAATTATTTCGTTCAGATCATTCTTGCGTATAAGAGTGATAAAATAGAACAACAAAATTATATTATTATAAAATAGATACTTAAAACTGTAACAAAAAAGTATAAAATAGTGCCCGGTAAAGGTTAAAAAATTGTTAATTAATTGATGCTATTTCTTCCATTGCTTACGTTTCAACATCCTCTCCGGAAATGTTTCTTCTTTTTAGTTGAGCAATTATTTAATATTAATCTTACATTTCCTTCTTAGAAAATATGTTCCTATTCTTCTAAAGGTGTATTGACTAGGCTAATATTCAATGAGTTCTTATACTGGAAAAAGTTATGCGACTTCTCTTCTCTGAATGTAAATTGCAATCTTTTTTCCGTGGTTTGCAGTAACCAAATGGTCATGGTCGAGGATTAAAGGTCGGCGTTGTTTTCATCGAGTGATGAGATTGAGTTCCGATTTCACTAAAGACCTAGCAAGTCTGATGCATGTAATTTCTGGTCAAGGTCCCAAATCCTCCCATTACTCGAGAGTGTGGTGTGGAAGCTGGGAGAGGGAAGTGTTAGTTCAGGTGTCATCCTCGTCAATTGATCGATGATCAAAATCACGAGGTCCGTCACCAATAGCCTTCGTGTTGTTTCTCAGTGAGACTTTTATAAACAATCACAGTCTTTTCTTGCCACCATAAATTCGCGCCTAAAATTATATGTAAATAGAAATGGAGCGAACAGTCCATCTAACTCCCCTGAAAAATGATGACTGATTTCAAACCTGAAATATAAGTAAAATTATGAGAAAAACAAACTTTACAATTGTTACAACTGTAAGAGTTTTATTTATTTATTAAGGCTCTCAGTGGTGTTAAATTTATCTGTTACTGTTGAAAAAGTACACAATTTTCGACCAGCAATAATTTATTGAAATTGATTATTTTGATATTTTTACACATGCTTTATAAGAGAATGAATTTTCTAAATAAATGTAAAATAATTAAAATATATTCTTAATCTTTTATATTATGAGTCCATGAATGTAATAAATTTTTCTTAGGAAATTTGAGTAGATTTCATTATGCGTGCAAGAGATATTTTGTACACAAATGGTTGTAACGACTAGCAGTAAGTTGTTATATAAAGTCAAATATACTTTTTCTATGTGTACTTATTATACGAATAAAATAAAGGATTTAAAAATATTTTTAAGAAATAAAATATTTCAAACTATAAAAAATTTCAAAGAATACAAATTTTTTCTTACTTTTTAAGAATATATATATATATATATATATATGATATGATATTATATTATATTTAGGTACAATTTAAAGAGTATTATACTTACTTTACCTACATTTAGTTTTCTATATATATAATATAGTTATTTCATTAACTTATAGAAATTTATAAGATTTTGCTGCCTCCTCTTCATATAATGAAGATAAATTGCGTCCTCACATAGTAAACCAAAAGTATGTACTGAAAGTCATAAAATATAAAATTACAGAATAAGAAAATATTACCTATTCAGTAAAACTTTTTGAAGAACTAAAAAGATTACCTAATCTGGCATTATAAATACTAATCAAGTGGTGACAAAATTAGTATTTTACCTTGTACCAAAAGCATTTAAGCAACATGGTATTGTAGATTTAAACTTCAAAGGTCGCATTAGCTATCTTGTTTCATAAAATGTTTAACATCATGTTTTAAACTTATTATTCACGTTATAAATGTTACATTCATTGTTGACACCATTAGTCAAACTGAAGGTTCTTACGCAATTTTTACGGGTCAGTTTATTTGTAAAAGCGTTTCTTGTTGAAATTACAGTCAGCTGATATTTTTCAGGTTTGTACTCCATATTTACGATTTTGATAGATTAGTTAATTATAACGTTGCAATCAATCAACAATCGAAAGAACAAGAAAATGAGTCGATGATCTTATTTTGTTTATTTATTTTCAATATCTTAAGCATCTGTACTCTATTTAATTGCTCAATATTCTTTAGGAATTCACCGTTCACGAATGACTCGTACTCAGAAAACGACGATTTAAAAGCTGCGCAGTTGCCATTCAAGGGAGATGGCGTCGTTATGCTTATCGTATTGCCAAACAAAAGATGTCAGCTGAAATCAACTGAAAAAAGTGTTACGCCCAAAAATCTTTTGACTAATGATCAAGGTCTGCAGGAGAAAACAGTTGATATTTTTCCCCCGAAATTTAAATTTGAAAAGGATTTTACTTCAGTTTTAAAGCAATTTGGAACAAAAAAGACGTCTGATCGAGATGTAGATGATTTTTCCGAATCGAGTTTCAGAAACAACACAGATGTTGGTCGATTGGTCAACAAGGTCGATTCCATTATCGAAGGGAAAACAAGCGAAGTTTCGGGGACAACAGAAATTATTGATGGCAATGAAGTTCCCCAAGAGATCACAGTAAACCACCCGTTCCTTTTCTTGATCGTTGAAAAAGGCAGTGGTAGCGATTGGATCATATTCTTAGGTAGCATTAATAATTTGTAAAAATATGTAGATATAAAAAGTAAAAAATTGTAGTAGCTACTTTGAATAATTTATACTTAAAATTTTTGAAATAAAATATTATGTAAAAAGTTACTTTTATTTTGATTTCTAACAAAATACAATTGTAAAAGCTGTAATTCGAAAGGTTTTACATAATATCGATTTCATAAATGCGATTTACTGAGCTAATAATAATACAGTGAAATCCCTCTGTGAGGACAATTTGGGGGTCAAAATAATATATCGTTCTAAAGAAAATTATCGTTATAGAGGGAATCAATACTGGAGCCAAAATTTTTTTTCTTCATATCCAGTGGTGTCACCAGTAATAATCTACTTTCATTGAACACCTCTCGAGTTCTAGCAAATATTAATACATATTAAATACAGCAAGAACAACATGTTTACAGTGTTGAGTAATTTTTACTATCCCCAAGTTTGAAGAGGTACCCTTACCCAGGAGTCCAGCTATGCTATTGCTTATAAATGTTCATCGGGTATTTAAATAATAAATTTTTTTAACGTATAAATAAATAAAACCGCAAACAATTTTCTGTAAAACGTATCAGATAGTATAATTAAAATACATACATACCTATTAATTAATCCTTATTTATTTGGAATTCTGCGAAAAGAAACCAGAATTTGTTTCCATTATTCGGGAATAATATCATGCAAAATGAATGAAGTGCATCTAAAGAATTTATATGCTCCTGTGGTGCATTAGGGAAGCTTGAAATAATTTTTTGAAAAGCATCAATTCAGTATACTGCTTCTCCACCAGATAAGTTTTGCTTTACCGTAGTGGAATCATCCTTTTCATTTACTTCTTCATCCTCTTCTGACTCTTCTTCAGGGTGATCACTTCTTTCTTCAGAAAGAATGTCTTTGTAGGTTTGTCCCAATAGACCTGTACTTCCTCATCGACATTTAAATAATCATGAACAGATATTTTAAACTTTTTTCCAGTTTTATCTTCGTAAGCGGTCAAGAAATTTTGAGAGTATTTTCTTCCTCAGAATAACCGCAAGAAGTATCACTTTTACTCTCTTTGTCATTTTGAATGAAGCCAGCTTTTTTCCAACAATTAGATATGGACTGTGGCTTCATTTTCCACCGACTCCAAGCATCCGACTCACATGCATCTCTTATAGTAACAATAACAGGCCCTGTGTGCTTTTAATTAATTTACCGTTTTATCCCCTATTCGTTTTCTGTAATACCCTTTCGAATATTTTATGATGCCCATTATGAGAGGCTTTAGAAGCTGCAG
>BMAW01014302.1:0-11783 GCA_019974015.1 Nephila pilipes
ATATATATATATATTAATATTCAATAGATACAAAAATAATATTTCTATCGTAGACATAGTTAAAGATATTAATTTACATCAATAAATACGAGTAATTAATTTCCCCTCGCTAAGCTAAATGTTTATATAATAAGATTGTAAATCAATGACGCTTTTTTTTAAAAAAAAATATTCCTAAGCAAATACAAATAAGAAAAGACAACTTTTAGTTCACAGAGGTGAATAGAGAGTTCTCTATCTATCTATGATACTGTAAGTAGCAAATTTCCTTGACTGATTCAATCGCTCATGGAATTCAGTAGAACGATTGGCTAAAATTAGATGACTGGTCATTCATTTTATAAAAAATAATACTGGAAATTCTTCGGAATAAAGACATATCTGTAAATGAAAAGGCGAATCATTATTTACAATCTTTTAAAAAGTTTGCTAAAATTGATTACCCTTAATAAGAAGTAATAGAAATAAAAAATGGTGAATTGAGGGACACATTTCAAATCAAAGAAACTTATAATGGCGAAAGTCATAAAAGCCGCTCCAGTGCGATATTGTCTAACTGTGAAAAGCATTCTGGATTTCTTTAAAGATAAATATGCAGCTTTTTCCTGGATACCAGAAAGATAAATTGAGTGCGGAGGTCAACGCTTTTACCTAGTATTAATATTTTGAATTTAAAAGCAGATTTGCTAAGAAAAATAAAATAATTATCTCCAAGATTCGAAGACTTTCATGCTGCTTGAAAGAAAAGAATATTCCTTCAAGCTACATTATCAATAATAGATAATATATCGAGATAATAAAATTAATATACTTAAGAGTTCAATGGTGAAGCATATCCATGAAAAAGGGAAGTATGGAATGCGTATTCGTTGTAATGATTTCAAAAAAAGAAAAAAATTAAATTTGGTTTGGAATATAATGCTTGTGTGCTCATTTTAACATGATATTGAAAAGTGGGAATAAAAAATTTAATATTGGAAAAGAGTTTTTTAAACATTTTTTCAAAGATTTTTAGTGTTGGAAAAAACAAAAATTTGAAGCATAACATTTTTAATGTTATAAACTAAAATTTTAAGCTTAATAATCTTAAAATATTACAAAATTAAATTAAAACTTATCATTTTAATGCAAAATAACTGCTAATTGTTTTCGAAGAAATAACAATTATTTTTACTAAATAACGTAAAGTATTCTAAAATTCTAAATAGAGAAATAACAAGTTCCGTGAATAATCGTTTACACACGTCTTCTTTTTTTTTTTTTTTTTTAAAACCTCTTAAACATGCACATTAAATCAGACTGAATCGTAACATTTTCAAAATATTTTATTACAATATATATATATATATATATATATATATATATATATGTGTGTGTGTGTGTGTGTGTGTGTGTGTTATATATGTGTGTGTTATATATATATGTTATATATATGTGTGTGTGTGTTACTTCTAGAATTTAATGCTGACATTATGACATTTAAAAATTGTTTTGAGTTTAGTTTTTGCATTTTGGCAACTCTTAAAAATAGTTTCTTCACGTGGGAAGATGGTATGGTATTTGGTAACGTAGCTGAATTTTTGACTCATTTTTAGTAAAAAAAATATTTACTCATGTGAGTAAATATTTTTTTTCCAAATTTATTTTGTTTATGTTATGTAAATTTATAAATTTGCTAGTATTTCTTTATATCACTACATGTAATATTAATTCACGTGGAGTATTAATAATACATACAGTGTAATATTAATACTACACTTGGAAAATATTGATTTTTCTCATAAGTTTTTAAAATGTTTGTATTGGATTTTTTAGCTTTCTGTTTTTTCGCTTTTTGTGTGTTCTTTTTAATTTCATTTTTTGGATTTATAAACTTTCAGATTTTTTTTTTTCAATTCATATTTTTGGTGGTATAACTATTTTTATTAATATATTTTGTTGATGGGGGAAGTTAAGCCTATAATTCTAGAATAACCCGGTTAGATAGTCTACAGCCTATTACAACATTCATTACATTATTTTCCATTTTTGCATTTTCAAAATTTTTTTTAAGGTTTTAAAATTTTTCAAATTTCTTGATATTTTGTTTATTTTCTTACTTCTTTGATATATATATATATATATATATATATATATATATATATATATATATATATATATATATATATTATCCACTCGTCATACATCAGGTTTCAAAAGTATTCTGTTCTTACGTAGGAGGTAAAAAAACACCGTTAATATCTTTTGCATAAAATCGTATATGCACTTAAGTTTGTTTTTGGAAAGTATTCACTGACAGGAATTTCTGCTACCCCCTCCCCCTAGATGAAACTTGGTATATTTCCCTATAGTAAGTTCGTTTGAATTCCTGGGAATCCTGCCAACGTCTACTTTTTCATTAAAACACACTTTCTTGGCACTATTATTCGTTGGAATACATTTGCGCTTCATATTTGTTTCAGATTATTAGACATGGTTCTAGAAAAGTAAAATTTTTTTTTAAAAAAAAAAAAGCTTATTTTACTTGAACAATTAGTAATAATGAGAATCAGAAGTAAAAATGGTATAAAGCGTGGGGATTTAATTTTTGAAGCTGTTTGATGTCATACTTTGTTTTCAGGCTGTCATAGCCATCCTAAGAAACTCAATATCATTATCAACTAATTAAAGTTTTTTAACATGTTCGCAGATTCCCCTTTGCTAATCCGAAATATATATATATATATATATATATATATATATATATATATGTTATTTATGACCGTCAGTCCTGAGACTATGGTCAGCTTTTTTTTTTGCGATTCTTCAAACGCACCAGTAAATCAATATAATAATCAATGTTGATCGACACCTTTTCGAGGTAGTCAATCACGCTATTATCCCAAAAAAAACTGACGCCATGACTTGCCAGCTGACTGCTGCGTTTTCGGACGGCTGCACCGCGCCACTCAGATGACTGCCGCTCGACTCGTAGTGATGTATCCATATCCATGGTCACAAAACGACGCAAGAAATTCCAAGGTGAGTAAAATAGCGACAAACAGCTTTCTGAATCATCGACTTGCTGTTGTTGTTCCATCAAAGTAATCAGGCACCCACATGGAAAACCTTTTCATGCTCACTTTTTCGCGAAGGATAGTAAAATACATTCCATATGATATCTGTGTCATCTCAGCAATCTCACGCATTTCTCACCTCAACAGATCTTTTCATTATAATTTTTGTCACTTCAATTCACATTTTCCGGTGTAACCGCTTCCACAGGTTCATCCGAGCGTTCCGCGTCATTTGTGTCGGTAATTGTTTAAACTGCAAACCACCGACAAATCGTTGTTTTGATGGACAAGAGTCCGGGTAACATTTTTCAACGCATTGTTTTGTTTTGCACGGTGTTTTACCCCATTAAAAACAATATCAGAACACGAGAGAAAACCTAGTTCCATTTTTTTAAACAAACCACAAAACGACTTACTCCAAACTTCGATAACTCAGCTGTTTCTGTCTGGATCTAAAATTTTTTGACACACGTTTCGAGCAAAGGTTAGTAATTTTAGAAAGACTTGGTTACTGCTTCTTTATTTCATGAGCGCCATCTCTGGGTTAGTCCGGAACTTAGTTATCCATGTGTATATATATATATGCATAAGATAAAGCAACGAATTTGACATTAAAAACACTTTTATAGAATTAAGTAAAAAAAGATGAAATGGAATCAAATTTGAAACTAATTTTGAACCAAAGTTATTTTGAATAATCTAACAAACAAAAAACATGCATATTCAGACTGGGGACTGAATTATGGGGTTAAACTAGTCTTGGTACCAAACCCTCCCTAATGCATCTTTGTTGGGTAAAATACCCAAAAATCTCAAATCTGTAATTTGTAGTGAAAAAGAAACAATAAAACAAAGAAAAATTTGAATAAGAGACATTCAATTCTCTCTCTCTCTCTTCATACATATATATTGTATATAACACTATATCAAAATATAATGAAGTTTGTTTTATGAATGAGTTTGAGAGGACGGTTTGTACGATATAAAGTTTTTAAAAGAAACATTTGCTTTTATATCTAAAGTCAGTAAACATTTTAATAAAGTGCAGAATCTTTTATATATAGAGATATATATATATATATATATATATATATATATATATATATATATATATATATATATATATATATATATATATATATATATATATATATATACACATATTGGCTACATTGTTGCTAGCATGTTATTATTATATACTATTATATATATAGGAGAGATATATATATATATATATATATATACATATATATATATATATACATACATATATACATATATTAACATATATATATATTATATATATATATATATATGAGTTAGCATATATATATATATATATACATATAGTATATATATATATATATATATATATATATATACATATATATACATATACTGAAAAGCATCAAAGGAAAAAAGCATTCTTCAAAGGTTTTTTTTTTTAAAAAAAAACTGTTAATTAATCTATATTGTCAAAGAATCTACATAACAAGTTTTTATAAGAGTTTATTTTTTTAAAATTCAAATCGCCCATATACTTCATGAAGTAGGCTGGTTTATTGTATAAAGTCTAAAACTAAAATAGAGCTAATGCGCTGGTAAATGCTTTTGCTATAAAGAATAGTAAGAAGCATTCAGTAAAAATGAATTTTTGAATTGCTATACACCTCTCAACAGCGAAGTCTCCCTATATTCAGAAGTTAGATGGTAAAGAATATTTTTTAAAGAAATAAACATAATTAATTAAAACAAGCATCTCTGAGAAAATTGTCTATTCTCAGAGATGCTTGTTTAAAATTGTTGGATATTTTAAAATTTTGAAATGTAGAGTAACAATTTGTTTACGTAAGAAGGTAAAATTTACAATAAATATAAAAAAGTTACTTTAAGTGCAATTCTTCTTGTATTTTAATTTTAAGATAACCATTTCGTTTCCATACAAGCTGTAACTATGATAAATTTTAAATAACAGCTGATATCTTGGATTTTAGTGTAACTGTCGACAATTTTGATCTTATTTCTGCACATCAGAAATTAATAGAAAGAAATAACATTAAATGGAAAGGAAATGTATGAGAAATAAATGCAGAACGAGAATGTTAGTTTCAAACAGTCAGTCAAGTACGAAGATTTTTAAGATTCGAAACTAAACTTGAGAATAATTTTAATTCTGCATTTTGACATTCGAACAACTCATAAAGGCACCAAAATGCCTGATACTTGTTTTTACCTTAATTTTATACGTAGTTAAATTTGTCGAAATAAACGCAGTAGCTTTTAGATTTCCCCGAGTTGCTAAAGTGAGTTGGTCTGTGCACTTTTAGAAATATTCAACAGATTGAGTGCGGTATCGTGGCGTCAGTCTACTCATAATAATGAGTCAGCATAGAGTTTGTGTTCGATCAATAGTTACCAATCAAGGCATTACGGTCAACATTTCTTATCTCAAACCCAAATCCCCCAAGATAAAATTCCAGGGAAAGTCTGCGGCACCAATGTTTTGTTATTCCAAAAATTACAATCCCGTTCGATGATAAGCATAAAGAGGTAAGCAACTCCACTCTATCTCTAACATTATGATAAGCATATGGGAATAAGCATTCAGTGGCGTCGATAAGGAATTAGAAGGGGAGAGGGGGTACAAAAATTCGAGAGTAAAAATAACGGGGAGAGGATATAAGGGAGTACACACACGTTTATAGAAAATTTTAAAATTCAACTACTAAACGGTTAGTGTTCGACGCTTTCTGAGTATATTTAGACACAGAAATAAAAGTCTGCAGTTTATATTAACTTTAACGCGGTTTAGTTTGAATACTACTGCGTGATATTTTGTTGGAAATTTTATTAATACTATACAATATAACTTTCATTAAAGGAACACTATTATGTTCTACAATTATGCCTAACCATCACCGATTACATGGAAAATTATTCACACATACGCAAGCGTAATTTTCCATGACGAATATAACAATATCTGAATGTTCCTAGTAATAACATTTTCACGTGTAAATGAATATGCAGCGACTCTGTTCTACAACAACGCCAGAAGTTAAAACGCCTTCTTAACAAGCTAGAATAGACGCCTTTTCATCTAGTTCGTAGAAATGCATTCTTCGAACCCAGGAGCACGGGGCAGAAATAAATCCACCGATGTTTCGGAGAAAACGTCAGTCTTTGAAGTGGTGACTCAGGATTTGAACATAAATGGCAGTACAGCCTGTAACTACTGTTTTCATATGCCCCCGACTCAAAATCCTTCCCTCTGTGTATCTAAGACAACCGCACATAAATCACGCCTAGTGATATTCCGGCTCTGGCGCACGTATCGACGAGACCCATCACTCAATACGAGACATCCGATGACTCAAATGGAAACTGTCTTAAGCAAAACTCAGCTTAACAGGGAGGGGATGGATATCAATTGCAATAACGGCTGAAAAAAATACAACCTTCTCCACAAATACCAATATTTCTCTTCGTATCATCACGATGATATTGGAGGGGGAGTATGCAGCGACTCTGTTCTACAACAATGCCAGAAGTTAAAACATCTTGCTAACTAGCCAGACCAGACATCCTTTCAGCCCAGTAAATATTCAGCCGAAAATATAATGTAAACGTAAAACCTTGAGCAAGGACCTCTGAATGTTGTTTACTATACAGCTATTAGCTGATGATGCAGAATTATAGCTTCGACTCCGTTGCGTTTACCCCTTCAATTAACACTTGAAGACTTTTAGTGCACCCCCGGGGTACCCTAGCGCTTCTTCTCTGTTTTCGACCCTTTTTCTTGTCAACCAATTTCCTTCCTTCTCCCCCATTTTTTCATACATCTAGAGCACAGTCACACCTTGTTTTGCGCTCTATAGTCTATTTGACACTTACTCCCCTTGAGCTCCATCATCCCTCCCTCCATTTGGATTTTATGGTTTGAATTGTTCCATACGAAAATTCTCTCTTATCAGATAAAACGTGACTTATGTAGTTTAGAATTTAATTAATGAAGTCTAGTGAATAGGGGTTTGACGAATTGGTTTTATGGGCATCGAAGAATTTAATACTGGGTTATTTGCAGATTTAGAAGCAAATATAGTGAGCTGAAAAGTTATCAAAAGGAGTCCGTTATGGACCTGTGTGGCCTAAGAAGTTTATGGATCTACAAAGAGACATGGACTCGAACCCGTTTGGTTCGATCAGATGAGTAATTACTTTCTGTAGTAAATGCAAGATTAGACGAGTTACGGCATTTTTTTTGACAGAGAGAATGAGAGAGGTTAGGGAATGAAATTTAAAAATTAGTAACTCGAATAAAAACAAATTAGTTATCATCATGTAGGACTCTCTCTTTATTTGACTGGGTAATTCTGTGATTCTCCAAAAAAGCTTAGTAGTGGTAGGAGGTAGGGTAATCATTTTGTGAGGAACGACTTTTAGATGCTCCCTAACTATCAAAGAGACAACACCACTTCCTCTAGAGGGAATGAATTAAACATATAATTTTAAGTTAACCTTAATAAATAGTATTTGAACTTGTACGAGTTCTATATCTTCTAAACGAATAGAAACATCTTGTGTGAATCTGAATGTGAAAATGATGGACATAACGAAAAGGGACAATACTTTCTCATTTTTCAATGGTTGTTAAACTCATTTCTAGCCAAGGGTCAATTTCAAACAAATAAAAGTCATGCGGGCCTCACTATGTATAGATATGTTGCGATTTGTATCCCTTTACTTATGTTGTTCTTAGCGAGATTTTATGGTACATAACATTGGTACGTTAAATCTCTCTTATAAGAAAGCAAAAATGGAATGATTCCCACTTATCTTGGAAGTACCAATGTTTGTCGGTTATTTTTTGTTTAGTTTTACCATCATTCGATTTAGATAAAAGCATTCTGAATGCAAGAGACTAAACAGATGATTAATCGTTAACGCAAAGTAATTAGAAATTGAAACTGAAGTCAGTATTTTTTCTTGAACATTAACTTATCAAACATAGATTAACTGCACAAATTAATACACTTATTTATCTTGTTCTCTGAAAATGGAATATTTAATGCTAGGCACACATTGTTGGAAATTGTTTTGCATTCTTATTTTATTAGGTGATAGTCATTACTTTACTATCTGTAGCTATAGTCTGTTACTTTAGAATGGGTGCTTCAAGGTCACATATTCCTCCCCCCTGCCATCTGTAGCTATGGCAACAACAGTTAAGAATGGACATCCCATTCCTCCCCCCCCCCACACACTTTGTGTTATTTTTGTAAACAAACTTCTAATGAAAACGAAATTTTGAGTTTCACGATTATTGTTGATTTTTTTTTAAAAAAAAAATCTGCAGGATTAAAATATTTATTTAAAGTCTGTATAATATTTTATAAATATTGTTAACATGTAATAAAAAAACATTTAATTTTCTTACACCTTTATATAACGGAAAGAAACAACTCACTGGAACTTTTTAAGCGCATAGGTATTATATTAATATTTTATAAGGATGTGTTTTAATAATTCATATACTTTCACTTTAAAAGAATCGTCATTTTGAAAACAAGAAAAAAAAAATTGTTTATAAATATTCAAAATAGACTTTACATCAAACATAAAGCACGTCCAAACGCAAAGGAATTCAGACCTCAACTGAAGTGTTAAAAATAAATGCAGTGGCGATAGTTCCTTCGTCGCTACCATGGTAACCGTTGGAGGAGAAAAGACCTTGACACACCTATTCTAAAGTAGCAGACTATAAAATATTCTGTGCCATTGATAAGTGATCAACACAACTACTGATAGTTCATTGGCGACTGCTGTAGTTCATCGTGTATAGTACGAAATATCAAAAATGAAACTGCAATATTTTTAGCGAATTTTGTGCTCGGAATTATGTTGGTAGGGTCGCAAAGATATTCATTGTGGGCCACGTGACATGTTTGTCAAAACCATGTGTCAGCAGATCGCGGTTCGCAAGCCACATGTGACTCATTGCATAGGCATTTGCAGCTCTTAAGATTCCTCCTTTGGTGTATTGTATCTATAGCGTTCTCAGCGGAATGGTTAATTGGATTGAAACGCATGCACTAGCGGCTTAGAAATAGCTTTGATACAAATTAAAATTTAAAGTAATGTTTCACTGAATATATGCCTAGAACCCTTTTCAAACCTTGGGTTAGTGTTAAAATAATTCGATATAAAAACCAACGTTTTTAAAAACAACGTTTTTATATAGTGGCAAAGTTTATTAGAGAAAATTATTGAAATATTAGTTAAAACTGTTAGTTATTTTTAACTTTAAAATTCACTTAAAAAGAGACATTTGTGACAGTATTAAAAAATTCATAATACTCATAAAATCAAAACATGCATTTGAAAGTTTGTAAGTCATTCTATTAAAAAAAAAAAATGGGAACCAGAATTCAGAAAAAATTATTGTGATAAGACACGGCGCCAAATATTGGAAACTTTTTTTCTTGCGAATGATTACTGACTAAAAGTCAGCAACCCTTACTATCTCGGAGATTGTAAAGGGGAGATAGTATCTCCCCTTTGCGAGTACAAAAGGTTTACGATAACCTCATGCGGTGTGGGGAGTGCCCGGTGCTCCCAGAGGGGGAAAGAATTTTTTCCCTCAATCCTAAAAGCGCCTAGAGGAAAGAATATTTTGACTTATTAAAATTATTGAAATATTAGTTAAAACTTGTCGCAAACGTGTAAATATTGCATTGTTAGGCGAGTACGAACGATTCCCAAAATTTCAAAGCTCTAGCTTGATGGGAAGTTGGTTAAATTAACGATCGAAAATTTGATGACACACACTCACTCACACACACACTCACACACACACACACACACCAAGTGAAATTCAGAAAAACGTTGTAAAAAGTAAGAGTGTATGTATAAACGTCGAATAAGAACTAATTTAGTTGGCAACTTTGGCTAGTTGGCCCTCTACGGCAACTCTGTGATCCCCCCCCCCGGACTGCGAGGGAGTTACTTAAGATATTTTTGAAACGAGAGAGATAACATTGTACTGTGACTGTAAGAAAGCGTAATCCTTTGTGCAAAACTGAAAGTATCTTCAGTTATTAATAAGTAGAAATAATAACTGAACGTGCAAATTACTTTGAGAGGAGGCAGTAATTAAAACGAATGATTAGTCTTTAATATCACTCAACTCGACTGACATACCATCAATTATAGATGGATTTTACTCTGACACCATTTAAACAGTTGTTTTGAAAAAAGCCGTTATGTTCTCTTATACCATAACAATATAAATCACCGAATTTTCTTAAAAAAATTTATTGTGATTAATTTGAACTTTTGTTTCACTGGTTTGGTTATTGTAAACACGAAGTTCCATTATAAAGTATTCTAGGTATTTTTAGTACTGAAATAATTTCACGAAGTTTGAAAATCTTAATACCTACTACTATAACATTTTGACATTGATTGTTTCTTGTATTAAGTCACCGAAATAATAAAAAAAAAAAAAAAAAAAAAATACATTTGATAGTTCCTAGTTTAAAGGAATGAAAAATGTTGCGTAAAACTTTATTTAAATAACGTAAAAATATTAATTTAATAATGGCAGCGTACATTGCGAACACTGCCGAGGCCGTGGCTTCTAGGTGCACTGATGAATAGATTTAAATGGCCTTCTCATATCTTTATTATCCTGATTCCATGAAAAATTGGACCTTCTCTTTTGAAAATCTGCCAACCCTTGTCATAGGCTAACAAATTTTATTTCCATGTTGGATTTTCTCTCTATTTGATTGAGTTGTACCCATAAGGATTGGACTGTTAAAGTATGTACTCAATCGCGGCAAGTTTCCATTCACACACACACACACATATATATATATATATACATGTGTGTGTGTTATTATAAATTATATTATATATATATACTATTAAACTTTTTATTACGTAATAACAAATTAACCACACATAAAATAGACAAGTTTAATAACATTAAAAAATTCTTCAACAACTGTTTAGATCATGATTATCCAATAAACTTCTTTAAATACTTATATACATCACAAATACATTAAACATCTTTGCGAATCGTGATCCATTTTCAAATCCACCACACAACAATAGGTCCACAAAGTCGGCTTGATAGTGGTCTAGCCGTGAAGAATTTATTTATTTATTTACATTTACACAGCTTACATTTTTACTCACTCTCTGGACCATTATACTCCTTTACCATACAACTTATTATCAACCAATAGTTTGCATCCTTTTACTTTTTATTACCAATCAAACAATGATTTAAATCTTTTTTCAATTTATATGGTGATGATGTGTTATATTTTTTTCATTTTGAGTATGTGATATACATCTTGAAGCTTAATGAAAATTCCGTCTTACTACTCACATATTTGAATCTTCATTTCTTTGAATTTTTGTAAGTAATTTTTATATTTTGATTTGTTGATAATTTTTAGAATTACAGATTTTATTTTTGTAGATTTTATCGCTGAACTTTTTTGCATCTTTTAATCATTGAACTCTTTTGTAATTTGGATTTTCCAATTCAGCCTACCAAGAATTATAGATTTTATTTTTTGTAGATTTTATCGCTGAATTTTTTTTGCACCTTTTAATCATTGAACTCTTTTGTAATTTGGATTTCCCAATTCAGCCTAACAAATCGCAAAGGGGGAAGGTTGGTACCATTAAACTAGTTTAACCCCGCTTATT
>BMAW01014311.1:0-15465 GCA_019974015.1 Nephila pilipes
ACCAATTTAGCAACATTTGGCAAAATACCGCCAAATAATTCCTGTCTCCAAGAGTGGTTTGACTAAACTGTATTGCAACCATTTAATTTACCGGATTAATTAATTTTAGTTAGTTTTAACGTTGTTATGTATTTCACTTGGTATGTATCTGTATGTATGTGTATCAGTGTGTCATCAAATTGTCTATTGTTAATTTAGCCAACTTCCCATTAAGCTAGAGCTCTGAAATTTTGGGAAACGTTCTTATTTGCCTAACAATGAAATATTTAGATATTTGCGACCTGTTTTAACTAATATTTGAATATTTTTTTTAATAAACTTTGCCACCATATAAAAACGTTGTTTTTAAAAACGTTGGATTTTATTTCGAATTATTTAGATATGTTCTTTCACATAAAGAAAACAATTTTTTGAACATTTTGCTTTTCAATTGATACATTTATTAACATATTATTACACAAAGATCTATAATGTGTAATAATATAAATCATGCACTTTAAGACACATTTATGTCTATTCTTATTCATCTTTTAATATTAGTCAATTAGAAATACATAGAATGGCGTCTGTGTTGCGTGATGGAAAGATAATGCCATTAAAAATTAAATAGTTCAGGAGTGGCATCCATCTACATCACATTAAATCGAAATAAAAAGTAGTGACTTCATTTATTATGGTGTCGAAAACTCGTGCGATAAATACCTACTAATCTGTAAATCTCATACTTTAATACTAGCTCTTATGCTGAGGCTGATTCATAATAGAACAAGTCGATTTCTATAGGTCATTACTAAAGATTAACCAAAAGTGACATAAAAAATGAAATTCGTTCTTGTTTGCTGCCAAATGTTGGGAAGAATACATTAAGAAGTGTATAACTGTTATTTTTACTCCAATAAAATGCCAATTCATCATCAACAGAATATTCATAGTGAATACTGTAAGATAATATGCATTTTTAAAATCTTCCTCCTCAAACATTTTCAATTTTTTTTAAATTTAAGGGAATCAATTGCATGTTTAATGTTGAATAATTCAGTATATTATGTAGCAACAACAATAAGCGTGAGAATGGGGTAGTTATTGATTATTGTTATTATTCTGACGTAAGCTAGTTGTAGTGTTCATGATATCAAAAGGAAAATTTTTATTTCATAGATACAGTGATAAAAATGGAGTCACACACTTTGTAATAGTACTAAATCCTTATGATGTATATTGATTATAATGGTATATATTCTCGATTTTAAATGAATAATAGGATGCATGATATCATTCATTTCACCCATACCAAGTAATACATCATAAATTTACATTAACATTGTTCATGAACTCTAATACAATCATCATGCAACTGTTCCAAATAGTAAATTAAATGTCTATCAAAATTTTCTTTGTTTGAAATAATATAAGTAATGAATAATAATAATAATAATAAATGATGACTGACATTACAACTAAATATAGTTATTTTGATATGAGTAGTTTTCAACACAAATAATTCTTATTTACGCCATACAATAACTATTTTAATACAATTACGAATTGATATTGATTTATATTTTGCATATTCTTTTTCAAACCTGAAGACCATGGTAGCTCAATGCAGAAAGTTATGATCTTTTAAGCTGAATGTAATCAAATCAACTTCAGAATTGGAGCTGTAATTTTGTCAAAGATAGTATTTTATAATGCGTTAAATTCTATGTTAAATTTGATTCATGATTAGGATATTTAAGTGACGACGCATAGAAGTTAAAAGAAGCAGAAATGTTCAGGTTTTGTTCTCGTATTTTTACTGCGTTTCAAATTTGCGATATTTACTTACATATGCACTTTCTGCTGCGTTTATCGATAACAATTGACTTATTAACTGAAGTCTAGTATTTTTTACAGCCTTGCAATATTAATTTTATTTTTAATCAATATATAGCTCATTTGCTTAGTGAAATTTAGAAAGTCAAAAATCTTGAAAGCTTAACTATCGAACATTGTTGATAAGAAATCTTTAATCAAGTAATAATTTGAAATTAGTGCAAATGACTGTCTATATATATAAAAAAAAACACATGTAGTATCTAAATCTTGTTCATCTTGAGAAGGAAATTCATAAACATTTTGCAGTTAATAATATAGATTATATGTCCTAGATGGGAAATGTTGGAATTTTCTAATTCTTATGCTTAGAATATAACTTTACGGTTTCCTAAGCAAATACATTGTAGCCACCTGGAACTTTTAAGCCATACAAAAATTCCAAAATCCTGAGAAGAATACCATGAATGCTTATATTACACCTTATTATTGTTTATACAATGGCTGTTCCTCGTATTTATAGCTACCTCTTCGTATACAAAAGTTAACAATGGTCATTCAAGGTGGTAAATATCAGGGTTCTTGTAAAAGGACCACCGTGGTCGAGAAAAACTGCACTTCTCTTATTAAAATGTTATACAGATAATTCTCTAGGAAAAGTGGAGACACAAGTTTTCACTGCAAAGCTGAAATAATGCTGCCTTTTTCTCTCTCTGACATTCACCATTTGTTTTCTCGATTATAAAAATATAAAATATGTTTCTTCGGTCAATAAGCACAAAAATAAATTAGATGAAGTTATATAAATGTATTTTGGACCTAGAACAAATATAAATCAAAATAGGTCTAATAGTCCCATACAGACAAAACATAACTTTCTTCAATAGGATAGAAAAGACATAATTGATGTTTCATTTTATTATAATATTTGCACCCGACTGACGACTCTATTTTCTTAAAATTTGTAGGAACGTTTTTCACGAAAGTGAATTTCTTTCTCTGACTAGTTAACATGTTGTTTCTCAGTCAAAGTCAAAACGATTTCATTTAACAAAATGTGAAATGAAATTATTTTCGTATTTTTCTGATAAAATTATTAATTAAAGAAATTAATAATTCAGATTTTTTTTCTTATCTAGTTCCTCAAACTTCAAGGATACAACTTGTTGGCAAGTACAACATCTATCACTTTTCATTATTTAAAAATCAGTCGCTTCAACGATAAAATAGATCTTTCAGTAATTCAATAAAAATGTTCCTTTTTTCCAAATTAGTGAACGATTTAACTTAATTTAAATTCCTGTTGAAAATAAAATAAAGAATTACATTCACATTAGTAATGGGCCTTTATTTCAATTTTGGACGTTTTTTTTACATTACAAATATCATTTCTCTAAGAACAAAACTAATTTAATTAATTTGATTTAAATGATAGGTTATTTTGATTAAATAAAAGTTATATTAATAAGTTGTAAAATTTGTTTAAAAATTTCATATATAAATTTTATTTTTGAAATTTCTCAATATATATTAATCTACATTTAGATTAATTAAAATATCAAATTCTCATTTAATTATATATATATATATATATATATATATATATATAATACTTAAAGTTAAAAAAGTAAAATAAGTACTTGATAATGTTTCTAAAATAATTAATAGAAAAAAATATGGACATTTTGTCAATTTAACAGCTTTACACATACATTTACTGTTTATATTTTTATATGTATGGTGCTGAAATGCAACATATTATAATACCAAATCATATTTTTATATTCAATTTTTAAAACTACTACGGTAATTCTTAGAAATACATTAAAAATTTGGGGGAAACTATGAGATGAAATCTGGTTTTTTAAACGTAAAAGTAATATTTTTTCACTAAAAAATATTTCCGTGAAACATTATTGTTTTCACTTACGCAAGCAAAACTTTTTTTTCTACTATTATATAAATTTAAGTGGAAAATAAAATGTATTTTAAATGCTGGATTATTGTGAATTTAATGTCATAAAACTTATTTGATGACAATCTCGACGCTTGATGAAAGGTCGAAAGCTTAATGAAAGAGATTATTTTACTGTTACATTAGTTAATTAGGTTTTTTTTAAGTTTCATCACGCATTAACATAATAGCATATTACGAAGATAAAAAAAATTTCATAAGAATTGTGTTCATACAGAGAATGTTATACAGAAACGTGTGTGTTTTAATATTCATCAAAAATGACTAGGTATTTCTTTTTTCATACCCTGTGAGAAAATCGATTAGAATTAAGCATTGAGCTTTCTCTAATAGATATTGAGCTCTTATTTACCTTCAGTGGTTAAACAACAATGAAATCTTTGTCATGTAATAAAAAATTCGTTCTATAACTATAAAATTATTTCAAGCTGTTAAATCTATTATCAAAAGCACTCATGTATACGAAGTTTAAGGAAATAAACAATTATACGGCCAAATGTTTTAAACGTTCTATGTTTGAGTGTTCGAAGTGTCAGTGAATGCAGCAAGATTATCTCCTCGCTTCACTGGGTCCAGAGCAAAGGCCATACTATACAATAAAAGTCGATGTCATTTCTAAAGAAGCCTTTACTTTTATTGTATCCCTTTTTGAATAAGGGTAACGTTTTATGAAGAAGGGGGAAGTACTTTTGAGGTAGTAATGGTATTAGCAACATAGGCAGGGCTTATTGTAATATTTACTCCAATGATAAGAAAGATATTTATTTCAAATATCCAATCCTGAACACGTATATTGTCCCTTTTCCAAAACTTGTAATATAAAAAGCTAGAAAGCCTTTTATTTTCATTTCTGTTAAGGTAGCTGCCTTCAAAGTGTATTTTTCACCTACTTGTACTACAAAGTGGATTATTCCTATTCCTCACTGTAGAGTTTCTTCAATTGTTCAATTTACTTCTTTCTTCACTTTCAACAGGTAAGTTAAAATTTTAAAATTAACAAATCCTTAAATTTAGTAATTTAAATATGACCTTAAACAAATTTTTTGTAAAATTGATTGTATTTTATGTAATGTAATTTTTTTAAAAGAGAAACGATATGTAGTAAACTAGTTTATATGCATAGATATATACGTATTTTAAGTTATTTTCCATTTCTTCTTAATTTGTTTCGAGTCTGTTAAATTAAATTTAAATAGTAACATATTTAAAGTAAAATATACCTACAAATATTATATTTTATAGTGTTAATATCAAACTTTATAACTCAATTTAGTTCTTATCAATTAGACGTATTGTACTGAACTACATATACTAATAATTGTAACCACTTAATGAGCATAAAAACACTTAAATTTTATTAAAATATCCACAACATTCCAAGAACTGCGTTAAGTTTGAAAGAATTACGAGCCTTATCGAGAAAATATTTATAAGTTCTCCCCTCTGAAAACAATTTCTACTTAAATTTCTTAATTTTGAAGCCTTAGAAGATTGTTTCGGAAAAAAACAGAATTGTTAAAATGCACGTAGAAAATATTTCAATACAGTAAGGGCAGGTTTCTTTATCATACACATTTTAAAATCTTCCTTCTAAGATGCAAGGAATAAGTTTTTTAGTTACGCCACAGTCCTCCTAGGGACAATGTATTAATTTAGATATTTTAATACATGAACAAATAAATAAGCTTATGATTGTACCTGAAAAAAAAAGAATACATAAATATTATTCCTCTAAATAAGAAATTGAAAATTTTATTTACATAGAAAAGTACTATTATTAAAGGAAAATTAATTAAATAAACATGCAGAAACGAATAAAGTTTTGCATTAAAAATTTGCATATAAGTTATAACGAATACTAAAATATTACGAAAGTGTTACTTTTTTCATGAAATGTTCTACACCTTTCGTTATGATCTAATCATATGAACCAGAGTTCAATATAAGAGCTATTATCATCAATAATGTTACAAAATCAGTTTTCCAGGAAATATTATTATATATATGCATTTTTTTTTAACTTTAATAAACTTTTGACTTAGTATTAAAGTAAAACTTCTCTTTTCTAGTCTTCATTTTCATTTATTAAGAATCTTTCTCAGAACTAATTTTCTCGACAAGATATCTGTTTCACAAATATTTATACATTATTTCTTTTAACAAAGATACTATATACTTTTAAATTGCTACATATTGTGGTAACGCATATCCTTTTTTTGTTTACATTAATTATTGATTATGTCAATACTTCAAAATTTCTTATAATTTAAGTAAAGTTAAAAAAGTTATGATATTTATATTACTATTATACTATACATTATATTTGTTTATACTATTTTAAAATTAATGGCATTTACTTAATTACTTAATAATGGCATTATTATGTGAAGTATATTTTTTATTTTATGAAATCAATAACATCTATGTAAAAGAAAAATGAGTTTCACCACCAGTTTATCATAAAACTGAAAATATAAACTCTTATAAAATGTTTAATTCGTACGATAGTATTTGAGAAAATATTTAGGCATTGTCTAAATATATTTGACAAAAATGACATATTATAGAAGTTCAAGACCGCAATGCTTAGAAATTACCTGAATTTCTCTTACTGACACAGTTTACTTAAATCAATCGACTTATTTCTTAATTCGCATACTACTTGAATCAATTACTTTTTTCTCAATTTGCATATTACTTGAAGCAATTATTTTTTTTTTTATCTTTCTTTAAATTATCAATCAGATTTTATTTTGTGAGAAATTAATTGCTTTATTATACCAAATTGCAAACGAGCACTCCCCACAGAAAGGATTTCGATAATTGTGATTTGTTTTACAAGTTTGGATATTTGATGGTTATATTTCTAATAGCGAGTACGTAAACTTAGAAAATTATTTAAGTCCAATGATTGAAAAATTTTCGCTTTTGATATGAAACAATTAATTAGTTGATAACTAAAATGTATCACTCAAGAAGGAAATTATCAACCAATTGCCAGTAATAATTAATAAAATTATTTTGTTGGTATTATATAGAAATTAGCTATCTGTAATATAACTCACAAAAGAAAAGAAAAAAATTGTAATTATTTTATGATAATCAAAACGAAATTAATTCATTATATTTGGTTTATTTAACTGAAATTTTTAGGAATAAATGGAATTTCTTAAATATAATTTCATCATGTTCAGTTTCAGAGATTTTTACATACTTTCAATGCATAGTGCTTATCAGCGTGAAATTCGCCAAAAGTCAAAAATAAAATGATAATTGTTTTAAAGTTATGTTAATTCTAATTAGAATGTTATTATGAATACCACACTTTAAATATAAACTTGAAAATAATGTATTGTAAGTTAATTACTTTTTAGTAGTAATATTTATTTCAAATTTATGAAATAATTTCGAATTAAAATTAAATCACATTTATAGTGAGCACATATTTAAATTTCTTAAAAAATTAAATTTACTTTTCCTTAATGACAATTAGTATATCCTAAATAAAGTGTTATTACCAAAGAATTGTTTTGTTTTACTCAAGTAATATTACACTAAATATAGATTGTATCATAAGAGCATTTAGAGTATTTTAACTTTGTATACTTAATTTTTTATTGTAGTTTTAATTGCAAGCTAAAGTGAAATTTCATTTCGTGCAATTATCTTTAAAAATGCATTATATAGCATTTGATTACAATAAAACTTTCTTTTATAACTTACTTTACTCTTATTTTTTGATACATTAGTTGTAAATGTTTCACGTCAATTTTTTTGAAGAATTTACGACTTTTTTTCTTATTAAAAAAAATTAAAAAAATTTCCTTAAATTTCTCAATTACATTTTGCAGATTTTAGTTATAGATGGAATTGTTTTTTTTATTTAAAATTATTGTTGTATTTGAACTGAGATTCTTTGACAGGTTTAATCATGATTCTTCCAAGGGTTGCAACTTCTTTTTTCCTTGTGGCTCAAATGCTTTACAATATGAATTGTCCCAACAACCATATAGATACGTCTTTTCATGCCGATATATTCTTCTTATGTAAGGTAAGTTTTTTTCACACTTCATGTTTTCTTCTTTTAATTAGGAAATAAAAATTTTAATTCTTCATTTTGAATATTAGTCTATAAGGTTTTGTTTATTAATTAGAAAAAAATTAGGATTAAATTTCAATCAATAACTGGATGTATTTTTACTATAAAATCTTAGGATTTTATTGGCCATTTCATTAAACTTTTCAATTTGAGTGTTATCTTCTTTCGAAACTAAATTTCTTATTTCTTATTATTTCAATCTACATGTATAATATTACGAAAGTTTTGTTCAACAAAAATAATCTTTGGGAAGGAAAAAAAAACGTAATAAGAGTCTAAACAGCAAATTTAAATATATAAGTGCCACTTGTAGATGTTCTCAAATTACACTTTAAGTACTCTTAGAATATAAGGAAAGGGTTTGAAATATAAAGGTGCAAATCAAGACAAAAAGCTAATTTTGCTAATGAATTCAGATTAATACATTCGATACAATTTTTTAAGGAGCATTATTTAAAGAATTTGAATGAAATTTCTGCAAACAACTAAGGATTTGTGATATTCATTTGTTTTAATATAATTGAAACAATGCATACATTCACAGCTGAGAAATTATTTGCTTATATTGCAAAATCCATAAATGATGTATACAGATACTAATACCTAGTAACACTTATTTTTTCAGAGCAATTTACTCTTAGTATATGCCTACAAAGTACAATAATAATTTCAAAAATTCCAATCCAGCTTCACAAATTTATTGCCTTTTGAATTTGAAGAATGAAAACAGTGTCTCACATATTCGTGTGGTGCATTAATTTCGCAACACATTTAAGAATTTTTCTTTAAATATTATTCTTTAAATATAAGTTTCTTTAAATATTAAGAATTTTTTATGTAAACTAATGACAAAAAATATAATCGATTCTAAATTTCAATTTTACTGATACAAGAGGAATCAATCAACAGTTATTCTACGTCAATTAAAAATTTGTCTTATTCACAGTATTTTAATCAAAGTTAAAAGAATTCTGCTTAACATAACAGAAAAAAGCTGCAACCTTTGCCCTTCAATTCTCTGATATTGTGTCATATCTCATTAATTTATATTAAGTAATAATGACTAAATACTAACTGATGATACGCAAGAATAAACCAGAATATTTGTTAATTATCACTGTAGAATATCTAATGTCGATGTCTTTATGATTCCAACCTAATTTACAATCGTAATTTATGATTTAAACAAGAAAGCTTATGTTACCAGATCACTCGTTCTTGATTCAAAAACTTTTATCAATTGTAACAGCGTAGCTCAATATTTGAAGAACTCGCTTCAGTGAACAAAACTAACTGAAAAGGAATCCAAACTACACTTTTCTGTCAGCAGGTCTACTTTATTCTCCCTTGATTTTCTATTATTTCATGTACATTTCATTATATATAGTTAAATCACTCCACTTCAGTTCTATCTTCGACCAATTATTTTTTTTTTATTGGGAAGAAATTGTAATTTTATGCAACTCAAACTGATCCCTTAGGTTAAAAACGAGAAAATCGCGAATAGCCAAAAGTTACAACGCTTTTAAATAATTACATTTTGAAAGCACAATTATAAGTGGATTGATGAAATTTAATCATGACCAAAGGATGCAACAGGGAAAATTATTGAGCATCAGTTTTTTGAAGAGAATATTTCAGCATGAATGCAAATTAACTTATTGCAAGTAACAATGCTAAATTTAAATGTTATTTTTTCCACTTTTGTAATTCTGAATACGTCAGACAAATCTATATCAATACAATAAAATTTCAGGATTCAACAGTATAAATGCTATTACCGTAACATTTATTTCGGCAATAAATGATTCATCGCGTTTTCTTAGGATTTTCCTTATAAAACTTTATTTAAAATGTTTTCACTCAAACTTTTAACTAAACTAAGCAACCAAATATATATTGAGACCAATTTATAAAAAAAATACAAATATTGTTCAAGTGAACAACGGAAAGTTTTAATCTTTTTCATTGATATTATTATTATTATTATGCAATCTTTTTTTTTTTTTTTTTGGTTTCTTGAAATCGTAAGTTGAAATTATTCCTCATTATATTTAAAGGACTATTACATGTGTACGAATTCAACATATTTGAGATACCAATGCCCTGGTGGACAGGCTTTTGATGAATCTACTCAACAATGCTCGGACATCAAAAATGTTCCATGCAATCGGACTGCGCTGCTTGCAGACAGAAGACCCATGAGAGAATTCGACGTGACTTCCAAGTTTGTAAAGCATGGAAAATTTGGAGAATCATTGTAGCTTAGGACTAGAACACTTAAATACACGAAGAAAAATTACATTTGTATTAAAGAAAATGCATGTTTTAGAAACAGTCGTACATTATATTTTATGAAATAAAGATATGAGAAGCGTTAAAGTTATTTGTGTAAAAAGTTTGTACATAATTTTTATCAGATTTTCAAAAAAAAAAAAAAAAAAAAAAAACAATTTCATTATGTACACGTATATTTTAATTTTGTAAATAATAGTTTTTTACATATGGAAAAAAATTATTTGATTTGTTTCATCTTGATAATTAACCAATCAGAATACATTATTTAGTCTATCTACAGAGTTTTTGAATGTATAATTATCATATTGTAAACTTAATTTAATTCGCTAAAATACAGTCAGTTTCATAATAAATATCTTCATATCTTTATCTTTTAAGGTATTTTTTCTGTATTATTCAAAATAAAAAAATTCAAGGAATAAATGTGTTCATGTATTTTATCTGAGATCATAAGCCAATCAATATTTCCTTCATAGCCCTGAAACATAATATATATGAAAGTATAAAATTAAAAGAAGCAAAAATTTTTTCAAGTTCTTTTACGAATATTTCAATACAAATGCATATTGTAGAAGTTAATAATATAAGTTTGACTCATAAATATATAATATTTAGATTAAGTTACAAAATGAATTGCAAACAAAGAATTGCATTTTTATGAATAAACAGCGATAAAAATAAAAATATAACCCATTATAATTAAATATCTATGCTTAACTTACAAGAAAATACATATTGAATGATAATTTACATTTTTAAACTATGTATCACGAAGAAAATAGAAAAATAAACCTTCAAAGCATTAACTGATTTGTTTAGTTTTGAGTATGCGTAATGCTTCTACTTGCTAAAGTAAAATCATACAAGTGGTGAAAAAAGTAAAAAAAAGTTCCATAGAAAAATGAATGTTGGATCTTGGAATAAGAATTAATAATGTTTACTTAAAGAGTGAAACTAATTAATACACTTTCTACATATTTTATATAGTTAAATCATATAAATAAGATTGAAACAGAAAACAGAGCTAAGAGCTTTATTCATTTTCATATTTTTTTTTCTGATACAGATGTGTGCAGAATTTGACTTTTAGAATGTAATTAAATTTTAAAATATTTTATTTGCTCACACTCATAATGAAGAACGAGGGAAAATTAATATTTATGATAAGGACAAACATTATTTAGTGCCTCATAATTATTTATTATTTAAGCAGTTAATAGGATATATACTAAACATTTTCTCTCATTGACTTGAATTTGTTAATCCTTGTTTTCGTACAGTTAAGAAATAAAGAATATTTAACGTGAAATGACTAAAAGAAACTATCCAATTTCTTTGTAAGAGACAGAGAAGTAAGATGTAAATCAAGTTAAACGAGTAATTAAGTTAACTTATATTACTTACTCCAATTAAAACAGAAATTAAACAAAAGTGGAAATAACTGAAAAGTATCTCAAAAATTTCATTTTAAAATCTTACAAAAATGAGAACTAGTGTAAAATATAACGTAATTTAATAATGTTCTCAAAAAGTAATTTAGTAAAATAATTTAGCTGACTTTTAAATAAATTTTATTTCGTCAAAAACATTATCACTCATGGTATATTAAGCTCAAAGGAAGCATTAACTTTTGTTTTATAATCTTATTTTGAAGATAAAGGGATTAAAGCCTATATGTTACACACACGCACAGATATATATATATATATGTAATATGTATGATAAGCAGGTTTTTTTTGTTAACCAAATTACATTAACCAAAATGTTATTAATGGATTGACATCTTGAGATTTGATTAGCTACCCTTCCAGATGTTAACTGGTGTAAGCATTATTCTAATTAGGATTCCATTTAAAATTTGTCGTCTGGAATAAAATATTCATGCATTCAGATTTGTTTCAAAACCCTCATGTAGTGTGGTGGTGTTTTTTCGAAAGTTTATGAAGTACCATTAAAGTTTTATCCTAGCTACTTTTCTATAATTCAGAATCGTAAGACATCTAAATCATAGCGCAAGAGTTGCTCTTTAGAGAGCGATAGAACTACAAATATGTAAGTATCAACTCACATTTTACAATACATTCAGATACTTCAGTAATTTGTAATGCATAGATTTTGCATCAGGAACAATAATTTTCTAGGTGATTGTTCAGTTGCAATTACTTTGAATATTCTGATATTTAAAGTATTTTAGAAAATTTTCGCATCTTATTGGGCTGGAACTTTTTAATAGTGTACTATTTTATATAGTTATAACACTAAAACCAAATTTCCAGTAAAAAAAAAATAATAATTTTCATTTTGCGTTGCTGCTTCGGAGACGGACATAATTCAAGAAGCCAACTCTGTGCAACTCACATGGTGCACTGTGGATTTCGGAAACAGGGAAGTAGTATTATAGGTAAATAAGCGCTAATTATTTCAAGGTTTGATTTTTTTAACTAAATTTTACTCGTATAACCAATTTATTAAATAGAAAATTGATAATTTAGTGTCGGTAATTTAAATAAAATAAAGGACTGTTTGAAATGTATAAAACAGAAAATAATCATTGCGAACCGACATGCTTTAGTGGAATTCAAGCAATTGCATAAGTTAGAATTATTTGTATAGAAAATCGTTCCATGCAGCAAAAAACAAATTAAGCAACGTACGTGATTTAAAAGTATGAAAACAGTTCTGAGGAAAATATGTTTTACAACACAAAAAAGTGTACTCGTTATTTATTCTTTAGTATTTACAAAGAGAAATTAATATTGACGAAGATTTTGAAATTATATATCTTCAGCTAATGGGCAAATGGTTGTCGCATTGATATAATCTAGATGAATAACCGGCAAAGAAATCCCCATGCAGGTGAAGATTCTGGCAAATATTCGACCCACAAATGTTGCCTTTCAGTCTTCTATGGGTAGAGTAAGACATTCGTAAGTCGTCATATGTTTGATCTTAATAAAACATAAAGATTTTCATGCGTTTTACAAATGAGGCGCTTATCTAGAAAACGCGACAACATTCTTGTGTGATAATTCAAAATTGATGGAAGAGGTTATTCAATCATTTTTAAGTAAGGATTTATTTTCTGTATTGAGATGATCAAAAGAAAATATGTAAAACATATTGTTATATGTGATGTTTTATATACGTTTATTTTTCTTTAATTTCCTCTCCTCATTACAAATGTTGTACTGAACTCGAACATAGTAATTCATATTCAAACCAAAAAATAATTTACTTTGTGGAAGAATTTAAAATTTTTATTAATTTATACAATATTAGCTTATTATGTTCTGGCTGACATATATAAAAATAAGGACTTAGGAGACTTTTAAGAATTTACAGAACATTTCTTTGATGGTGATTATCATTACTTGTTTCATTATTAACTCTTCGTTGCTTTTCAAATATATTTGAAACAATCATTCGAAAAAGATTTCCTCCCCCATATAAATATATTCGCATAAGCAAAATGTTTACTGCACAAATTGAATGCTCATTTGAATACATTTATATATACAAAATAATTATTTTTTCCGTTTCAAAATATATTAATGCTGTAACTAAAAAAGAAAAATAAACTAACATCAGAGTTGCTTAGAGAAGGCTATTAAAAACTTTTTTTACACAAACAAAATATTTTTTGTTTTATATATCAGAAGTTAAATTTAACGAAGTCTTTCAATTTCTGCTCTTCTTAATCTGTTTTTTTTTAATTTCTTTTCTTTCATAATATGGTGCCGAATTTTAAATTTAAACCTTTCTTTATACTTTCAATATATATATATATATATATATATATATATATATATATATATATATATATATATATATATAATTGTGTATTTATGAGATGAAATAATAATGCTTTAATTTAATTCTAAGACTTTAACTCTTCATCAAGGTGCCAAATGCAGCAAAAAATCTTATTTTACAACGTTTTTATATATTTCACTTGGTGTGAGTCATGAAATTTTCAATCGTTAATTTAACCAACTTTCCATCAAGCTGAAGCTCTGAAACTATGGGAATCGTTTTTACTCGTCAAACAATGCAATATTTATAAATTTGCGACATGTTTTAACTAATAATTAAAAAAAAAAAATTTAGTAAACTTTACCACCATTTAAAAACGTTTTTTTTTTTTTTTTTTTATCTTGAATTATTTTTCCTTCAAGAAGTTTTGTACAGTTAGCGCTGAACTTAATGTTTTCTATTCGATCAGCACAAAAGCATCTTAAGGAGAAAAGCTACTTAAGAATAATTATTGAACATCTCAAAAACAAAATATTGATGTCAGAATTGTCCTAAAATTAAGAATATATTGATACATTTTATGCAATTCATGGATTATTTAGCAATATAAAAGTTTCGAATCTAGAATAATTTTTATTTATAATTTTGTATAAAATTTGAATATTGTGCTTACGTTATAAAATATTTAAAAGCTTTTACTTTTTAATCATAAATGGAAGAAATGCTTAGGATTTTAGAAGGGGATTTTAAATAAAATGAAAAATCATTTGTTGTACATCATTTGCAGATTTTGTCAACAAGAACACGGTACTGAAGTTATATTTTTATCAAATATAAGCAAATATATTCTACCTGATACACCGCGAAGAATAAAAAAAAATCTTATTTTATATTTCTCATATATGTACAACATTTCTACAAATTTTAAATATTTAAAATGTTTATAATTATTTTGCAATAATAAATAAACGTCACTATAAAATTTGAATCATCACATTTTGTTATCTACATAGTTATTAAGTCTTATGGATTGAAGTATTTGAAATGTTAGTGTTTGTAAGAGTACATTATAAAACATATATACGTAAGTACATAAAAGTTTGAATTCACATCAAGAGAAACCTATCTCAGAGGAGGTCTATGGTTTTTCTTTTAGTAACATAGGAATCCAGGAAAGAAAAATTTTACAACCCTGTCTACAATGTAGAAGTGGAAGTGAATGAATTTAGGGGAACCACAAAATCGTGGTGACCTTTAGTTTTTCGAATTCAAGTTGCCCGAAGGTTAAGTGTTGTAAGTCACTTTTGTGTCCTTTTACAATAGTGCTGTCACTCTGGCGGTTCTCTTACAATGACGTTCTACACCACCCTAAGATAAATTGTAGCATTTACACAACTTACAAGCAATGAAGCATTAGCAATTCATCTATTTCGAATGAGAGAGAAGGAAAAGTTAAAAGAAGTTTCAAAGCCTCATTCCTCATATATATATATATATATATATATATATATATATATATATATAT
>BMAW01014311.1:15475-45487 GCA_019974015.1 Nephila pilipes
ATATATATATATATATATATATATATATATATATATATATATATGTACTTAGTTGCAAACAATGGAAGAATCGAAAAAATACTTTACTCAAACAGGCAATAGTGGGTCTCATAATTTAAATTTTCCAAACATGATTCTTAATAAAGAAATAGTAATTAAATGTGTAATCAATGTTACTGAAGAGGTTTGAAAGCTATAAAATAGGAAAAAAAATAAACTATATGATTTTATGTTTAGAAGAATAACATACTTATTCTAATAATAATGAAAAAAGTGATTTAATAAGCAAGTACGTATTATATTTTTTTGTGACTAATTTGTAATAAAAATGATTAAACACATACTCCTATTCCTTCAGCATGTTTACTAATGAAATATGAAAGAATCATAATCAACATTTTTATTTCACTGCATGCAGCAACTTTTCGTACTTTTTATTCTATCATTCTGAAGCAGGTAAAAATGTAATTAGAGCTCAATCGAAGTCAACTCAAATAAAAAAATTTCTACCTTATGCTATCATTGTTTCTAAGTCCTTCATATATTCTCTCCTAATTTAGCTATCATCACATTTAAACAACCTTTTTCTCTCCCACCTAAAGTCGTTACCACTGGTTTTTATATTTATTTCGTATTTTGTTTTTATCTTTTTTTTTTTTTTTTTTTTAATTAAAATGCATTTTTTTCAAAATTTTAACAAAATTAATTTTCAAAGAATAATCCATACCGGTCTTCTAGCGATCTTGTTTTTTAATTCCGATTAAAGTATTTCACTTTCAAAGAGTACAATTCTAACATATATACATTTAAGTTAAGTATAAAATAACCAGAATCTTAAAGTATAATGAAAAATTAATAGTACACAAGGAAATAAAAAGCTCTTTTATTGCCAAATAAAAAGAAAGAATAAATCATGAATGATCACATTTATTTATTTTATTTCTCAAAGTACTATTTAATAGTTCATAGAATTATTGAATTTTAAATTTTTATTTAAGAGAATCCCAAATATGATGAGTAACGGGAAAATTGTCATAAGGATTACATAGATTTGGGAGAGAGATAGAGATTATTGTTCTCCTTAATTAAAATTAATTTGAAGTTCTTTCCAACGTGGTCTTAAATTAAAATACTGCCTGTAGAAGGAATGAAGAATTTTTTTTTTTACCGCCAAGAATTCTAAATTGAAAGAGAAAATACCTATTCTTCATATATTCCTATACAATACGGTGGAAATTAATGTTACACTGTCTTACACCATAAAATGTAACAGAAGATGTTTATTTGGTAATGTTTTAAATATAAAAAATAAGCTAAATACTTAACATTTTATAGCAAAATGAATTTTAGTAAGTCAGAAAAAAAACACTCGATAAATTATTTAGCATCTCACTTTACGTTATCCATCCTTTCTCTTCTCACTTTTTTATCCATATTTTACTGTATTATCAGTATTTATGTTATGATTGCCTTTTAACACTTATAATATGCATGTCTAATCCTCTTACAAAGATCGATAATTTTATCTTACTCTATTTCAAATTGCATTATTAAATATTTATGTTTGTAAATACATTTATATTTGATCCTAATTTTCTACTATTAGAATTAAATTTTGTTAAATTAAAATACTGCCACCAATTATCAAAATATATGAGGTGTGGCTATTAAATTTCGAGATTAACGCTGAAGAGCTTTTCATTTAGAATTCATACATATTTACTTACAATTTTCTTCTATTCTAACACCTATTGTATCCCTACAACGCTCTATGCAAATCTTCCATTGTTCGCAACAGTGCTGGAAGTCATCTTCTGTCCCTTTCAGGACGCTTGTTGCTTTCTCTTATACAGCTTTAAAGAAATCAAATCTTGTTTTTTTTAAAAAAATCCAGAATTCACCTTAAGAAACAGGTAGAAATTTCATGGCTCTAGATAATCCGAATAAGTAGATAGTTCAACACTGGGATGCTGTACTTGTCTAGGAACCTTTTAACAGACAATGCGGAATGACTTGTGCTTTCGTTATTCTGGTCGTTTTTTCATTTTTCTGTTCAAACGGTTTAGCACGAAAATGAAGGTAGCAATTATGACAAATAGTTTAACCTTCAAGAACCCAGTGAAGGCCTATGAATATCGGAAAAAAAAAATCCATTATCATTTATTTGAATTTTTATTTGCCCATTCGAGCTTTTTTGGCTATTGGTGAGACAGGCAACAAAAATAACTTTAATGTGAACAAAGACTACAGCTATACGGATTCGTTAACAGAAGTGAGAGGCCCTGCAATCTAAAGAGAAGGCTTCACACTAAACAGCTGTCAGTCGCTGGAACTTGCTTACTATTTCTGTTGCATCACCAGTCTTGTTATTTAATATCCACACCTCATATTTCATTATTTACGACGCAATATATAGATATTTCATTTTGTAAATTTTCATCACCCCATATATATTTTTATCAGATTCGTATTTATCTCATTGCCTCTCTAGAGGAATATACATTATTTTTATACCATATGGACTATGAAGATATAGTAGTAAAAATATTTGTACCAGTAAATATTTTGAATTTGAGCACTACACACTTTTACTCATTTTATGATGTATGATTGTACAAAAGAAGATATCATTCAGGCTCTAAGCTCATGTGTATATAATTACTCTTAAGATAATCAGGCTATTTAAGCTGTTATTATATGTAAGCCTTATTTAAGCGATTCTGAATAATATGAAATACATAATTACTTGCCCAAACAAAAATGAAGATAATAACTTCAAAAACAGTTTTTAACATTTTTTTTTTATTAAAGATGGTTTAAGATAATTAAAGAATATTGAAGAAAATGTTATATTTTTGTTTGTAGGAAATATGTACCCTATTATGGATAAAGGTAAGTATTGACCATAAACTGGACCCCTTTTCTGTGTGATTTATATCTAAAATTGATGTTGTGTATGTGAGTTCTTAGTGATGTTTGAGTTACATAATTTTCGTACGCATTATAAGAATAATACTTATATAGAATATTTTAGCTTTAATGTCATAACAAAATTACCACGATTCCCACTTTTTTCCGAGATACGAGATATGGCTATTAAATAAAAAGATTGGCGTTACAACAGAATTACGCAAGTGCCAAACTCCAACAGCAGCTGTTTAGAGTGAAGCTTTCTTTTTCGAATGCAGTACCTCTTACTTCTATAAACCAATCCAGAAAAACAAAAATTATAGACATACAAACACACACACAAATATATATATATATATATATATATATATATATATATATATATATATATATATATATATATATATATATATATACTTTGTAATTATTAAAACCTTTTTTCTGAATTTCACTTGGTGTGTGTGTGTGTGTCATCAAATTTTCGATCGTTAATTTAACCAACTTCCCAACAAGCTAGAGCTTTGAAATTTTGGGAATCGTTCGTACTCGCTTAACAATGCAATATTTAGATATTTGCGACAAGTTTCAACTAACATTTTCTTTAATAAGGCAGTTTAGCTCAACCTCTTAGGCGATTTCAAAAACTGCCAAACTTGCCTTGTTTTTTTTTTTTTTTTTTTTTTTTTGGAATTGAATCATTAAATCCTGAAGCGGACCAGAGTAGCCACATTTTGCAAAATACCGCCAAATAATTCCGGTCATTAAGAGTGGTTGGACTTAACTGCATTCCAACCATTTAATTTACCGGATGAATTAATTAATTTTAATGTTTTTATCAGTGTGACATCACATTTTCTATCAATAATTTAACTAACTTCCCATCAAGCTTTAGCTCTGAAATTTCGGGAACCGTTCTTATTTGCCTAACAAAGCAATATTTAGATATTTGAGACCAGTTTTAACTAATATTTCAATAATTTTCTTTAATAAACTTTGCCATCATATAAAAACGTTGTTTTTAAAAACGTTGGTTTTTTTACAATGTTTTTCTGTATTTCACTTGGTGTAAGTGTGTGTAATCAAATTTTCGATTGTTAATTTAAAAAAACTTCCCATGCAGCTAGAGCTCTCTGAAACCTTGGGAATCTATCTTACTCACCTAACAATGCAATATTCAGACATTTACGATAAATGTTAACTAATATTTGAAATTTTTTTTTATAAATTTTGCGACCATATAAGAACGTATGGATCGTATGGTTTGAGATAACACAGCGGCCCCTAGTGAAGATGCTACCTGTGCCTGGATGGCGGCCGATGCAGTTTGTTGTACGCTTGCATTTCTTACGATGTGGCGGTCTTCTCGACGACTGGTCTATCAAGGGTATCCTGAACCTGGTCTTTGTGTAAATGACATCTCCCCCCCCCCGGATCTACTGGTCCCAACACCTCCTCACAACACAATCAGATCGGCCTAATTGACGAGCTACTCGTCTAGCTGATCACCTAGCTTCCATCATGCCGATGATTCTCCCCCTCTCAAACAGCGACAACTGCTCGTATTGTCTTCGAAAACGGCGTAATGCATGTCTACCGCAGCTCTTCTTGCGTAAACGATTTAGCACACTCAAACTAGCTTTGGTTACCTGTTTTATACTCCATGGAGAACCACGGTAAACGCCCTCTACCAGCTATACGTAATGCGCAATCACGATGCATTGCTAATCATTTGCATATCTCACCGACATGCACCTTCATGCCAAGTTTCGTTACGATCCAGCAATTATTTCTTGGGGCGCTGATTTCTTATCCATGAGTGTATATACATACGATGGTGGTCTGTTTCCTAAATAATAAATATACAAAAGAAATTCTTCAAATTTATTTCTATTTTTTTCTACATAGTCTTTTTGTATATCTACATACTTCTACCAGCGATGCTCCCATGTCTTGAAGCCGCCCAAATAGTACCTGGCGTCTTTCTCTTCAAAATAATTGTTTATGAAGGAGATGGATCGATTGGACGAAAAATCTCTCTGCTCCGAGCGCAGATTTTAGATTTTGATACAAAAAGAAGTCACTTGAGGTTAGATCTTGTGAGTATAGATGGTGGCTAATAGTTCAAAAAGTAATACGTGAAGTTTCGCAAGCCACTGTTGTGTAATTCGGCGCATTGTCTTGGTGAAACAGAATTCTTTTTTCAAATATTGCCGTTTTTCCGCAATTTAGGCCTTCAGCTGGTCAAGTAATAATGCTGGTATCCTCCTGTATTGGTTTTTCCTCTTCGAAGGTAATTCATGACTATCCTAAAAAAAAACAGTTTTCATCCCTTTCCGAGTCGAAAAAATCTGTTTTAACCTTTTTGTTGCCTATTCCATTTTCGCGGTCTACTGTTTTCACTTATTTTTTTGCTTTTGTTTTGGGAGGATAATGGTGTATCCATGTTTCATATACATTAATTAATCGGCACTAATTACTTGTTGCGCATAAACTGCGTCAACAGATCTTTGGAAATGTTCATTTGAACACATTTTAAATCTTATTTGTGCAAACGTGGCATCTAACACTTGAGCAGCTTTCTCATACATAAGTCTTGATTCACTATGTCGCAAACACGTCCTTCGGACATATTCATAACCATTCACATCTCTTCCATTTTAATTCATGTTGTCTAGCACCATTTCTAGAATTTTAACAATGCTATAGTCAATGGTTGCAGTTTTTAGATAACACAAACGTTAATCGTCTAACAAGCATGTACCGCCACTTTCATACCAAGCGGACCAAAATCATACGAAGGTAATTGATGATGCTGAGTCCCCGTACACAGCATGCAACTCTTCTTGATTTATGCGTGCATATTGGGTTTAAAAACATATATTTAATGGCAGCTTCATACTCGATTTTTTCCATTTATTCAAAAACACTTACATCGACTTGATCAAAGGATTGTCAAATAGCAATTGCACTACCAATATGACTGAAATTTTAGTGACAGCCTGTCGAAAGATACAAAACCACATTTCCTAGCTGTATTTGAAGAGCGTTTTCCATCTTCTTGCAAAAAACGGATACATATAAGACCACAGAAAGTCTTACTATATATATATATATGTATTAAGAATTAATTTTTAGAATACGAAAGCCTTCTTTTTAGTAATAACCATATAAAGATATAGATATAGATATAAATTTGAAGTGTTAAGTTAGAATTTTTATACTTAAGCTATTTATCATTCTTAAGCACTTAACCCTTTCAGGGGCGGTGGTATATTTTTGTACCACATATTTTGCACGTTAAAAATCTTAATTAATTACGCTTTTCCCCCACACATTTATCTTCACATAGTAGCTTATAGTTATATTTACTTAAATTAGAAGGAAGAACCATGCAGAATAAATATTAAAATTATTTCTTTCAATCTATTAAAAAAATTTCTAACAAGTGGTTGTTTTATGCCTCACAGAAAGTTTTCTCAAATGATTTGAAAATATTAAATTCGTGAGCTATCCAATTTTCATGTTTGAAATCTTATATAAATATTACTAATTAATCAAAACTTAATAAATAAAGTATTATATTCGTACCCTAAATTAAGTTGTATCATCTTTATACCTCCCTCCTTTATTGAGTACACGGGTTAGTGAGCAACAGATGGCAGCATTGAAATTTTCGATTTGGACTGCAATGTGACGGTTGGCTTTGTTTCAGTAAAAAATAGAATTCATTAATTTTTTTTCGTTTTCCAGTGTGGCAAAAATCAGAATTATTCTCCTAAGAAAATAAATTTAAAACAGGAATAGAAATTTATCAAAGCAAGACATACTAACCAAAAAAAAGTACAGGGGTTGAAAAGGATATTTGAAAATAAAAACTGTTGCGAAAAAAAAAATCAAAGATGGAGGGATACCCTTTCAAGGTATATAAGACAGAACTGGCTAGAGACAATAGATTAGGGACTTGTGATCTTTGATAGACATGAGACTTGTTAATGATCATGGATACAAATGTTAGTATGAGATAAAAATAGATGATAATCTACTGGCAAAATAGGAACGGGAAAAGGAATTCACGGCTTTCATCGGTAGACTTTATCAAATGGTCGTCAGGGCTTTTTTTGTTTGTTTGTTTGTTTGACACATCTGTTCATTACATGTGGGAGGGTATGTTCTAAATAGGTTCATCTACTGTGGGCGGCTGTTTTTTGAACTCTTACAAAGACTATACAACGAACAGAATTTTAGTTTTATGTAGAGTCCATGAAATTCATGCTTTCGATTTTAAAACTCGTGACTGTTTCAGATTTCATATAAAAGTATGTTTAATTATTTAACTAAAATTCCAATTTTATTTAAATAAGTTTTATAATATATTTTTAATTAATTTTAAGTACTTATATTCTAAAATATAGCTTTAAAAGAATGCCTACATGGGGACTTTCAATTGAGAAAGAACTTGCTTTGTTTGAAGAGTTCTCTTCTGATGGATCGAAATTATCTTCAGAAACAAGTGTGAAAGAAAATTTCTCTTCAGTCTGAGAAGTAAAATTATGCCTTATTTTAAATAAATTTGTATTTTTGTTTCAACTAAATCTTGCTTATTAAGTTTATAATATAGTTTTAGCATTAAAAAAACATGAAAATTATATATATATATATAGATATATACACTTTAATTAATTTATATATTTTTGCACAAATTATCACTCTTAGAAATAAAAATACATCATCATAAAGCTCTAATTTTTTCAAAAGTGTTTCGTGATCCTAATATTTGCCAAATTAATTAAAATAATATATTTTTTGAAAGTATTTACTATTTTTTCGAAGGAATACGAAACAGAGAGCATACAGTTAAGATGTCCTAGATGGGTGGTGGTATATTATATTTAAAGAGTGTTAAAAATAGAGAAATAAATAAAAATTAATTTTATTGCTTGATATTGTGTCCCTTTAATATTGTGAAAGATATATCATATGGATTTTAGCAAAAATTTAATGTTTTTCATATGCCAACCCTCAAAGAGTTAAATAAATTTCAATTTGTTTGAATAAATTCAAATTTATTCATTTCATTACAAATCCAATGGTAAATAATTTATAAGGGATCATCTAGATCGGCTTAACATGAATATAAATAAAAAAAATAATTTTAACTCCCATTTATACAATTAATTATAATTAATTTACAATGTATAACTAATTAAATTATATGTATTGAAATATGTAATTATAAATATTACTTAATATTTTAAAGATGAATTATTTTCATTATCAATGTAACACATCAATCAATAACTCCCGAGATTAACCCAGAGATGGTGCTCGTAGTAAACCAGTAACCATGTCTTTCTAGAGTACTAACCTTCGCTTGAAACGTGTCAAAATTTTAAGTCGATCGGACCAGAAACAGCTGAGTTATCGAGGTTGGAATAAAGTCGTTTTGTAGTTTGTTTAAAAAATGGAAAAAACCGAGTTTCGTGTTCTGATAAAACATTGTTTTTTAATGGGTAAAAACACTGTGCAAGTGAAACAATAGATTGAAAAATGTTACCCAGACTCTTGTCCATCAAAAGCAATGATTTGTCGGTGGTTTGCCGAGTTTAAACGTGGTCGTACCGACACAAATGACGCGGAACGCTCGGGTAGACCTGTGGAAGCCGTTACACCGGAAAATGTGAGTGATGTGACAAAAATTATAATGAAAGATCGTAAAGTGAAGCTCCGTGAGATTGCTGAGATGACACAGATATCATATGGAAGTGTATTTACTGAAAAAGGTTTTTTGAAGTGAAGTAAAAAAGGTTTTTTCCAAGTGGGTGCCGTGATTGCTTTCGATGGAACAAAAACAGCAACGAGTTGATGATTCAGAAAGCTGTTTATCGCTATTTACTCGCAACAAAAAAGATTTCTTGCAAAAAAAAAAAAAAAAAAAAAAAAAAAACCTTCTTTCGGGGGCAAAAAAAGGGGGGGGAATTTGGAAAAGCGTTGGAACGATTGTATCATCCGAAAAGGTGATTAACAAAATTTGTTATGTTGATGAATAAAAAAAATTTTTGCAAAAAAATGTTGTTTTCAATGTTAGTCTCGGGAGTTATTGATTGATGTGTTATATACCTTCAGGGCTGAATAAGTGGACATTTTGAAACTATACTTCCCTCTAAACTTTTCATATATCACAGAGACTTCTTAATGGCTTTTCTCTTGAAGGCTAACATGTGCACTTTGATTTCCACCTGAGAGTAGAATTTGCGATCATATCCAGAGATCTAGATCTCTCTAACTTTTTTTATGAGAAGTTGTATGTTGTATTGTGTTCTGTTCCAGCCCCAACACTTTTCATATTACAAGAAAATTTCATTATGTTTTTCTTCCCTTATACCTTGAGGCATATCATCTAATTATGTTTCATCTTCACCATCACTGTTACTCTAATTCATATATAAATAATAATTTTTCGTTCCAATTTGTTTGGTGGTAGAATACGTCTTTTAAGTGACATTTGAATTATTTGAGATTGTCCATAACATAATTCATGTTTTTGTTTCCACTTCCACATTATATCTTGACAGATACGACGTAATTGGCCTCTCTTTGTAAATTTTTTGTCTCCTTATTACACCCACAAATTCCACCGTCTTTTATAAAAGTTCCTTAACATGGTTTCAGTAAAAGCGCCTTAAGGCTGAATTAATGGCGTTAATCCCCCTGGAATGATTGTGTTATGTTTTAGATGTACATGATATAAACAGAAAGTCTTCCAGTTTTATTAAAATTACCAAGACGCTTTTGCTAAATATTGTTTAAACACAGTTTTCGTCCATCCACAGTTTCTTACGAACATGAATGAAAATAACATTTGACAATTACATTCGACTTTTTCTTTCTTTTATAAATAACCATTGTTATTAATTTTGTATCATCCGCTAAGCAGGGAAACAGTGCAGTGAAGTTTAATTTATCGTAACTTATTTTTTGTATCAGTACCGTTTTTGTTTGATTCACATCATAATTATTATACTCAGTATATTAATTTTTGGGATCTTATTTTTCTTCTGCTTACATATGACGCTTTCGTCAACTCCAAACAAACTTGCTGCAGCACAATTTCTATTTTGTTTTCGCAAACTGAATTACTTTGAATTTGAATTCAACATTGTGTTTGGTTCGTTTGGCAGGACATATATTTACTGCTAACAAGAACATTAGACAACTGAATTTCAACTAAAACAAACACGATTTACTAAACTCTGATGCTCACATCAAAAGATTAGAGGAAGAGGAAATATTTATTTTTGATAAGTCATTTCAAGTCGGAGGTGATTATTCTTTTTCCAAATTGTGCCACCATTTTTCTCGAAAATTTTAATTAACATTTTTATTAACACAGGTGTTGAATATAAATTACTTTGTTTATAGAAATAAATACTCACTCAAGCTTTATCCCTTCCCTTCAATATGTATATTTCCCTTCATCGCTTGTCAATTCAATATACTTTTCTTTCTAAATTCTGTGAAAATACTTTAAAACATACAAGCGGATTCAAAACACATGATATTTTTATTTATACATTTCATGTTCTTTTATAAAGAAAAAGGTTCTGTGGCGAATATATTTACAAATTAAAAACATTTAGCTGCAATTAAGGGTGTGCGGTTTATATCGCAATGTACTGTACTTACTTGGATTTGAACATATTCATTACCTCGTTGGTGCACATAATGACCTAATTTTAGTCGTGATCTTCTGTGTGTGTTAAATGTGGAAACACGTGGTGGTTTGATCCAATAAAATGACGTTAGAATCGGAGAGCTATGAAAGTTTTCTTTGACTTTGGCAGAGATCGATGTTCATTTTTGCATTTTGATTCAACGGAACAATAAATTGTATGCTTTTCAATTAAGGTAATTTTTGCGTAATTTCATCGAATAAATAAAATATTAAATTGTGTAAATATACTAGATTCGTTAAAAAGTTATAAATTTTTATAATAAAAGATATATATATATATATGTATATATATATACATATATATATATATACATATATATATATATACATATATATGTGTGTGCGTATTTGTGTGATAGTCTTAAATGTAACTGTGGGAATATTTATTTTAAATGTCGTTGTAATTTTTTTTCCCTTACAAAATACTTTTCCATAATATTAAAAAATTCTTTCTGCTGCCTTATCCATAAATGTACGTCAATTTTTTTTAAAGAAAACATTAGATTTACTTTGTCAAAGGAAATGGAACTGAAACATTGCTCTGTTCATTTATATACAAATTATAGTAACCAAAATACTAATATTAAGTTTAAACTCTGGAAAAAAGTATTAATACAAAATATTATAAGTTCATTTGATGTGAAATTATTGCTTGCAATTGTAATTAAATTATATTTTCTGTAGTTAATAATATTCAACATGACAGTATTTCATTTTATTTTTTCAAGTGTGAAATACTAGAGGAAGTCTGCATAGTATAATTCTGATTTTATCTATTATCTTATACGAAATAAGGCAGAATGAAGTAAAATGCAATTATTTAAGAAAAGTTTTATACACAGTTTCACCAATTTTTAGGATAATAAAGATAATTATATGTTATAGTTTATAATTAGTTATATTATATATTAGGCAGCACTGTAAATTAAAATTAAGTTTAATATGCAATATGCGGAAGATGACTCAGCACTATATAACTTATTATAACATAATGGTACTCTATAAAATTGTTTGGCTTGGACTATTATGTATGACATACATTTTTACGAATATATACGTTAAAGAAATAATGTAGTTCATTATTTTAAGTACAAATTTTAATATTATGGCAAAGATAAAAACATATTATGCTTAGCCTATGTACTTATGTTGAAAAATAGTATTTCTTTCAGTACATAAGATATACACCGCAACCATAAGATAGAGTACTTTCTGAGAAATATGTCTAGAAAATTTATTTTAATTCTTATCAGTGAATTCGTTTTCTGGTAATATAAAACTAATTAAGATATGAATTAAAAATTCTTGTCGATAAATATTAGTTTTGTTCATATTATACTATTTTACTCAATTCAGATAGCAATGTTGCACAATCTAAGAGTAAAAAAAAAAATCTTTAAAAAATTAAACTCCAAGCAAGAGTAATGTTTTTAAACTATAAATACCAATAAACTTGAATACATAAAATATAAAAATTATTAATTTATTTTTTAATTCTTGAATTTAATACTGTATAAAATACTTGAAAAAATAATATAATTTTTAGCACATCAACTGCTTAAGAAATTACAAAAAATATTTCAAAAAGTCAGTCCTTTTTCTAATTTGGTTAATTAATGATTTCAAATCAACTTTTAAATTAAAGCAAATTGATAATAGAGTTTTGATAAGCATTATTAAAAAGTAATTTTAGCAAACAAGCATGTGAAAAAATAAAATTATAGATGTATAAATGCAATTTTATATTTGTTTGTTAGATTAGAGACATTTATAAATAGGATGAAATAAAGATAAATGTCACTGAAATAAGTATTTTATTTCAAGAAATGCTACATATTCAGTTTTCAAATGGTAATAGTGAAGAAAAAATACACAAATAATAATTTATTTGTTTGGCATTTAAGAATGCCGAAATTGGTACAATTGCTCATATGAAACTAGATAAGATAGAGTTCTGTGAAAAAAGAAAATTAACCCACGAATTAGGAGATCGACTAAAATAATTAATAAAAATTCTTAAAATCTTAGGTTTTATAACATCCAAATTTTTCTTCATTATTGAAAAGGTCTCAATGTTAAAGTCATCTCTTAAAATGTACTCTCCATGACGCAAGAAAAATTTAAAAAGATCAAACTTTACTTCGTGAATCAAATCACCGGAATATTTTTTAAGGTGATCCAGCTTCCAGTAAATAATCTGAATATTTTGTGCGCTTTTCTTAAGTATCATTGGGAGATGGTTGGTAAGAATCTCTGCAAATATTGGCTTAGTTTCCTTGTAAAACTCAAAGTTGGCAACCTTTATCCTATTTTCAGACTGTCGAGAGATCCGACCCCGACCGAAAATTTGTAGCTTATTCCTAATCAAATCAAATGCAACAGGTTCATAAATATTCTTGGCTATCCAGAACACGTTCCTCAATTGACCCATTGTTTTGGGATCCGCCATCATATTTTCGACTATTGGCATGACTAACTGGTTGAAAAATGGATCTTCTCCACCTGTGATAGCATTTGCTACAGTTCTGAAAATACCTTTTAAAATAGGCTCTGCATTTATAGACGTTATTGGAGAAACATGCATTCCTGAATTGATACTTCTCTTCGATCGGCTTTGGCTCATTTTAGGAAAAAGAAACTTAGCAAGCTGTAAGATAGGGTTAATATCATTATTAATATCATCTGCAATATCAGAAAAAGAAACAATGTTTACGTGAGTAGAGTTAGAAAGTTCCCAGGACTGATACAATTTTCTAACAATTCTTTCACAGGCACTCATTGAGTAATTATAAACTTTTTTAATCTGTGGTAATGCTATCTTATTTAATATTGGTAACATGTCATTTTGTAATAAATTAATAATAGGCATATATTCGGAATCAATCAATTCATACACAGAAGGAGCTGATTCTTGAAGAGCATGATTAGCCAACGATTCAATATGTTCAATGAAACTAAAAATATTCTGCTTGATTTCTTCTTTAGGTAGAAAATGGAATCTAATATATGTTGAATTTAACCTATGAAGTTCCTCGCTTTCATACTTAGAAATATCAATGCAAGAATTGGATGATATATCAAAAATCTTTCCTTCTGGACACATGGAAGCTAATTGTTTTGAATCAATAGCCTATTAAAAATGAGAAAACAAGATTAATTATTTCATACCATAACAAACATTAATTTATGCTTACAAAATGACACTAATGGAAATGTAATAAATGAAATATTTGTAAACTTAAAAAAAAAAACCAAAACATCACCATGACAACTTACGTTGCAACAATATAACTTTATTTTGATCCTTTTAAGTTGAAGTCATTAATATATTAAAATGAGTCCTTAAGAGAATTTATATTTTACTTTGTAACATTCATAAAAAAATTGGAGGTAAGGAAACCTCACTTGATTTAGTTCTTCTGTGGCTTTGAATTAAACTACATTGTCAAATGTGTTGAGACGGTGATATACTGATAATTTACACAAATGTTGCATATCTTTATAAATAAAATCATTATAATATGTGCCAACACAGAGCCTTTGTAGAATTCTATTTATAACTACAACTCTGAAATAAATATGAAAATTATGAAAATGTATTGCATATAATAATGCACCAATCCAAGTTGTATTGAAATTTAAAGTAAGAATAAATAATTTTGAAAAAAAAAATCTTCATAATTTTAACTTAATAAATGCGTGCAATAAATAAAACAAATATTTTAAGAAAATTTTATGAACTGTCAAGCTAGTCTTTTAAAAAGTTACTATTACAAATCAGAACACATAGATGAATATATGAATTTAAAAAAAAATATAACTTGAAGAATACTTTCCCAACTTTGATTTTTTTTTAATTAGTATTTTTTTGTAAAATGATTTAGAGAAACGACAAGTAAATTCAAATTTTAATGTTATCAAAACCCTTTATTACACGAAATATCATCAGAATTATGAAGGTGAAAATAAATACTAATATAAAATTTTTATCATATTGAATTTGCATTTTATCCTTTCAGCAATGAAGTTAAAATATTCAAAATCTCAGTACAAGAAGTAAGTAGTTTCATAAGCAATACAATTAGTTAATATACTAAATGCATTTTTGCTTAACATTTCTTTAGATTTTACTCAGTCTTAGGCTATATATAATAGTTATTTCTACAAAATTAACTTATATATAATATTTTTAGTATAAATAAAAATAATTAAAAAAATGTGGAATGTCATTCCTAGCTTTAGTATTTTTATTACAAAGATTTTTTAGTTGCCTTAAAAATAGTATTGAAACTAATGTAAAAGTTTAGCATAAGAAATTGTTGTTTATAATCTATCTCCATACATTAAATTTATAAGGATAACTCAATTTATTAAAAAAATGCATTTTTTAATTTTAATCTCTTGAAGCAATCAACATTATATAGTGAATAACACTTTTATCAAAATAAAATTTAATTTTTTAAAAACATTCGACAGTTAAATATTGCTACTTTTAAATATTTTGTATCATATCTACTTACTATATATTTGGAATTACAGACACATTTACTTAACATATTTAAAGTAATTAGATTGTTATGTTATTCAAAAATCACCTATTAGTATGGTGTATAGCACCAGTCAAGTTAAAAATTTTAATGCGACAAAATTTATTACTTATGTGTATAATAAGAAAATAGATATGAAATTAACAAATTATGTTATTGAAGAAAACGAAAAAATTAAAATTCACTCAGAATTGTAAATAACTTACGTAGGACTCAGGCTGTTGTTTTACATCATAATGTATTGCGTTTTCATTTGGTAAATTAATACCACATGCAACTGATGTGCAAAGTAAAAAGGCACCACTGAGGAATAAAATATTCATTTTGGATCCTGAAAAAGATATTAATATTATTTACCGGAGAAAAGAAGAAAAGAAGTCCTGGGGTTGAAATATTAATTAATAATTTTCTGTGTATTTTTATATAATTTATTTATCAGCTTAACTTAATTAAGGTGAAAAATAAAGCAAAGTTATGAAAGAGCTTCATCAATTTGCTTTTTATTTCTAGAATTAATGATGACTTATAATTTTCTAAATAATATGATTTTTCACCTGATTTAAATAAAAGAAATTGTATTTGTGTTTAAAGTACACAATCATCAATTTAATTTTAAAACAATTTTTAATTTTACAGTTTATAGGAAATATGATAAATATTTACAATCATTTGTTCAAAATTCGTTAAGTTTTGTTTTTGAACAATTACGAAATAAAAATATTCATCCAGAGTTGTCATACCAGATTCCTTTCAAATGGATAGAAATTAGATAATTTCTTCATATGAGACTAAGAACTGATAAATAATTCAATTTAAAAGAGAAATTAAATCATTTCAGTTATCACTTAGAAAAAAGAGGTAAAATAAATGAAACACAGTGCAAAATTTTTCATTGGAAATTTTAATTAAAGTTAGACTCATAGATGAAAAAGGCTTAATAGTAGCTCCATAAAAGAATTATTTTTGAAAATTTCTTTCTTGAAGTTAGGAATAAAACCGAATGAATTTAATAAATTTTAATATTTTTATTTGAAATATTAAATAGTTATAACATCGATTTTGAAAATCTTAGCTACAAAATAACGAAACAAACTACCAAAATTCTTAAAATAAAAATGAAAATTATTAATTTGTAAGAATCAAACCGAAGATTATATTAGTTACTTGCATTCTAAATAAGGTATATAAAAATTAGTAGCATTTATATACAGAACAGTAACTTATTGAATTACCACATATCATTTGAAAATTACCCATGTCGAAAAAAAATAAAGAAAACAGTCAATATGCAGATAACTGGTCTTTGTATAATTTTTTTTTCAAAAAATATTTTTGCATAGATTGTTAAGTATATTTATTATAATATTCGTATTTCATTGTATCCTAATTTCAATGATAAATGGCTTAAAATAATACTACTAGTTAAATTCTAACTAATTAAAGTATGACTATAAATCACTGAGCATCATGAGATTTGGTGTAGCCATCCCTCCAGGTGCCAAATAGGTGCCAAGTTTTAATGTTATATTAACGCATTAGCTAAAATATTATTTTTAATAACTTAGCATTATGCAATTTCATTAAGTCATCGAATACAACTAAATACTTAACCGGTTTAAGTAATATTCGAATCATATGTTTCAAAATTGTAGTTCATCATTTGGAATAAAAAAGAGTAATCAGCTGCTTTTCAAATTTCCAGCCTAGTGTGGTATTGAGGTTACCTTATTGCTGTGTAATTAGATATACTAAGTAAAGTGTTATCCTTGTCCCTGTATTGTAATTTAGAACTGAATAATATCTAAACCATAGCACTGAAGTTGCACTAGAGTGTAGCACTAATTCAAAAATCACAATTACATAAACAAGAGTTCGCATATTACAATGAATTTTTGAATTTTAGTAATTTATAATGCATAGATTTTGCGTATGAAATTATTGCTTCGTGCATGATTGTCCGATTACAGTTACTCTGAATATTCGAATATTTAAATTATTTTTTAAAGTTTTTCATCTTTAAAAGACTTAATAATGTACCATTTTAAATACCTAAAATAACTTAGAACAGATTTTGATAAGAAAAAAATTCTAATAAATTTCTTAACTTTTTTATTCTTTATTACATTGAGAAATGGAAAATATCTATTACACAAAAGTTAGTGCTAAATTTTTCCAGGAAATTGTTCAATTAGATTTCAATAAATCAATTTTGATCAAATAACTTTTAAACTGTAAATAAAATTGATATAGTCTTAGTATCAGTAATTTAAATAAATTGGACGACTTATAATTCAGAGATCACTCAATAAAACTCGACTAAATCGAGATAAATAAATATAACTAAATCAGAAAGACTACTTACTTGTAGAGAAAATCGTCTCAGACAGTAAAAATAAATTCAGCAAGCTAAACGATTCGAATATTTAAAATCTGTAATTCTTTAGAAGTACCATGTGCTGTATAATGCTCAGTCGTGTTCTCGCTATTTATATCTTCGAATCAAAGATAAGGAGAATTTCGTATTGGTGGGTTCTAAGATTCTATCCCTTTAGCTATTGGCCAAACACTTATCATATATATCTAAACTATATGATTAGTCGAGACATATATTAAACTGCAGATAAATATCTTGAATTTCTCATCTCAGCCAATGAGAAGATATGATCTTGATTAAGAGCTATTAATGCCGTTCCTTAACCCTATTCTTCGACGTGAACCACTACTCTCTGATTGGACGTTTAAAAACTACATCACCCCCTACACTTTCAGAAAGGTTCTTTGAAACTTAATTTTTTTCCTTTTTCCACTAGATAACCTCGAATTTTAATTTTTTAAATTGTGATTTAGTTTTTTTTTTTTTTTTTTTAATTTTTAATTAAAAATTTTTTACTTTGATTTTTGTACTTTAAATAAAATTAAAACATAATTGTTTCATTGAGCTGGATATTCGAATAAATGTATTTTGATTCATTTCCTGCTCAGGCTGGAAAAAAAGATCCATTCAACGGCCTCAGTGCTCAAAATTCATCTTCAGAACAAAACAAACAAATTTTCCTTTTAAATATTTTACGGACAGGGTAATATGTTTGTAAATCATTTTCGGTTTGGCATTCCATCAACCTAGTGCATAGATACTTATTCATTTTACATTCTAATAGCCTATCTAAAAATTATGATAACTTTCATGTTTAACAGTGAAACATGATAAAGTTGAAAAATATCTATTTCTGTATAAGTAATGATTACTTATCTGTCGAATATGTACGAAAGATAACATATGAAATACCAGTCACTATAATTAATATTTCTGATGTTAGTTTCTTTTTGCTATAAATTGCTGCTTCTCATTATAAATATTACGATGAAATAAATATATTTAGTGTTTAGTATTCAGTACTAAAAACAAATTTATACTATGGAAGAATTTTTAAATTACTTCATTGTTCTACTAGTTTATTGTGTTTTAGTTGACATTTATAAAATTAAAAATCTTATAAATCTCTAAATTTTCAAACATTTAATTTGAAAGTGTTTATCATTGGTTACAAAATTATTACCTTTTGATTGGTTTTCAAATAAACTATGAAAATAAAAGTTCACTAAAGTTCTGATTCTATATTAACATAAAATATATATTCATTCTATAAAATAATTGCTTAATTTTTCTAAACAATTGTTTTCTTAATAACATTACATTATCAAGCCATTGAACATCTTAACAAACATATTCATAGCACCATATTTTTTAAAATTTATCCTTTTTCTAAAATATAAGCTGATAAGTTTATTTTTCTCCTTTTACAGTACAATAAATTTCATGTTGAAAAAGTTAAACTGTTTTACCCATTTAATTACTTTCAATTGATCACCTGCTTAAGAATCTCTCAAATTCTACTTATATTTGTGCATTTTAATATCTCCTTATGTTACACAAAAAAGAAATAGAAATAGAAATGCAGTTTAAATGTATAGTACCTGGTAAAGAGGTTCCCAGACAGTCAAAAAACGATATATTGTTTCTTATAAAATGATCTAGCGAATAAAATACTTTAGAAAAGAGCATCATAAGATTAAAACTTTTATTTAAAATTGTGATTTTACTATGTTGGAGAGATAATTGTAAGGACTAATTATAGCAATTTAGTGGGAAAGAATATGTTTAATTTCACTTATAAATGCTGTACAAGAACAACTATAATGCTAAAAGCAAGATAAAATATTGAATTCTTATAAATCTTTTAAAACAAAATAAAATCGGATTTTGCAAATTACATTTTAACTTGTGTTAACATTTTTTTTCTTGATAAGTTTTCGATAAAGTAGACGTATATATTCGAAAGGATATTAATTAGCCTGAAGACAGTGTATTTATAGCCAGATTCAGAAATGTCCTGACTACCTCAAGAAAAAGAAAATACCATCCTCAAACTCCTAAAGCAGTTTTATTTTTACAAACAAAACATTATAAAAGACAAAAACATTTCTAGTCTTATCAAAAAGAATAAAGAAAAGACGATTTTTTCATAAAAATTAAGTGTTAAATTAAATTTTAAGATACAAGCATTAATGAATCATTAAAGTAGACAATAATGTTCAGTTCAGATACTAAAATAAAAACAAACGATAAAATATTAAATTAAATAGATGTAAATATAACTTAAGCAAACTCAATGTAATTATTATAAACATAATGTGCTATAATGATAATAATTTGAACATAGTACCATGTATTATTTGCTTTATGCCCACTCAATTTTTTGACGCCATTTTCTCAAAACAGCAGCATATTAGAACCTATTAATAAACATATTCTAAGTAGTTTTTGGAGACCATTAAACATTTTAATTTCAAAAAAAAAAGTTTATGACAATTTAAATTTAAAGAAATTTTGCAGTTTCTATTTTTTATGTTGTTGTTTAAAAAAACAATATTTTTTTTACTGTTACTGTGTCTTTCTTGTTCATAGTTTTTCTCCTTTCAAAAATACTATGAATACATATATGTAATAGCTTGAGTATAAGATATAATTATATATCCTAATTATATATCCGATTACAATGTAATTATATACTTTATTTAAGTCTTGAACGAGTTATGTTTAATACCAAATTCCTTTTTTTTTACAAAGCTGTAAATATAATGCAGAGAACTTCCAAATTATATCTTTCACGAGAAATTTAAGCAAATCATAGTGAAGTATATATTTCCAATTTTATTTCCGTGCAAATAAATAAAAAGAATGAAATATAACTTAGAAATACGTAGTTTGCATATTACAGAAACAAAATATAAAATTCTTAATTGTGTTAAGATTTTCAGTGACATGATTATTTATTTTCTTAAAAACCTTTGATATCTAATTCAAAATATCAATTTTAAAAGTAGAACATAAAATTAAGGAAATATGAGTTAAATTATCTCGTAAGAATATTTTTGTATTTTATTTCATTTATTTAACGTTCAGTGCTTAAAATCAGACATTCTTTTATGAATGTAACACTTGTTACTTCGAAAACATAGCAAAGTTTTTATTACTAATATTTCCTGAATATTTTTCTGGTACTATTGAAATCAAAGAAAATATAAATATGTACAAGAAATATTTTAAAATATGTCTTAAATAATATTCAATCTCCGAGCTGAAATAGAAAACTGGCAAGTGTAATAAAACAAATGGCTCTTATTATTTCAAGCAATGAATAATATTAGGTATCATGAACACTATGAAAAATTTTACGGTATGCTAATAATCTGAAATGTTTTCTATGGTATAATTCTCTGTAGGATTATAGGTTAGGAAGGTATATAACAGGAAGAAAAACATAAGCTGATTTCACTTGCAGTAACGTATGCAATTTTCAACCAACTTCCTGTTTAAATATGTAATAGGATTAATAACATGTTCAAAGAAAATATAATAAACACATATATTATTTTTCTATTTTGTACGTTTTTAGAATGTCCAATATCCCTCGTTTCAATATTGGACTATTATTTTAAAATAAGCAAAAACTATGTTTCTGATCCATCTCGAAGAAATAAAAATTCTTCCACACTAAATATATTTAAGCATTTGACTATATAAAATGTTGATCATAATACTTTTACAGCAAACATCTTTGTAAAATTTTACAATAACTTTTATTTTATGTCTTAAGAAAGAGTTATATAAAAACTGGAATCAGTTTATATTGTGTTTCAAAATATTATACTTTGGGGTCTTTCATAATTTCAATTTTTACATGCTAATACGAGGCGGTATCATAAAATCTTAATTATTACTAAGAAACAACCAAGGTACCGGATGAAAATTATTTTGAATATGAATTTTTCCTTATATACATAATACTGTGAATTAAAGCTATTAATGTTGATTTATTTGGTTTCGCGAAACCATAGATTGAAGTAACGTGTAGTACGGGGATGATTGAAATTAATCTGATTAGATCTACAGTGATGAATCTCGAAACTCAAAGTTTTATCTCAATTATTTTTAGTAATAATTAAACTTTATATCCCGGGAGGAAAATTAAAACTTTACTGCAGTGCGGGTAACTTCTGCCTGAGACTTCCATAACTCCCCTCCCCAGCCACCTCCCCCAAAAAAATCAAAATTAATTGCTGTAATTAACAACATTATGAACAAAATCATTGGTTCATATGCAGAATTAATTTCATCCAGATTCTCGGTTATTTCTTAGTATACATTAAAAACTCATAGGATACCACCTTATACACTATAACAGATATATACAAATTTAGATTTGTAAAAGCAGAAATCTATCTCAGAGGAGGTCTATTGCCATCTCTTTTGTGACAAGCAATTCAAGGAGTAAAATGTTTATAACCCCGAATATAAAGCACAGCTAGTATAAATTTAAAGGAATTGAAATCGTAAATATTCAGAATTCCTCATGTGAACCGACTATTTATGGGTTAGGTAACTCGGCTCTTCCCCTTTGAGTCATTTTACAATAGTGTACCATCTTTGGTGGTTTCCTAACAATTTCATTCCAGACAGTCGCCAGCGACCTCAATGTAGTAATTGTGTGACATGAATGTATCAAAGGATCAGCAGTTTAAAAGTTTCAGATTGGAATAAAGAATATTTATACAGCACATAATTCTCTATAATAATTAAAAATAACTAATTCCACAGAAACACATTCAATTATATTACAATATACAATTTACAATTATTAATACAATATACAGTCTTGATCATTTTTTTATGAAAGGAAATTAAATAATACAAAATTCTCCTCAGTTAATTTTTTTTTTTGAAATCACTTATAAGAAAATCAACCAGAATAAGTATTTTATGGGATATATTTAAATGGAAAAAAAACATTGTAAGATCATTCATAATTGATAATATTTCAAGCAATTATGTCCTTCATAATTTCCATTTCCCTAAAATGACAACAACTGATATTATTCTTTTGTCAGCCTTTTATGTATGCTGATCATTTTGAAAATTTATTTTGATATTCAAACGTAAATATTTCTTTCTTTTGAAAAATAATTTAGAAATCATCAACAACTTTTTTTGAATTTAGTATTTTAAGTTGTTGATTGGTAATGTGCATTAAATGAATTAAAATAAAAATTTAAGCTTAACATTTGATTCATTTGTTGGGGATTCCTAAAAAAATTTCCTGAAAATTTCCTATCTATCTATCAATAGAAATCTATTTATTGCGAGAAAGAAAAAAATACACTGCATAATTTCCAAATAGAATAATCCTACTATAATTTTTTAAAAATAAAATTAAGTTGTAGAACATACTAACAATTCTCCTATATATTTTTATGCATTTAATAAATATATTTAAGAACTCCTGGAGAATTTTGAAGATATAAGATAGTTTTGAAAGTATAAATCAAAAGAAACTTCCTCACATTTATGAATTTGATGTATAAAAGGGGGAAGTATACAGTAAGGGTTTCTATTGACACCTTTGTACTGAAAATAATTAAACAGTTTTTCCTATTACCAAGAATGTGAGCTCATGAAATATATTTAAATTTGAATAATAATCCTTCGTATTCCTAATTTCATTATTTCACATCAAATGTAGTACGCAAACATTTATATGTTTCAAATAATTTTTATAGATTTTTAGATAAGCATTTTTGTTTCTTTTCTTTGCAAGTTCCTATTGATTTTGGAGATTCGCTTAAAAGTTTTTATTTTATTTATTAACAGTATTTGATATTAAAAGTAAAGTAACGGATTTTATATAAAATTAAAATTATACTTATACTGCTTCATTTGCCTGAGCAAGTAAACTTTATTTTCAGCCTTTCCATTTATTAGAATACTTTCTTTCCTATAATTTTTTTGCTTTATCTTTAAGACATATTTCATGTTAAGATATGAAGTTATTCTAAATATAAAGATATGCTAAATAATGAATTTTAAATGAAACTAAAAATTTATTTAAATTATCTCAATTAATTTAATTAAACATAATTTCTTATTGAAACTGTTAAGCATCAGCAGTAAGCATTTGAAAACTACTTTATTCAAGAGTTTAGCAATAGTTTATGTATCATATTTATAATAAAATACGTAGTGTATTTTAAATTTTTATTAATTTAAAACTGCTTGTTATTAATTAATTTCAAAATGACAAGATGGTGGAATTTTTATTGTGTCGTAATTTCGTGTTTAATAAAAAAAAAGAGGTAGGCACATTTCAGATTGATTAAAATGTATTGCAGAACCCGTTACAGAAAGCGCTATTTTTAGAAGTAGAATTAAAAATTTAAAAAATATGTAAATGAATTACTATGTTTCTCTTCAAATAGAACAATACTTAATGTTTAGTCAAAACTCTATAAGTCCATTGTTAAGTTCTTAACAAAACAGTAAAGAGATCAAACCTATTTTGGAGTGAAATCTATTATTTCAATAAAGCATTACTTATCAGGATCACTAAAAATAGTTAAGTATTGAAGTAAAAGCGTAATATAGATCTAGTGATATACATTGCAAAAGTAGTTTAATTGAAAAAAAAAATACAATCTGAAAATTAACGAAAATAAAATCTTACCGTTTGGATATATTCTGATAAGGGAAAGGCTTAACAGATGTTAATTGTTACCTCGTTAAAAACAAAAAATATTTTTCAATACTTTCCATATTACGCTCATTTTAGTAATTATAAATTACAATTTTTACATTTTCTTATATACGTATAATAAATCAATTAATTCAGGGAAGTGCACAATGGGTTCTATCATTTTTTTTTTTTTTTTTTTTGGAAATTAAAGCATAAATTATAGCCTTCTAATGTGTGATTATAATTGATTACCACGCAAAAATTTAAAACTAGATTTATTTATTATACAAGCATATATATAATAAAAGTTAAATTATTAAATGGTAAGTTATATTGAAAATGTATCTTAAAATATCCCTTTCAGTACATGAACAAAAAGGCTCTTGGTACTATATTGAGTATTGCAAATTAAAAATATTATCGAAAACCCTTAATTTTTCAGTAATATTTTATGCAATATTCAAAAGTATTTTTCTGAGCTAGAACCACAGCTTTCTAATGAAAGGAAAGGCGATGCAAAGGGCTTTTTAATGTAATTATTGATCTTCAAACTACATTCTTCTTACTTATCCTCGAATTAATATATATATATATATATTCTAAATTGAAAGAAAAAAAATTACGGGTAAATTCCATTCTAATAATCATAAAATATATTCAAAAATATTAAAAAAAAATTATTTTATTTTAGATTATCAAAGAACCTACACACATCACACACACAGTAAATATTTCAAACCTTTCGATACTTTTTTTGCGTCCTATTGAAGTTTAAAACCAAATTATTGTATATTTCACCTATGCCTAATTTTCGAAGCAGTTATGTGTTTTTATTACACTTTATTCGGTTGACAAATGAATTATATACTATTCATATTATAAGGCAATTGAAGTGTCATTTCTTCATCAAACGCAACCCTAAGAAAAATTTACCAATTTAATTTCAATTTATTCTACATCAGAAATAGGTTTTTGCTGTGAATAAAAGTTTATAAGTATACGATTTACATTAATGAAAGTTACTATCATATTCTTTTATAGGTTAAATTATATTAAAATAATATTATTAAAAGAAGATAAATGCACTCCCCCCACTTCTGTTCAAGACTTGTAAATTAAAAGAGAAAAGGCCTGACTTTCAAGAATTCTTGTACATAAAGAAGAAGCGTAATGACTGACTGACAAAAAAAGTAAAAGATTAAATTTATTTTATCTAAATGTTAAGAATTAGGAAGAATCTAAATACTTGACATTATGTAACAAAAATAAATTTGTGGCTTCGGTAATGTGGTGATCATGATCATGTACTTGCAGACTACGGATTTAGTGGAGACATGCTTTCGAGCCTTGATTGCACTAAATACCCAACGTGAAGCCAAGGTTGATGCAAGTTAAAAGTCTCCCTCTTATCACTTGTTCAAAAAATAATTCACAACTTTATCACTATGTAACTTATCAGTGCATTTTAAGTAATAGTACTATCTTATCATGTCTCTAAAAGACTCGGTTTTATTTCTTACTGGCATTGAAATGTATTAAAATAAGTACTTATATATCATATCTATTCCTTCTCTTTCTACAATATTCTATAGATATCTCACTATTTGATCTATACTATCTTATCAATACTATACTTTTCTCTTATAGTCGTTACATACATCTTATAATAAATATTTTATCTAGATGTTATATAGACTTAACCCTAAGACACTTTTATACATATTTTGTTCAGATAATAATTATACAATCAGAACATGTTTCGTTATCTGATCTTCCCATACGGAATACTATCTTCCCATACGGGGTGTTTCATCTCTCTTTATCTTATCGTCATTCTTGTAGAAAATGTCTTCTTTTATCTCAAGAACATTCAAGCTGTATATGCATAATATTGAATATTTTATGTTTTAGCTCTATAAGTATTAATTTTTGTTATGTTACATAAATGTCAATATAATTTACAATTCTAACTGTAAGACATTTTATGTATATGTATTCATAAAATGATCATATTATACATTTTTAATTTCCTCATTGAATACAAAATTACATATTTGAAAAAAAAAAATGTCTTTGATGTCATTGCATGAAATTACGTAAGAGCAATCTAGACATTCAGCTTCTTCGCTGATTCATAACTTAAAAAGTTCAGTTAATTTGGAAGAGTATTACGATGGAGAGAGGTTTAATAATTTTTACATCAGCTGTATATCGTATAATTTATTATTATATTTTTACAAAAATCGAGGTAGGAACACTAGGTCCTTCTTAACTGTAAATGCTTAGATAGAAATGATTATCATGTATAAAAAATTGAATTTTTAAATGCAAATTTAAAAATTCAAATTCTATGGATTTGGATGTGTTGGTAATCGAAGTGATGTTTGTTTGTAATGAAGAGCAGATAATTTTGCAATGTTATAAGAAAAATTCTTTTTAGCACTGTGGACTATTTCAGACTACACTTTTTTAATGATTTTATTTGACAAAAACATATCAAGATGGATATGAAAGATTTTTTCATAGCACTCTAATCTTCTGTAATTAAATTGAAAATATTGATGAGGTGGTGTACGAATTTAGCAAAGAAAATATTTTTCTTAAATTTTCTCCACAAAATCAGTACTGAAAATAAAATTAATTTATCTTTTGAAAATTTCTTTTTTAAATAATTAATAATATTATGTGTTTGTGGTTTCCGTATGTTCTACGGTGACTGCAAAATACAAGTTTGAAAATTGATTCAACTTAAATTAGACTCAGCTTGATTATGGTACCCACAACCTCGAACTTCCGAGAGTAATATTAATCCAATATATTTTTCCACTTTTCTTCTTAAATTCAGATCATACCTTTTGACTGTGGAAAGTAAAATACATTTTTTTTAAAAAAAAGGAAATAAATATATCTACGCAATTACTTTCCTCCCAAAATTACGTAAATATATTATTTTTCTTTAAAAAATATAACAAATCTAAGAATTTATACCTGGTTCTCTAAAGTGAGCATGTAGATGTTTTATAAATATTAAAAAATATAGTAAATCTGAAAATTTACACCCGGTTCTTTGAAGTTATCGTGTAGATATTTTCTCAATATTTAGGAAAATAAAGTAAATATTGATGTATCCTTAATATTTAGAAAAATAAAGTAAATATTGATGTATCCTTAATATTTAGAAAAATAAAGTAAATATATATATTGATGTTTTCTCAATATTTAGAAAAACAAATTAAATACAGAGATTTTTCCTTATTTATGCTCTATCAAAAGAATGGTTTTTATAATTTATTATAACAACGTTTTTCTGTATTTCACTTGGTGTGTGTGTGTGTGTCATAAAATTTTCGATCAATAATTTAACCAATTTCTAATCAAGCTAGAGCTCTGAAACTTTGGAAATCGTTTTTACTCGCCTGACATTGCAATATTTAGACATTTGCGATAGTTTGAACTAATATTTCAATAATTTTAATAAGACAAAATATCCTTTCCTCTCGGCACTTTTAGGATTGAGGAAAAAATTTCTTTCCCTCTCTGGGAACAACGGGAATTCCACATACGCCACCTGAGGTATCGTAAAAATTTTCTACTCAGAAAGGGGAGATGGTAAGGGTTATTGACTCTTAATCGATAATCATTCGCAAGAAAGAAAGATTCCAATATTTGGTGCCATGTCAAATCACAATAATTTTTTTCTGAATTCGGGTTCCCATTTTTTTAATAGAATGATTTACAAATTCAAAATGCCTTTTTTGATTTTATGAGTATTATGAATTTTTTAATACGCTCACAAATGTCTCTTTTTAAGTTAATTTTAAAGTTAAAAATTATTATGTATTTCACTTGGTGTGTGTGTCATCAAATTTCCGATCGTTAATTTAACCAACTTCCCATCAAACTAGAGCTCTGAAACCTTGGGAATCGTTCTTACTCTTCTAACTATGCAATATTTAGACATTTGCGACATGTTTGAACTAATATTTCAATAATTTTAATAAGTCAAAATATCCTTTCCTCTCAGCACTTTTAGGATTGAGGAAAAAATTTCTTTCCCTCTTTAGGAACACCGGGAATTCCACATACGCCACATGAGGTATCGTAAAAATTTTCTACACACAAAAATTTTCTACTCGCCTAAAAATGCAATATTTAGATATTTGAGACAAGATTTAAATAATATTTTCTGTAATAATGCAGTTTAGCCCAACCACTTGGCATGATTACAAATATTGGCACCAAACTTGGCAATTTTTTTTGGCTGAACGTTAAGTCCGTAAAACGGACCAGGGTAGCCACATTTGGCAAAATACAGCTAAATAATTCTTTTTCTCCAAGAGTGGTTGGGTAAAACTGCATTCCAACCATTTAATTTACCGGATGAAATAATTAATTTTAGTGAGTTTTAACGTTTTTTATGTATTTCTCTTGATGTGTGTCTGTGTGTGTGTCATCAAATTTTCTATCATTAATTTAACCAACTTCCCATCATCAAGAGCTCTGAAAATTTAGGAACCATTTTTACTTGCCTAATAATGCGATATTTAGATATTTGCGACCATTTTTAACTAATATTTCAATAATTTTCTTTAATAAACTTTGACGCCAAATAAAAACGTTGCTTTTAAAAAATTTGTTTTTACCTCAGATTATTTAAAATAAATTTTGTGCATGTTGCAAGAGTAGTCAGCACCGCAAGTAAGAAAAGGGGAAATAAAATAAGAAACGGTTTTTCTTTTTGCGGAAGAATGCTCTCTGCAGCAATCTCTCTCGAGCTTCTTTGATAAATAGTGATTTATGAGCCACTATGTGAGCTGTGACATGGATGCATAAAATTCCTTGAATTGTAAGTATGTTCAAAGGATTTTGTACAAAGTTTTCTCTACATTCATGTTATTCTAATAAAATGTTTGATTAGTTTGAAACATAGATATTCTTGATAATTTCTAGCGCTTATAAAGCATAGTTTTAAAAAAAAATAAAGCTATCCTCAATTTTTTGTTACATCTTTGTTAAAAATTATTATTTAGTACAATATATAAAAGGATTTTTATTTTATTTATCTAAAATAAATAATATATTTAATGATCCACCTTGAATGTAATTCAGAAGATACTTTAATTTCTTTTCGCATTCCTTATTTATTTAATCAGAATTATTATTCAGATTTCTTAAAACATTTGTTTTCTTGGACATCGGCTGTATTAAAACAAGTTCTGTAAAGCGTATTTAAGTAGGTAAACAGAATGAATCAACGGCTTCTAAGCAACAAAGGAAAAAACAAAAAATGCAAATATAAATAATTCGATATAAAAACCAACGTTTTTAAAAACAACGTTTTTATATGGTGGAAAAGTTTATTAAAGAAAATTATTGAAATATTAGTTAAAACTGTTAGTTATTTTTAACTTTAAAATTTACTTAAAAAGATACATTTGTGAGCGTATTAAAAAATTCATAATACTCAAAACCAAAAGAGGCATTTGAAAGTTTTTAAGTCATTCAATTAAAAAAAAAAAATGGGAACCAGAATTCAGAAAAAAATTATTGTGATAAGACATGGCACCAAATATTAGAAACTTTCTTTCTTGCGAAATGATTACTGACTAAAAGTCAGCAATCTAAAGATAAAGGGAGATAGTATCTCTTTAGTAAGGGGAGATAGTAAAGGAGAGATAGTATCTCCCCTTTGTGAGTACAAACATTTTACGATGCCTCATGCGGCGTGGGGAGTGCCCGGTGTTCCGATGCCTCA
>BMAW01014311.1:63262-77264 GCA_019974015.1 Nephila pilipes
TCGGTAAATGAAGTCAGAATGGCCGATCTGGCAATACTGGTGAAACAAAACGCTGCTCCTGTGTAGCTGCAAGTGTTGACCATCTGCCCCCACCGTTGTTCCGTAGAGAGTCGTTTGTGTTCCGTGTAAGACATATTTTACAAAGTGCTTGTTTAGTGTGTTAGTTCTTAACTGAGTACAGGAAAATGAATGAATAAAATATCAATTTAAAATTTTGGTTTAAGTTTTGCAAGACACCAAAAGAAACTCATGCGATGCTGATATGTGTTTATGAAATCAAGCAGTGTCCATGAAGTGTGTGTACGATTGGTTCGCCCCGAGCATGGAATGGCACTCTCCTACATCACCTCGTCGGAAAAAGATCAAAGCAGTACAATCATGCATAAAAACGATGCTTACCACCTTTTATGATAATCAAGGCATTATCTACAAGGAATTTTTACCTGAGGGAACGACGATGAATGCTGCAAGGTACATTGAAATTTTGACCCGTTTCATGAAGCATCTAGGCGGGGTACGACCCCAGTGCGCATAACAAGGCTCATGATTTTTTTGTTTAGGACAATGCTCACCCTCACACAGCCAATATCGTCAAACAATTCTGGTAAAAGAGAGAGGGAGGGGTACAAGTTGAACATCCATCATACTCTCCAGATCTCAATCCTCCAGACTTTTTCCTATTCCCAAGACTCAAACTCGCTTTGAAAGGAAAGAGATTTGACTATATTTCTGACATCCAACGAAACGTCACGAGTCTTTTGAACTCCATTCCAAGAGAAGACTTCTTGCAAAGTTTCCAGGACACATATAGCAAATCTCATTAATGCATAATTATGGGAGGTGACTATTTCGAAGGACAGTAAGGTAAATTTCGTTAATATTTAATCTACGTTAATGTTACAGGACTATTCGTCGAGCTTTATTGTCAGAGGTTTTATATATATATATGTATAATGCTTTTCTTTTAAAATTGATATTTAACTAATTTAAAACCTGTTGAGGCAAAGTGCAAAATTAATCGCTGTTTATTTTACTGTAACTGAGAGAAAGGTAGACCATATCCTCAAGTTGGAGATACAATTAAGCCGTTTGAAGAACAGTACAGAAGAGAGAGAAATTTCTCTTGTTTTGTGTTTTATAATAGGGATTTTTGTAGTAAATCATGTGATACAATTGGAGCGATTCATAGGGTTCTCAGCTGCAGATAAAGTCTAGTAAGGATAATACTTTTAGGTCTGAAGCTGTGAGATCTGCATAACCAGCGAATTCTTAAGACCGCCTGTTTGCATAAATTAAGTTAAAAAGGAATGAAATAATGAAACAGGAATGAATGCTTTACTTTTAAGTTAGGGAATGGAAGAAGAAATTAGGAAATTAAATTAATATCCAGTGAAACTGTTACATTTTAAAATTAAATCATTAAGCAAACACACACACCCAAATACACATATGTGTGTGTTGTGGAGCTTAGTTGGATAGAAATCAGTAGAGGATTGTATTGGCTTTGTATAAATTTTATTAACAACAAATACATACGTTTACATACATAAATAAATTTTTAATACGTTTACATACTTAAATAAAATTTAATACGATTACATACTTAAGAATTTAAACATACTTAAATTAATTTCTAAGTAGTAATATTCAAAGATTTTTGTACTAAAACAGAAATCCTCCCAAACACATAAGCGTCTATTCGTTTATGTGATTCGCTAAGGCGACTCAAACGAGAATGATGAAATCATCATTTCTCTTTGTTACAACGCACACCATCGACTTCTAAGATTTCGTGTAAGACGAGGTCATTATGAAACCTGTAAAGAGAGGGAGAAGAAAAATTCACACTTCTCCAAAAAAGGGCACGAAACTCCTTCAAATAGGGGAACGCTTGGGACACGAACATCCCGTGTGACATTGAAATATTCATAATGCAAAACAACTGAATACAATAAAACAATCATTTTTAATATTTATAGATATGCAATAAACATGATACAACATTAATATCATGAAAATATTTACTGCCTTATGCTTTAAACGCCTATTAAATTGGAAGTCTAATAATTATTTGCATTTCTCAGAACTAGAACAATATAAATGATAATTTGAAAACAAATTTTAAACACTTCATTATAGTTTAATTATGAACATTATGCACAAATAAACTTGCTGCACATAATACAAATGTTACAATTATAGCAATATATTTATACAACTATTGTAAAAGGGATTTTTTGTAGTTTAGTTACTTTTCATTGAAAAGTTTACACAATCTGGAAACAGATCTGTTAAAAATTCTCTTCTTGGTGTTAATATCAATTACTCGAATGAAGTTGCCTTTTCTCGGTTAAAGTTTACCTCTGGTAAATTAAAAGCTTATTAGCGATATGAGTATCGTCCTTTTTAATCAGGACCATGACACCAATTTTAATATTGTCTTTTTTGAACATCTATATTTCCGGTTGTTGCAAAATATTTAAATAAGTCTTACTCCAATGTTTCCAATTTGTATGTATATTTTTAGTTAACAATTATTACCTATTGAGACGATTATCATTGAATTCTACCAATAAATGTTCTGGTAAAGCAGTAATAGGCTCATTCAAAATTACCAGGAGTTAAGACTTCTAAGTCCTCTACTTCAGAGGAAAGGGGGATAAGAGGTCAAGAATTGAGTAATATTTGCATTTGAAATAAAGTAGATAATAATTCTTCTTAAGTGAGACGAGGACTGTTTACATCTCTTTTGAAATAAAATTTAAAAGATCTCACACCAACTTTTTAAAGACCACCTTGATGTGGAGCTCTGGGGGGGGGAGGCGAATGAGGCTACAAGTTTTCTTTTTTTCTGAGAAGAAATTTTTTAACACGGAATTTTTTGGCGTTATCCGAAATGATTTTTCAACATTTTCCTTTTATAATCATGAATCATTTTAAAGTTGCTATTAGATCTTCAGAAGAAAGATTTTACCCATTCAATGGCTAAAACACTTGTCTTATATAATACAACAGGGCTTGAGGACCTGAGTGAAAAATATATCTTATGATAATATTGAATTATTAGGTCTGTGAACTTGACCATGGCTGGTAAATACACTAGTATTCAAAATTAAGAGAATTTGCATATTTTGTAGAATTTCATGAAATGGATTGAACGAAAAGTAAGATTACTGCTTCGAAACAAAGATGCAAATCTTGTACGTCGGATACGCAAGCGTATACGTGTCTGGGGGTGAAACTGGTCGAAAAACAGGATTTATAAGCGCGAGTGCCAAAATCCACATTTCGTTCGCTTGCTCATTTCCTCGAATATTTTGGTAATTTCTTGCAGCCAATGGCTTAAATTATAATTCAAACAGTAGAAGTGAGTAACCAATAACGTTTAGATTATGGAATGATTCGGGGAATTGTGGATAGGCTAGAGGCAGGCCAGTTTCAAATCCAAATTTGCAGAGAATTCGATTTAATGCCCAGCGTCGTGTCCAACTTATGGAAACAGTTTAAGGATACCGGATCCGTCGATAGAAATCCTTGGCAAGGTTGTCCAAGAGCCTTGGCCAGAGAAGACTACCATTTGTCCATTACAGTGAGGCGTAACAGGGATGCTACAGCTTCTCACGTATTTCATGAGTTGTATGCAGGCAGAATAACCCTAGTTTCAAGGATAACTGTTTCCAGAAGACTTCATGAGATAGAGAGCTATTGGCAGGCAGATCTTTTGTTTGAGACTCGCTCAGTTCTGAGAATAGGAGAGTCTCTCTTCACTGATGAGTCCCACTTTAGCCTAATCAGTGATTTTCGGCGTACTTTCATATGGAGAGAGCCAGGGACTCACTACCTGCCCTCAAATGTCCAAGAAATCAAACATTACGGCAACGGAGGCTTGATGGTCTGAGCAGGCATTATTTTGGATGGCCTCACACACTTCTATGTCTTTGAAAGAGGCACTGAGAATCTTGTATCGGGAAGAGGTCATGAAGACCTATACTCGCCTTTTCAGGGGTCCAATTGGTTCTGATTTCCTTTTAATGGATGATAACACGAGATCACATAGAGCTCAGCAGGTCGAGGAATTTCTGGAAAGTGTAGATATTTGCCGGATGTATTGGCTAACCTGATCTACAGACTTCAATCCTATAGAGCATGCCTGGGACGCTCTGAAGAGGGCAATTGCAATTCCCAAGCCCCTTCAGAGAACCATCCAAGACTTGAAACAGCGTTTTTGATCGAGTTGGACCAATTGTCACAAGGACTCATAAACTCCATTATTTCCAGCATAAAATCACGTTGCGAGGCCTACATATCTGTAAGAGGGGGCCATACCTTCATTAACCCCTTTTTTTGTTCTATTCTTCAACTGCTGTTTCATACCTTGCGACTCCAATGAGTGTTACGCACGATCATGCGGGGGTATTATAACTGTCGAATGGCTAATTTTTGTATTATATCAACCCTATGTGCATACTAAATTTCATTAAAATCTGTCCGGTAGATCTAGAGATAATTGATCAGATCGAAAAATTCTCTTAATTTTAACACCAGTGAACATAGGGTGCTTACTGTCGTATTGAAGAATATATTTTCTCTTTTACTTTGTAACTTTAGGATTCCTTGTGAATCTAGAAAGGAAGAAAGACTCCTTACTTTAGAATTAAAAGTTACGTTACCATATTTTAATAGGCTGTTATATCAGTAGAAAGGGTCATTGACGAAACTTTTTTGAAATTTTTCTCTTGGGCCTTCTACCTATCTTTATTACTTGATACTCCCCATTTCATCTTACATTTATTTATGAACCTGAAAATTAAACTCACAACTTTTCGTATTTATTAGCTCTATTAAGGATATTGTCAAATAAGGCAAAGGTTTTCAAAAATAAACAAATTTGGTCTTTAGATTTAAATTCAATTAAATAATATTTATCAGATACATACCAATTAATTTTAGAGTTCAAAGATATGAAAGAATCAGGTCCTTGAAACCAAAGTTTGTTTTCTACAAGAATACTGAGATCCGCAAGTTTAGAATTCATGCCTGCAGGATTGTTACAGGAACATTTTTGCGAAAGGTGATAAACCTCAGGGAGCTCTTATATTTAAGCTATTCGAATACTCGCAAAGGCTTTTAAAAGACATGAAGAAGCGTTAATTGATGCTACTGCTATTTTGGTGTTAGTTCCGAAATGAACTTTGCTTATGTGTAAGTATAAAGCACAAAGAGCTTTGTTTGTGAGTGGAGCTTGCATCAAACAAGCTGCCAACTTCAATATTGTTATGGTTACAGTTTTAATGGGTGCCCCCTGGATTTGATGCAAAGAATAAATATGTTATCATAGGAATCTGAAATATTTTGAAAATATATTGTTGCACCATATGCTTATACTATCTTTTGATATCGTTCCTGTTGATAAAACAGACACTCTGTGAGGACTGTATGTGCCTTTCCCTGAATAATATTCTCTCAATTTGGGTATCAGAAAAAAAGATGGAAAAATGTGCTATTAGAATTAGCAACGCATTCGGAAAACAAAACTTCTTTGTCGTAAACCATATAATGTTTTAAGATTCTAGGACAGTTTAAATGGAGTATTTATTGTACTTTTTTGATTTTCATTTTGACATGCATAATTTTAAATTTGCCATACATTTTAGGAACATCAAAGACACCATAAACTACTTTTAGGTGAGGATTTTTTTCTTTGTTGAAAAAAAAATATATTACTGCCTTTGAAAATTTTTCCAAATTATGGAAGCTGATCCCACACAATAACTTATTTTGAGAAAGAGATCTTTGACAGATGATTGAGATACTACAAATTTTAGGAGAACCGGCAATTATTTAAAGGAAGAAAAAAATAAAGTTTTATTGAGATAATAGTACCAAATAATGTCAAAGCATTGTGATTTTGCAAGAACTGTTGAATAAACAGATGGTGCTGGAAATGGTGATTTTTTTTTTCAATTATTTTATTTTATAGAGGACATACGAGGATCATTCAATTAGTTTTCTCAGAAAATCAAAAAGACATCACTTGTATAATCTAAAACATTTTGTTTTTAGTAAGCATCATGGCTTACTAGACATTTTTCTATGTCTCAGTTATTTCCGCAAAATGGTTTAATTTCTAATATCAATTGAAGCAAAAAACTTGCATTTAGGTAGAAAATTGGGGAAAAGTGAATTTCGAGAGGTAATTAAACACTTATATTTAAAAGACTCATCACCGAAAGTGATCAAAGCTGAGATAGATGACGTTCTTTGTCTCTGCTCCTGCTTAGAAACAGGTAAATTAATTTAAATGTGGTCTTATGTTTGGGATGGTCAGAGGAAGCGATTACTCCGAGATTGATTGACAAATTCCCCGATATGGTTTTCAGTGATCGACGAGCGTAAGTGCGTGAAATATTTGATGCCACTAGCATATCGCAAAGCACAATGTTTTTAATTTTGCATAAAAAATTGGATGTCTAAAAATTTTGGCAAGAAGGGTGCTACGCTTGCTCTCAATGGAAAATAAACTCAATCGCAGGGTCGACTTTGAGGCTATTTTGATGCTTTTTCGTAAACAATCCTGACATATTCCGCGTCTACACATAATTGTGGACAAAACGTCAATATATTACTATATTCCAAACACAAAGGTGCAGTCAAAACAGAGGAGTTTGATACCGAATGGGCGAGTGAAGAAAGTAAAGATGGTGAAATCGGCCAGCAAGATAAAGACCATCGGAATTATGGGATGCATATGAAATCATCTGCACCAAATACTTAGAAAAAGAAAGAGCAATAACTGGTGAGTATTAAGTGTTATTATTGCACCGGTGGAACTATGAGATAAGGAAATAATTCGAGATAAATACCAACGTTTTTATGTAATGAAAAAGTATATTAATTGTTATACATTAAATTCAAAACAAACACGTGATAAACACATAAAAAAATTAATTATAATTTTAATTTAATCAATCATTTATTGAATATTTTTTACTGAAAAATTTTACAGCACATATAAGCCTTTTTTTCTTAGTTTCCAAATATTTTTGGACAACTAGATCTAACAGCGAGGTGAGGTGAGGCTAATTTGAGTATGATTAGCTAAGCGTAGATAAATCTAAATGCATTACACGTCATACTCTTCTAGACCCAAAAAAAAAAAAAAAAATTTGGACAAAACACAAAATAACTTTACTAAAAAATTACGAATGGAGCAAATAAAAGTTATGCATCTAATAATTTTTACTAATTCATGATTTAGAGTTGACATGCCAATCATTTAAATTCTACTTTCATAGTACTTCTGAAAGGCTGTACATCAAATTCTAGAAAACATAATTTTTAATTTTAAAATTTACTTTAAAAGACACATTTGTGAAATGTATTAAAAAAAATCGTATTATAAAATCAAAACAGGCATTTGAAAGTTTGTAAGTCATTCTATTAAAACTAGGAACAATAATTCAGACAAAAATATTTTGATATGACATGGAGCCAAATATTGGAAACTTACTTTCTTGCGAATGATTACGGACTAAAAGTCAGCAACCCTTACTATCTCGGAGAGAGTATTTCCCCTTTGTGAGAAGAAAATTTTTACGATACCTCATGCAGAGTATGGGGTAATTCCCGATGTTCCCCGAGGGGGAAAGAAATTTTTTTTCTCAAAGCCGCGAGTGGAAGGGATATTTTGACTTATTAAAAGTATTGAAATATGAGTTAAAACTTGTCGCAAATGTCTAAATATTGCATTGTTAGGCAAGTAAGAACGACTCCCAAAATTTTAAAGCTCTAGCTTTATGGGAAGTTGGTTAAATTAACGATCGAAAATTTGATGACACACACATCAAGTGAAATTCCGAAAAACGTTTTATAAAACGTCCTCATTTGAGAAAGAAAACAATCCTCTTTCATCAAGGCAATGCACGAGTGCATTCTTGTAGCGTGTCAATGGCCGAAATCACGGAATTTAAAGTTCTTATTTTTAGGACATCAAGCTTTTTTACTGTATTTGAACTCCGGGACTTTTTCTTATTCCCAAACTTTAAAAAAAAAATAGCTTGATGGACAATGGTTCGGGCCGAACGAAGATACTCATCGTCCATACACATGCCTATTTTGAGGTCCTTCCGAAATCTTACTGTTTAAATGGCGTAAGACATGGAAGAAATACTTAGAATAGTGTGTAAGGCTAAAATGAGATTATGTTAAAAAGTGAAAAGAAAATCTACCAAAAATAATTTTTTTATTTCTAAGGAATTATTGAACGATTCTCGTAGTTTCTGCAAAATATTATGTGCATCTGAGGATATAATTTATTGCATAAATTTGAGAGATAAATTATATTTCTAATAATAAAATGTTTTTTTACAGCAGTGACAGAATTAAAATTATATTATTGTCAGTATTTAAAACAAAACTTATTTTTAAGAAGTAGCGCATAACATTTGTAGATTTAAATCACCTCATAAGATAATTATTATTTACGTTAAGTTCATTAATGCGTAAAATTCGTGAAAAAACTAAATTACAATCTAAGAAACAAATCCTTCTCGTTGTTGGAATTGCGGTAAAATTGTGATTAAATTACATGTAAATGTGATGATAAAGACACTGTTATTTCTTGCTGAAAATACCCAGATACAAGCCTCATGAATTAATTCAAATCCTGTAAACAAGTCATAATTTGATTGTAAAAGCAGCATTGCGATATTTGTGGATGTAATGGTTAAGAAAACTGAAGGATTTAGTTGAAATGATAGAATATTTTGAATTTAGGCTCCTATGCAGAAATTGATGCACACACACAGACATATTAAAGTTTCCTGGTATAATTTTAGCATCAGCGGTCAAAAATACATATGTTATTGATATTACGAGTATAGTATACAACTATACTTATTATGATAGTATAATAAATATCGATGATAAGGAATTACGTAAACAGTCATAATAATTTAAATATAATAAATGTTCAGAAAATAATTAATACGTCTGACATTTTGAAAGGAATTGCAATTTCAAATGAATATAATTTAAAACATGTTAAAGAGTCTCAATTTAATAAATCCGTACCCAAACATGATTTTCTGAATTTGTTACAAAACGCATAAATTTGTGGATAAACTGGCTACTCCTTGTGACTCCAAAAAAGTTATCATTTAGTTAAAGTAATTAGAAAATACTAAAGAAAGTTAATCAACTCAACTAAGAACTAAATCAAGAGTATTTCACAGAGTTTTATATTCCAAATGAAAACTTTTTGTTTCATTTAGGCAATGGTGTACGTTTCTGCCAGAAAATCATTTTTGCATAAACTAAACACCTTTTACTAAACCGCACTAAGGCTTTGTTCAGAATCATTCCAAATTTCACCAATCAACAATTTGTATATAGACTGTTTTGAACCTTCCGTAGACGTGAGGTGATAACTGTTGTCATTTCAATACCATTCTAGAATTTTGTCATCTTCATCAAAGTTCTTATCTTTTTTCGGAAAAAGTTTGTTTTTATATAGTTTATTTCATATTTATAAAAAAAAAAAATGCCCATACATCCGTTTCACAGAAAGGTACAAATATTAATTGAGGGCTATAAGTTAAATGAAATTTCTATCATGAAAGTAGATGAAGGGTTATTACCATAGTACGAACAAAATTTTGATTTAAAAGTTCTTTTAAAAATTATAAAAGAAATCAGACATAGCTCAAAATGTATATATTCAACTTTTTAATGATTTCTTTCAGCGATTTCCAGATTTCAAACATATACACAAACGGTACTAAGTCTTTCAATCATAATGGGACACTAGTTGTGATTGAAAATTCAATTTATAATTTTAAACTTCACTCATCATATATTAATTTTTTAATTATTCATCAAATTTTATAAATTTGTCCAGTCGATTTAACAAAATTTTTATTTCTATGGATTCCTTAGTGCATTAGAATCTTTAGACTTTCGAATCATTTTTCCCACTCATTGATTATTGATACGTTAAAGAAAAATCTTAAAGTAAATTCGGACAATATTTAGGTGTTATTTTGTTGGATTTCGTCTCACGTTGAAATCAAGGGTAATTAAATTTCAGATAAAGCTAGTAAATCAGCAGAAGGTACAATATCTCCCGTTTTTCCAAGTTGCAATATGTTAAAACATATTAAAACTGCTTTTAATGACAATTAGCAGGATCAATGGCACCTAGAAACAAAAAATAAACCGTATCACATAAAACCTGTCATTTCACACTAAAAATCATTCTCATGTAGAAGGCAAGACGTGATTTTAACTCATTTAAGAAATGGACATAGGAGACTTTAAAATAGACATCTTTTCCTAGGGGATCGGATCTTCCTATATGTACCTATTGTGTTTATACTCTGACCATAAGACATATTTCGATTGAATACTCTGTTCATTTTAAATATTTTAAATATTTTTATAGCTTCTTTAAGTGACTTCGTTGGGGAAAATTCCCAACCGCATATATATTTAAATCTGAAAATAACATTGTTCTTACTTCACTCAAATAATTGTATTACATTTTATTTTACCTTTTATCATGGAGGTGAAATTTAAATCGCTTTATCTAAAAAAAATCTAAATAGTTAAATAATCTTTTTTTTTTTTTAAAAAAAGAAAACTATTAATATTTTAACATTATTTTTGGCATAATATATACCTAATGCCATAAATTTAACCTACCAGTCATCATTTAGACAATGATGCTAAATTAATATATATATATATATATATAGCATCATACCAACTTGATCGAGCTAAGCACCACTGTTACCTGGCTTGCCACAGTGCAGGCGTGAGGGGCAGGTGGCGTGGATTTTGCTCTATCCGCTGTCTGTGAATTGTCATGGTGGACATTCGTGAGCGAGTCGTACGTCTGATGGTTGAAAATGATGAATCAGGTTCTGTGACAGCTGATCTGATAATCATTCTGTTCTCCCGATCTGCTGTGGCCCAACGTCGTCCTCTACCATCATGATGCTGAAATCTGCCATTGTTCACTCATTCTTGTCAACATCCTTTGATGACAGTATCGCTTCGATCTATATGACGAGCAATTCACCGATTTGCCTTTCATTCTGGCTGCCTATTTCAATCCAATGATACAACCTCTTTCCAACTCTGACAGTTGCTCGTAATGAGCTCATATATTGCTGCGATGCATTTTTTCAGTCGTTGAAAGGTATGCTAAATCGGAATGCAACAGGAAATCTGACCATGAGATTGAGAATCGCTTCTTATAAACACCTTGTGAGTGCGCAGTGTCGATGCGCTTTAGTTCCCGCTAGTTATTCATTGGACACAAAATTCTTATCATTTGCTTGTTCGGTCTAAATGTCTTTCCATACAAAATTTCTTTACTATCGCTTAACTCCTTTTTGTGTCGTTTTTTTTTGTGATTAGATTGCATATTGTTGAATAGCTAAAATACCTATTCTTTATATCGATGAATTTAAAAACTTGGAAAATCTGCAACTGAACACAAAATATTTTTAGTAAGTATTGCTATAAGAAAAATACAAAATATTAATGTAGGTAAATAACCGGTAATCCAGAAAACTTTTTCAAGGAATGGCATGAAAAAATATTGAATTTAAAATTTGTTTTATTCTGTTTTTTATAGTGTGAGTTATTTTCATTTGAAATCTTATGTATTCTAATTTTGACGCTTATCAGATTCAAAAAGCGTCAAAATAAGATCAGATTCTTATTTTGACGCTTTTCAGTCATTGGAATCAGAGTAAGTCTTTTGGGCTCAATTTTTAATTTTCATTTTATTTTAAATTAATTGTAGAAAATTATTCGAAAACTACATTTTAATTTTCCTGAGTGGTATTTTGAATAAGGAATAAAAGAGATTTCTTCTTTTTTCTAAGCATTTCTGAAAACGTGTAAGACTACTAAATTAGTTTTAGATTAAAAATGTTTACGTTACAGAGAAAACTAGCTGAAATTTAATATTTCGAAAAATGACATTACGATAAGCAATAGTATGTTTGAGACGAAGTATAAAGGAATTATGCAAGCATATGGTGATAATTAACAAGAAAATTCCGTATAAATATCGTTCCATAAAAGAATCGATATAAACATTTTAAAAATTTTCGATGACAATCGATAGTTTTTGATCGATACTATCGATATTTTTGATTTACACAGGGTTCCAAACTTAAAAATTTCTGAATTATTTAAGGCACCAGGGCGCTTTTTCTAAACATTCATTATTCACATTTTCACTTTGAATTTCGCCGATCCAACCTTTCTCTTGAAATGAATAAAAACACCATTTGATAAATAACATGACAACATCTTTCTTTTCTAAAAGTAATAATGGAGCTTAATAATTTGCCGATGACTATGCAAGGAAACACAGCATTGAAGTGTGTTTATTAGTGACATGATATTTTTGCGAGAAACAGTTTAGTCTTTTTTTTACACCATATCATTTATATTCAGCATACTAAATATTATAATGCTCACCTCCTTTTAGTATATATTTTCACCAACACCTCTTGGTGTTGTAAGATTTTCATTTTTCTATCGCAAATTAAATGGCATTGCATTTGAAACCAGCATAGTGCTGCTTTCATTTATCAGGTCACATATTTACTGTTAAATGGTTCATTGGTTCAACTGTATTTTAAATAAAGCAAATATAATTTACTAAGATCTTGGATGTTAATTTCAAACTCGAAGCTAAGGAAATGAATAAAGAAATAACTTAAAAAAAGAGAAAAATTAGGTTTCCTAATTCTTCATATTCATTCTGGCAGGAAATGCTTAATTTTACCCTAAATTGTGTTCCCCTTTCCTGATAAATCTGGAATAATATTCTACACAACAGCATTAGATATAACCAACCCTGTGTATAGAAATATTTATTTTCTCAAAAGTATTTCTTTAAATTGCATATTATTCACTTTTTCGCTTGTAAATTCAGTGTTCCACTGTTCAAAAGTCTGCGAAAATATAAGGAAATTTCATATGGTGTTCTTCGAAAAGAAATAGATGTGCGCTAAATAAAGAACATAACTATGTATTAAACAAAATGTAGTTAAAACTTTATGCATACTTTGTGCGATAAATGAAAATATAAAAGCCCAAAAATACATAAAGGAAATAATTGAACCCTAAATGAAGCCTTTCATACTTGATATTTACTAAGATAATCAAGCATTTATAATTCAACAAATTTCAGCTCCATACCATGTGGCTACTATGGACGAAAAGTGGTTTCCAGATAATCATATTCCTCCGCTGGTTTGACCTGGAAAAAATCCATATCTTAACCCGTTCGAAAATCTATGCAGCGACTAAAGATACTTTTGAATGAGAAGCAAACCAGCAATAAAAACCAATTAATGGAATCAATAATTATATTTTGGTTTAACATTATAACTGCTTATGAACTTATAAGTTAGTTGAGAGAGTGAAAAGAAAGAAAGACATTATAAACCCGGAAAAAAGGTTACAATTTACCCAACTAAGTATTAAATGACATTGTTAGACTCTTTGTATATTTCAATTTTTTTCTATGTATTTTACTTTTCTTTTTTATAACTTATGTCCATTGAAAAATTTATTTCATAAAAATTATTTTATTAATATTTCTATTAAATTATTTTTCCAATGATATATAATTTTATGGTACTACTGTAAAAAAAGCTTAATAGTACGAGCTCTCAAATATCAAAAAATGAGTTTTTATAAGATGTTTCTATAATTTTATTCACCACTGTACATATAATTATATATAAACAAATAGAAATATGTTAGAAATTATCTATAGACCGAAATATGTAGGAAAATATAATTTCAGCAACAATATACTTCTTTTCTTTCAAAACAACTAGAAAAGCGATGAAAGCTTTTCAAAATATAATCGGAAAATTCGGCTTAGAAATAAGTTTTTTTTTTCTTTTTTGACGGTATTGATTTTCTGAAAAGCATTTCAAAATAGTTTAATGTATGGTTTTAAGCCATT
>BMAW01014313.1:0-17064 GCA_019974015.1 Nephila pilipes
ACTATTTTATTCAGCAAATTAATTGTAAAAGAGCAAAAGTATAATTTTACATTAAATTAACTATCAATTTCAAATAAGATTATTAAAATACAAGAAGTAGCAACAGGTAAAATAAAATAACCTGCTTCGAATTTATGAGCAAGCATGCACTTCACTTCCTGCACAACTTCTCGAGAATAATAATGGCGCGCAGACGGAATTATTTTGTCAATTGTGATCGAATATAACCTTCGGATCAAAGTTTATCAGGATGCAGCGAATTAATGAATATATGTTTGTTGCACAAAAGCTTAATCCAACTCTCGCGCATTCGCCAGAAATCGAGGTTCGTTACTGTATATATATATATATATATATATATAAGTGTTCAAATGTAGGAATTTATAGGAAGTAAAATTAGTAAATCGAAAATCCTGAGAAATACAATCTTATACACTTATTTTTAGTCTCTTATATATGGGATGGCCGATACAAGTTTTACTTATTTGGACAGATTGTTAAACTTAACAGAAAGATAAAAGCATCAGAAAAATGTAAGTTTGGATAAAATTACTCCCAAAGGGGGCTTTGAAACAATCGGTACATCTTCACTTGGGCTTCTTTGTTATCAAACGTTAGAACAGTATCAGCCATGTTTGCTGTGGCATCTGCACAGTCATATTACAATAGTAGCGATTATTGAGGCAAGCGGTTTTTAGCATCACTTATCTTCTTTGAGTTTACTGTCTTCGATGAAGAATCAAAAGGAAAAAAATCCACTGTAGTAACATAAGGATATTTTTGTGACCAGATATTTAGTTGCACTTTCTGCACAATCAGCATTTTAGACTGTCTAAGTTTTTGATGAAACACGTTATGAATACGTTAAAATATTGTTAATTATACATAATCCCCCCCCCATTTTGGTCAATAAAAAAGAATGTGCGTTTTATACATGTGTAAGAATTTTAAAAAAATAAATATTTTTAAACATCAAACAATGATCGTGCTGCAGATGTAAGAGATTGTTGTAACACACTACGCTTGCTGCGCAGTTGTTCTTTTACATAAAGGGAACTTACAGTACATGTGGCATATTGCGATGGTACCAATAATTATGACTTGGACGTTGCAACAATAGATTAGCTGTGTTCTAGTGAAAGGAATAAAGACCGATAATTTGGCAGTATTGTTTGTTTGTTTTGAAATTTAAGTTTCTCTTATCGAATTTGACGTTTTCGTTTATTCGTCGTTAATTCGTTCAATTTTAAATAAATTATTGAAAAGGTATGGATCTGTATTATATTCGAATTTTAATTTTTTCAGTAAAATATAGTGACAAATCCAGCATCCGTAAGTATTATAGTAAAAGTAGCTTCTGAATGATCTATTCCACTATCAATTACCTTGTAGTGGAATAGATCATTCAGAAGCTACTTTCCTGGTCGAGAAATAGGGCTTCGAACAGACGTTTATTAAATATCTTCTACAAGGGTGGCAGAAACTGAATGCCAATTATCTACGGATCTTTTCTATACGCTTAAAATTTCAAGAAGAGTTTTTTGCTACTTTTTAACTCTCTTTACTTCAGATGGATTTTTTTACATACTTTTCGAAACGTTATTTGCATTGTTATTATGGACATGTGTTCCGAATGCCAAAAAAGATTTTGTGCCGTTTGTCAAAAAAGATCTTGAAGTGACGCCGTTTTTCCGTTTGTCGGCTACCAAATACAGTGCGAAAGCGTCATAGACGAAAAATAAAAATTGTAGCTAAAATCTCAGAATTCAGCAGCAAATTTTTCTTAATATCGCACTGTATCTCTAGTAAAATCTTAAGCATTAAGTTACAAAGTGGACGAAGAAGACGTATTTACTATACCTCATTTTGTTCATGATTTCTTGAGAAGTTTTGGTCTCGTGTACTACAACTAGGCTATGCGGAATAAGTCAACAAAATATTACTATATCAACCCCACTAACCACAATAATTATTCGGTCTTGATTTATTTTTAAAATTCTGTTTTTGGAATAAATTTATAATAACAAACAATTTCAGATTATAAAATCAAAACACCTCTACCAAAATTGTCCATTCTTAAGTTAATTAAGTCTTAATATTTCATTTAGAAAGACCCTGTAAACGATGATGATAACTAAATCCCATACGGCAATTAAACTATTAAAAATAAATTCTGATACTTAGCATTTCATTTACAATGATAGTCCTAATTTATACAAAAATATGAATGCTAAAATTAATGCGAGAAAAAAAAAACATTGTTTCACTTCTCAAAAATTACCATTCTAAATATTAAAGAAAATGTATGGTACTCTTATGATATTAACATACCTAAACACAAAATGTCCCCTGATATAAGGTAATAAAATATTCTTCGTTACATAAGGCTGATTCTTCTAGTAAATGATGATTATAAGAGAGTCAGGAAGTATTAAAATCTTATACATCACTGCACTCTCGAACACTAATAAGATGAAAAAGGAGCAAATATTATATTTTTGCATCTATACTTTCACATTTCCGTATGAGCCATTAGATAAGCGCAAAATCATGAGTACGCTCAAACTAATGGACTAAATTCACAGACAACTGGTGCCATGTCAAAATCACGTGAAGTCTACAAAAATAAATTTGCGTGGTCTGCGTTTACATCGGATATCTCTATGTGCTAGTTATTTACATCTTGTACATCCACTTTATTCCGATTAATATATTTAATATTATCGTATTTCTAAAATTATTCAGTTATCTACATTCGGTAGGAAATAATCTGAGTATTTTTTTATGTATCTATAGTCTTATTCTCATATAATTGTGTTGTTATGTTAATATGTTTTGAAATTGTTTTATTTGTTCTATGTACTTTAAATGTTGGAGTTTATGCATAGAATAAAATCTGAATATACTGTACTTTAAATGTTGGAGTTTATGCATAGAATAAAATTTGAATATACTGCACCAAATATTTATTTAAATTTGTGCATCATGTTTGGGCCACATTAGGAAAAAAAATCAATTTATGAAATGTCTGTGTTAAAATCTAATTACATAAAAATCAAATTTTGAATTACAATACGAACAATTAGTGATTCCCTAACCTCAAGTCATATAAGTTTAAAACGGATAGCTTAAAAATGTCAGACAATAGTGATTAAAAACAAAACAAACACTTATCATATGATTAACAGTATTTGGGACATAACAGGAAGGATACATGATTAGATTGTGAAAATTTGGTTCCAAAATACGTATTAAATTTGTATTTAAATTAAAACCATGTTCTTTACAAAATTATATACTGAAACATCTTATTCCTGTCATAAAGCATATAAATTTTCATCAATTCATTAAAGAATAATCAGGAATAAAAGTTATTTTTGTAAACATTTTATTCTGTGTGTATAATTTCTATCCTTATGATTGTCACACAGTATTATTGGAACGAAAAACTGATGGACAAATTTTTTTCAAAAATGGTAAAACCTTAATATATATATATATCTTAAATATAAATATATATCTTAATACAAGATATAAAACTGCATAATAATTTCTCTCTCTATTAAAAAAGACAGTTTAAGTTACATTACATACTTATGAAGTGAATAAAAAATAGAATTATCGAGCATTATTGTTGTTCAGTCATCGATAAAAAAAAGTGTCGTAAAGTAGGTCTTAAAACTCTTACAATTTCACACTACTTTTTAAGTACTACAATATATTATTCTATAAAATATCCTCAGGATCATACAGAAATATTTACATGTATGAAAATAATTTTCTTCACTGATTTATACGAATTAAAGTCAAGAAGTCACTAAAGATAAGATTACAATGTGAAGAAAAAAATAGCAATTAGCTATCTATAACTAATGGTTTCAGTATCGGACACTGACGCTCACTAAATCCATACGCAGTTAAATTTTAAAATATTCAATAAAGAAACATCTATAAATTTGGCCGATTAAATCGACCCGAAACGAATTAAATCTCTCTTGTACAAGAACAAACGAAGAAGTGCCAGATAGCTTATTAAAAGTAATAACGTTATGATGGAGAGCAGCTCCCTCTGGCGTTGAGGCAAGATGGTTACATTGGTTGCGGTATTTTCCACACAATGTAATCTTATGGATGGTCTACAACACACAAATAATTACTCATAAGAAAATTATTTTCTAAGCGACTCAATAACAATTCTTAAGATAAAATAGAATCTTTCTGAAGATATTACAATATAACCTTTCAAATATGCAATGTTTTAAAAATATTTAAGTATTTTAGAATTAATTATCCATTAAAATTTAGAAATTCTCAATGCATAAACCAACAAATATTACCAGAGACTTTAAACAAATGTTCAAAATAAATATGTATTAAATATCTGAAATAACCTTGTTGAAGAAGTAGAGAAACATTTTTTTTATTAAATATTATCAAATCACAATTAAATAAGGATGTTTTTAATAATAAAAAAAATTGTTGGCGAAAAAAATCAAAAAAATTTGAAGCCCTTCATAAGAGCTTGTCGATAAAAGAATGATTCAATATGTTTGTGCTACAGCAATACAAATTCATATTAAAACAATTATTTTTAAATATAATATAAAATTTGCGTAGTAATTTCTCATTAAATTAAACAGAAATATATATCGCAACAGAGATAAGTTATATTAGTTCCCTTTGAAGTTATAAAATGGAGTTCAATGTCATTAAGATGCAGCAATCCGAAATAATTTTGACATTTCTTTTTAAATAAGACATAAAAAGATGTATAATAATTTCTCATTCAATTAAAAAGTAGCATATATAGTAAAGTGAGAGTTATTTAAGCTTATGAAGCATAAATTATTTCTGAAATACAATGCAAAACAAACGAATCCAAGACTTGTTTGCATCAAATGGGTGTCACATCATAAGCTTTCATGTAGTCATGACTTCACATGAATTTAGTCAATAAGAAGGAAATGGGGGTATTTTTGAGTCTTGTATCTGAAAATGGGTTCAGCCGTCATAAAGCGTATCGTGTTTTAGTTCCTGAAAATTCTTCATCACTTGTTTCAGTACAGAAAGCATTTAGAAGAAAATTCGGAACTCAAACACCTGGACAGATTATCAAACACTCAATATTCTTAAGGTTTGTCTCTCAGCAAGATGGTCAACGCAATCGCAATAAGCAATATAACACAATTATTTTGATTTGAAGTGTATATAAACGTCATTTTTCATCTATATGATATATTCAATTATACTTCATTGCAGCAGGATAAATTAGTATGTGAATCCGTAAGAAATTAAAAAAAATCTTTTCATTGATAAATTGTTTTGAAGTCTTGTAAAAAAGTATATAGCAATAAAACAACTCACCTTTCCATGAAACAGATTGGCTTGATTTGGTTTTATTAACGTCGCACTAGACAGACTTCATAATTTTGAATCTTGATCAAGAGCTGAGGACGACATCCGAGTTGGCAACCTCCTCTTCTAACTTTTATATCACTCCAACGGGGGAAATCTCATCCTCGACCTATTTAACGTACATCAGCCCCGACTACATAGCGGGTCTTTAGTGTCATCAAGTCTCGAACCCACGAATGAAGGAAAAACGTCATCCGCGAGCCCGCAACCATGACCACTAGGCTGGAAAATAGAAGGCTGAGTTGAAATGCGTATCTCCAGGAATGATTATTTAATAAATCAATCTTCTTAAATACGGTCTCATAGTAAGGTGATCATCACAATTTCAGAAAGGCAATTGATGCAAACTACCTCAGGCCATCAGTGCTAATTCTCTGTTGGTTTCTCAAATCCAAGTATACTGAGTAAAGGGACGATGCATGGCAGACCAAATGTTTCACACGATGTAGAAGATAAGATCTGAGAAAGTTGTGCTCGAAAACTATAGAAATCACCATGTCTCCCAAGTTGTGAGCTGGGTATTACACAACCATGTTTATACAAGCATAAGTATGAGTTTTCATTATGAGACATCTGATGAGCGTAAACCTATTTTCATGACCAAATAACTGGAAATAAGCGGTTTGTTTTTTGCGTCACGTACTTCAAACTAGCGACAAATCCTTTTGTGTTACAGAATACGCTAGAACAGGCCTGACCAACAAGCAACCTGTGGAGCTAGGTCATCTGAATAAAGATTTAAACTTTTATTGTTCATAAACGTACCAAAGAATACATCATAAGTTGTTTGCATCATAGTCTACTACCATGGAAATATCTCCCTATCTGACAACTTTTATTACATTTTTTTTCTTTAACATTGCTCAGAAATAATTACAAAACTCGTTTTAAAAAAGTGCACTGGCCATCTAGTTTGATTCGGTGAAACACAATGTATACCTAACCATCAAACTTACTGAAAAGAGCGGATGTTCGTTACTATACATAGAGAGAGATGTAACACGTGGGACAAGCGAAATAGTAACAGCCAAGCTATCTGCATCAAGCCTAATATATTGGACACAGAAGGGTATTGTTCCAGACAGACTAACTGTTCGTGGTCTTTTGATCGATAATAATTTTGCTCAGGTTATGTTGTAACTGAAGGACAGTTATTTAAAATTGTTTTTCGTCTAAATGTATTTAAAGTAATAAAATGTGATTTTAAATAATTCATAGCAAAAGTTTTTGTTTTCTCTAATGAGGTTTGGGGGGATTAGACGTTTCTCACGACTCGAAAGGTAAAAGTTGTAGTAGCTTTTAACGTGATAATTTGAATCGGTATCGAATTCATCCCTTGCGCTTGCACATGCACACACACACATAAACACACATATATATATTTATGATACGACCCGCCTTAATAAAATGAGATACCAAAGTGGCCCGAAAAGTCTTTTGGGTTGGACAAGCCTGCACTAGAGCTTCGTCTTTTGTTTCAGGGCAAAGAATATTCATAAGAAAATATTTATAACTTACACCGCACCATCAGAGGATTTTAAAATGGATCTGTAAATTCCTGAACATTGCTGATGTAATAGATAGCAATTAGACCTTTATCATTTCAGTGATTACGTCCAAAATGGCACCATATTCTCTACGAATATCGACAATGACATGTTCCACTATCTCTGGGGAGAATTAGACTACCAAATAACTAGTTGTGAAATGAGAAGAAGATATCAAAGACATTTGTAATTATTTGAAAACAACATTGGCACGTTTTTAATTTTTTTACGGGGTATTGTTCAGTTTCCTACTAATAGAACTCTTTTTAACCCGTTCATTCCCAGCGTATCACAGGCAATACGCTCGTGTTGTCTTTCCTGTGTCCAGCGTATCACGGGCGATACACTGCGTGTCTCCTACGGCCCAACGTATCAATAGAAATACGATTGATGAGAACGTTTTATTTTATTTTCTTAATGTTACTATATGGCGTTACAATACCGCGAAATCAATATAGATAGGTTATTTTGAGCGTCGACCTTGGTGATATGGGCTTGGGTTTCACTTCTGGCTACTAGGAGAGGAGTAATTGTTGAAAGTACGTGTTGCTGCGCGACTCTTTAAAACGCAAAGACATGATTTAAATGGCGCATTTGCTTTCGGTTTGCTTTTTTCTTTCTTGCTTGCTTCTTAGAAGTTCGAAGGAGAATTTATGGCTCTTTATGGGGGTTAGGACTTTTGGTAAGAGATGCTTTCAGCTTTTCGTTTCATTCGGTCGGTTTTTATTTGGAGCGACAGTCATGACGAAAAGAAAGTATTTATCTGATACTGAGATTTGCGAAATAATAAATGAATCTGACAATAATTTTAGCGAAAATAATCCAAATCTGTACATAGACAATAAAGTAAAAAAAAAAAAAAAGGACTAAGAAGATGTGCTCTTAGTTCAAAATCTTGCGTGAAGCGTCAAAATATGTGTGTAAGACATGTGACGTTGTACTATGCATTTAATTTTTTTATAAATATACCATACAGCAAAATAAGATTTATCTTTTATATCTGTATATTCCATATAATGACACATCATTACACCATGAAATGTATGCAAAATATGAAAATATATTTCGTATTTTTTTTAAAAGTATGATTTTTTATGTAACTTTATGTATAAAACATTCAATTTTCGATTAAATAATTTTTTTCTTTTGAATACATTAAGTTTAATGCATTTTAAATGATATATGTAAATACCAAAATATTTTAATAAATAGCCGATTTTAGAGGAATTTTTTTCACGAATTAGGCTTAATATCTAAAATCGTTTGGGCACAGCTTTTCACTCCGCGGTAAGAAGCCGCGGGGCCAGCGAAGCACCCCTTTTTTCTCCATCCGGTAGCGAAAGGGTTAAATACAGAACATTTAAACCCAATGAGACCATTTTGTAATCATGCTGTAAAATAATTCTGAATCTTTTTTATGTGCAACGTAATGGTAGTGGTGAGATTAAAATTTCTAAATGTTTAAAAGTAATGTTTTGTTTCTTGATGGTTAACAGATGATCAAACAAATTAAATTAAAATATGAAATTCACATATATTAAACAAAAAAGTTTTGAAACAAATGAAAAAAATTAACACCAATAGAATCGATAACAACTCAGGATTATAATTTTAACAAATGCATGTTTTCCCGTATAACGATGTACTTAGGCAATATGTAACAAAATGTGTTATACCTGAACTTTGCAGTTCAAGAGGTTTTTTTCTCTCTCATTGAATATATGGGTGTATCTATCATTATTTAACCATAGAGTTTACATCTTTTCCATTTCTTAAAATTGCGGCAAATTACTAAATACATTTGGTATTGGTAAAGCATGCAGCGAATTTATCAAATATAAGTGCAATTTAAATGTATATCTTTCAAATACACAAAAAATATTTGGAAGCACTTTTATTAAGAAAAGGAAGCGAAATACAGTTCGTTTAAGAGTGCAAGAACATCCAATTCAGTGGTCAGCCACAAATCTGTCTTTACTGTTTTGAATTATTCAGAATCATTTCCCCCTTTCTGCTTTCCCCTTTCGTAACATCGTGTTAGAGAAAAAAGAACGCCGAAGAAAAAAAAACTACTACTTGTACTACTAACTACTACTTGTAAAACTACTACTAACTACTACTTGTAAAACTACTACCGAAAACTACTACTTGTAATGTATCTTTACAAGTGATCCACTACCCGAGAAGAAGAACATTAGCTGTATAAGTGAAAAACACAAAAGCAAGAAAAAAAATTCTTGAAACATTTAGCATAGGTTAGTAGGTAGTGGGGGGAAGCTATCGGGAAGAGAGGTGGTCGAATCGTGAACTATCGAAATTGAATAGGGAATAGGAGGGAAGGTGTGACGTAGTCCGAATAACGCTCATAGCACTACATCAGGATATGAGATCGGCGCAAGATTAAACGGTTCCGAATAGCTCAGAACGAACGTATCCGACCGAACCAAGTTCGAAACAGAAGAAAAACGAATAAAGGGAGAAGTACTAGCTCTTTCTCCCTCTCTCGACAGAAAGAACTTTTCGACGGGCAGGTATTTGAACTAGGTTCAAATCATTATAGGAACGTTGAACGATTCCGAACTGGTAAAACTCGTACACATTTATAATTATTGCCAAGAATATTCATAAAGACGTCAACATATATTTCAGGGCTTATAATGTAAGAAATTAATCGAAGATGTATTGTTATTACAGGTTTATAAATATTGATGCAATATCAGACATTCTTTCTAATTCTAAATCGATCAAAACTAAGAAGGATTTGTAAAGATTTATAAATAAAGAATCAAAATAAAAAAAACATACTTAAATATTATCTTGATAGTTTTAGCAACAATATTTTAAATAAATTTTTGTATAAAATATTAAATGCTTTTGCTTACAATTCACAATGCATTTATAAAATATATATGACTCTAAATTATTTTTAATAGCAATTACTTCAGTTCAGTATTTATATTTATTATGTATATAAAATAATACTTATATTTTTAGAAGTTAACAAGGATGTTTTACTTTCTCTATTTGCTGATGAAATAAGAAAAAAATGTAAATATATATATATATATATATATATATATATATATATGGCATTAATTTAATACAAAATATTTTTTTCCTCTAAAATTCAATCCGATTCAGTGTTTTCTCAAATATGTAATGTAATTATATATGATGTAATTATAAATAGAGCAAAATTCATTTGAATACTTTTGAAGGTTTGGCAACCTGAAATTAAACAGCAAATAAATCAAAGAACAGCTCTTTAACAATTATCAAGAGAGATAAAAACAGTTTTTCCAATGGAATATAAATTCAGATCCCTCCTCTTAACTAAAATTTAATAATTGCAAAAATATTCAAAATCTTAATTTAAGGGAGTGCTGAAAATTCAAAATAGCTTCATATCCAATTAAACACTAAAAAAAATTATATTGAATTTATAATTTTTTTTAAATCCGAAAATAACAGTATCAGAATTATAATATTTTTTCCAAAAGTATGTAACGATTATTTCATTGCTGTAAAAAAATACTCTAAGAAGCAATGGTATTTTTTAATTATATTATTTAAATCACAGTAAAAATTATAAATTATATATTTTACATAAAATTTCTATTTTAATCAGTGATTAAATGCAATGGATCGTAAGCTATACTTTATAATTGGTTGAATTTCAAACGTTGGTTCTGTATTCTGATATTCTGTGATTTCAAGCGCTTATTGCTATATTCTGATGTCAATACTTTACGCTTCTATTACTATTATTTTTTTTTAAATTCAATTGTAACTAATTCAAGTTTGATTATACTTGACACTATTCAATGAAAAGAGCCTTTCAAAACATTTCGGTAGATGCCTACTCACATTGGCTGTGTTTGAGGCAGATCTGAACTGCTTATCTGCAGGTACGCAGACACCTGATCCAGAAAGAAAATTCCAGCAAGCTTAGTTATTAGATGATTTTATTCCACTAGTGAAGGATGCCGAAAACCCCCGACCCAAAGAGATAAACATTTCTGCTGCTGTAAGATTAGATGAAGGATATTTAAAGGAAGCTTTTCCATCTTTCTTTGTTTCATATATGCATCCTATGTTGTGTTCAATGTCAAATGGAACGTTTCTATTGCCATCATCGTCAGTTTTTAATTCAGATAGCTAGATAATTTAACACATATTCTCTAGTGGTTTAGGTGGAAACTGTGTTGATATTGGCAATTATTGGGGCTGCTTTAAACAATTTATTTGCTGCTCTACGGACTTGGGACTTAGAGAACTGAACCAAAATAGAATATTTTATCGGTTCAGTTTTTAGGATCGTTTTCTCCCAGAGAAGAGGTCGGGGCTACAATATGAAAACTCTCATAAAATTCAATTATTGTTCTCAAATATCAAGATTAAATTTAACTTTTGAATTTTATTTTTATGTACTTTCTATGTCTTAGATACTTAATAATGTAACAGTAATTTGCCTCAAACTGATAACAATATATTGGCAACAGAACAATGAGATACCCAAAAGATATATTTATAAAAAAGCAAACATTTATAAACGAGTTTAAAAAATATTGTATGCTATTTATTTAGATCATTGTAAATTGGATATACATTTTCTGGTATTCTATCAAATAACGTAAGAATTTTTCTATCGCAAATTAAAATCTCCAATTGCAAAAAAAAAAAAAAAAAAAAAAAGTGTTTCTGAATATTTTACCCTTATATTTCATTTTAATCGTTGAAACACAAATGATACGCAGAAAATTATTTTTATCCTACATTATTAATACTCAATTTTTATCAACACCATCTTATTTTGGAAATAGAAATAAAACTTACTATCTTATTTTTATTACAGTAAGACAAAAAAACTGGAACATTGCAATAACAGGAAGATTGAAGGATATTTTTAAATTCAAACTATTATCAATCATTGACCTCTAATTACAGTGGATGATAAAAAGAAATATTGATTTCCTGCTAGAAGATTAAATATCTATTTCTTCGTTTCGCATTTGTACTTTGAATTGGTTACGAAACCAATGATCTTGTGAAAAAGATAAGTTTCCATACAAAATTAAACCAGGAAAATTAAAAAGAAAAATTGAAAAAATTGAAAAATAAAACAGCTCGTTCACACACACTAATTCTAATATGCCAAAAAAAGAATGAATACACTGATCCATATCAACAAATCTATATTAATTCTTCATTTAAAGCAGCCCAATATATATGACAAAATAACAATTCTTTGCTTCTCAGAAATTGCTATATATATATATATAGAGAGAGAGAGAGAGAGAGAAATAGAAAGGATAGAAATTTCTGCTGTTGAATCAAATATCCACCAGAAAAAATATTGGAAATGGAAACAACTTCAAGACAATGTTATGGTCCAGCTTCTAGAATAATAAAGAATATATAAATGCAAAGTAGAATAACAGAAACTTGTGAATGAAATACCAGCCAATTTCTATGGCAACAGATAAGTAGAACAAACTTAAGCATATTTAATTAAAACTTTTCAGTATTATTGAATAACATAACATAGAAATATTAAGGATACCGCAATTTATTTAGAAAATAATTTATAAAAATTTTGACATCTTATATTTCTTTCAAATTTATTGTAAATGAACTTTTATTTTTCAAAAGAATTGGAAATTGTCTATAATATTTTATTAACCGAATGGTTTTTGATTTTTTTGAAAAAAAAACATCATGATGTATTTATATTTTGAAACTGGGGAGAAGAACAAAAAAATAACAAAAAATGTCAATTTTAAGGCTGTTTACACGTTTGTGATATATTTATATCAAAAATTATATTTATTGTAGTTCTTTGTTATTAATTTGTATTATATTGGAAACATTATATTCTCAAGGAGTTGAGATTGAAGTATCTTACAAAGAAATTGAATGAAAATTACGAAGAATTAACGACATAAGATAAAAATAGCACAGCTCCCAAACAATAAGAGTCATGAATTTCTTCACTTAAATTCCCTGCCAATACTCAAAAAGTTAGCTTTTGGTTATTGAAATATTGAAAGCAAACTTATCTAGCTAAGTGCATCAGCAGAAGTATGCGAGCACCGTAAATAAAATTTTGTAAAGTAGGTAATATTTTAAAAGGCAAAGTAAATTGAAAATACTCTGAGAAACTTTTCATTTTTAGATGAATAACTTTAAAAAATATTTCTTTAGATATGACTCAGAAATCTTGAGAACAAAAAAGAAATGTTTCGATAGCAGAACTGCGTAGTAATGTATTTGCTAACGTTCTTTTTGATGTTATAGCTATATTCTACTACATATTATTAAGAAATATTTTTAAGAATTTCTCAACTTAGTTTTGAAATTAAAGCATAAGTTAAGTGTTTAGATATATATATTTTTAAGATTGTATTGTTCTGATATATAAATTTTTTTACAATATTTAAGTTCTGAATTAAATTTTGGAGCTTGTGAATTCTGACATATGTGGATCCATGTGAGTACCATCAATAAGTTCGTAGAAATTAGTTACTTTCATAAGTCACGATATATTGTAATAAATTTCCTAAAATTTAAAGCTGAAGACTAAAGAAGACCTTCATAAACTACAAAGTTTTAGTGTAAAATCAAATCGGAAAGAAAATCAAAGCACTTCATCACGACAATGCATCAGAATATTGTGGATCAGAATGGATCAGAAAATTTTATCAAGAACAATTTATCGGGTGAGAAAAATTTGCTGATATGACCCCTTAGCAAAAAAGAGCTACAGAAAGAGATACTCGTACTGTGTACTTCGTTTCACCTTCACTTGGCAGCACTGAGAAAGGTAGACAATGTACCAATCAGCTTGAAAAATATTTCTATCTTGTTTTGGAATTTAAATAAAAAAAATACATAGAAATTTGTAAACAAAATGTCATGGATTGTAGAAATTATGATTTTAAGGATATATTTCAAGCTAATAACATATTTAATCCATTTTCTTAAGACTAAGCGAATGAATATAGCTGAAAAAGTGACGTGATGGATTTCCATATTGGGTGGAAATTAGTTTTCACGGCAACATATCTGCCGTGCTTGCTGCGATTCCACGCCAATTATATGCCATTCGTTTTGCATTTTTGCTATCGTTCATACTTAAATCGTTTGTTTGATATTTTTAATATAGCTGAAAAAAGAATTTAATCGATCCCGCTGTATTCAATACGAAAACGAGAAAAATTAGTTCGATGTGGAGCCCGGAGAAACATATTGAATAATTATTCTTGACTTCGAGAAGAAACCCTCGAGAATCTGTCAATCAGATCGTTGAAAAGGTTTCTCAACTAACTAGTGTTTCTAAAACAACAATTTTTCATAAAAAAAAAAATGTTAAGTTTTCCTAGAAAAAACGACCTGTTGTCTGAAGTAAGCGAAAAAGACCGTTAAAGTATGATGATTTCACATTGTCATACATTCCTCACGAAATTCATTGTTTTTTTTTTTTTTTTTTTTTTTTTTTTTTATAAATATTCGTATAGGATATTGAAATATATGGGATTTTCATTTCAGAATAGGAAAACACAGGTTGTGCTTCTTAAAAGACAAGACATCATTTTATGCCTCCTAAATTATTTGAGAATAATTAAGGAGTAAAAGAAAGAAAATTCTTCAATATACTATTTGGATGAGACCTGGGTGAATGAAGAACATTCTCAAAGTCGACTGTGGTAAGACACAAATTATAAGCAGTTATAAAGCCTCTTCTTCTTTAAAGGTAGGTTTCATTGCACCTAAATGAAAAAGGTAGGAGCTGTCACTGTTATTTCTTAAAAGGTTGGTTTGGTATCTTAAGCCACCTAATGTATTTAACTATTTGAAATGAGATAATGCAAGCGACTTCCAGTAATGATTCATAAAGCTTATTTGCAGATAAGTTTGATGGATGAAGATATAAAACATTATAAAATATTTTGTTTTCCTAACGGGTGTTATAAATAATGTAATAGAATTAAATATATGCACTTATACAGAAAAAAAAAATTCGAGCTCATTTTTTCCTCGCGAAATCCGGGGAATTCCAATCTTTATTATTCACCCAGTGTTACCCCGAGTTTGTTTGACAACGGCTGTGAATCATCCGCTGTAGCTTCTAAGGCAGTGTCAAGTTAAGGTGAAATACAGTGCAGTTGAAATGACCAGATGGCTCTTATTTCCATTGCGATTTATATAAATTATCGATTATCAATAAGCAATTTGATTAATGTATTATATAATTAATTTCATAATTTCTCAGAAACTTGTAATGAAGAGCTGACTTCTGTCAGGTTTTTCTGGTCTTAAATTATTTATAATCATACTTATTTTTGCATATTGAGCAATGAATTTATAATTTAAAAAAAGAAGAAAAAAACCTAAGCAATTAATCTAAATTTTTTACATTCCTAGTAGGCAATTTTCTTAAAAAATAATTTCTCTCTCTCTCTCTCACTCTCTCTCTCTCTCTCTATATATATATATACACTTTATAGCAACAAAAAAGAAAAAAAAATGACGCACCAAGAAGGAGTTGTCCGATGGAGACGATAATTGACGGATAGGAAAATTATGTACTGAATAGAAAATGTTTAAGATTTCAGAAAAATTTAATAATTTATTTTAAAGTTACATAGTCACAAAATAACGAGCTATATAAGGTGTGACCAATCTCTTACCTGCTTACAAACTGCCACACGAAGTGGCATAGAATGATAAAGCTCCCTGATGGTCTCCTGTGGTATTTCTTGCCCCATTTGCTCCGATTGTCGGGCTAGGTCATCAACAATCTCTGGTATATGCTTTCGGCTTCCAATCATATCCCAGATACGCTAGATTGGGGAGAGATCTGGTTGGCCAAGGAAGTGCTTGACAAGCTGTAAGACAGTTCATAGCAGCACATGCTGAATACGGTCTTATTTTATTTTGCTGAAAAATAAGGTCAGAGTACTGCAAAAGGAACGGTAGCAAAACAGGTCAGAAAATGACGTCGACATACCGCCGTGCAGTAAGTGGGCCCTTAAGGACTACCAAAGGAGACCAGCTATCAGGGGAAATAGCACCCCAGACCAACTCATGTGTGGAGTGCAATAGTTAAAGCAGGATCAGCTCGCTGCCCTGGGCGTCTCCAGCCACGTCTTCGATGATCGTCAGGGTACAGTTAGAAGCGGTATTCATCTCTAAATAATATACGTCCCCAGTCATCATCATTTCAACCTGATCGAGCCAAGCACCACTGTAATCTGGCTTCACAGTGTGCAGGTGGGAGTAGCAAGTGGTATAGCGTTTGCTACGAGCGTAGATATCACTTTATCAGCCGTCTGTGAATGGTCATAGTGGACATTCGTGTGAGGGACGCACGTCTGATGGTTGATAACGATGAATTAGGAGCTGCGGCAGCTGATCTGACAATCACTATGTCCTCCAGATCTGATGTGGCACTAGGGTGACCGTTACCATCATGACGCTGAAATCTACCATTGTCCACCCATTCTTGTCAGCATCTTCAAATCGCCACATCTCCGATTTGCGATCTTCCGGAGCGATTCTCCAATTTGCCCATCCTGCTTCTTTCAACCCAATGATACGACCTCTTTCAGACTCTGACAGTTGCTCATAATGAGCTCGAATCTTGCGCCGAGGCATTTTTTTCAGTCATTTAAAAAGTATCAATGTAATAAAAAAATTGACCATCAGACTGAGAATAGCTTCTTATATACCCCTGATGAGTGCGCAGTTCCGATGTGCTCTAGCTCCCGCTATTCATTCATTGGACACCAAATTTTAATCATTTGCATGTTCGTTCCAAATGTCTTTGTATACGAGATTTCATTATAAATTGGAAAACTCCTTCTGGGTGTGTCTTTTTTTTTTTTTTTTGCTATAGAGTGTATGTACTAGACACCTACACGCGCACATACAGACACACACACACACACACACATATATATATATAGACAATTAGATATATGTTTGTGTAAATAATATATAGAGATACACACACACATATAGATAGATAGATAGATAGATAGATAGATAGATAGATAGATAGATAGATAGATAGATAGATAGATAGATAGATAGATAGATA